>QEPC01005594.1:687778-708536 GCA_003113815.1 Sphenodon punctatus | reverse complement strand
CACACACACACACACACACACACACACACACACACACACACACACAGAGGGATGGGGGCAGTGGGACACAGACCGCTCACAACAAACTACACAGGGAGGAGTACAAAACTGAAATGAAACCTAAATCAATCTAATACTACTCTAAATAAATCAAAACACAAGGGAAGGGAATCAAGTACTTTTGTTACTTGCTGCGCCCGCCTTACCACAAGCCCCATTGGCTCTGTGCAGCCGAGCCCGAGGCCAATTGCGGACTGCAAAGCCAGTGTTCTGAGGAAAAGAGGGATGGTGATTGGGCAGTCTGGCTACTAGTCCAAGCCTCTCCACCTCTGGTGCCAGGAAGTCTGCTCCTCAGCTCTCCCTCCCTCCTTGGGCCTTCCAATCATGTTTTTCCCGCCTGAACACCACCAAATGGGGCCAAATTGTTCGGGGCTTTGGGCATTCAGTTCGGCCATCCGAACAGGCTGAGTTTGGGCCGAACCGCGTTCGCACATCCCTAATAGCCCAAATGGGGCCAAAGCTAAGAATAGACCTAGAAGGGCCAAAATACAAGAGGATGAATCTTCTCTTCCCCCCCACCCTCACCTGCTCACGTTCCCCTTGCTCATCTAACATCTTCATCCTATCTCTCTTGCTTCCCCTCATGCCTGGAACTCCTCCCTGGATACGCTTGCTCTGCTGCTCCCTCTCAACTTTCAAATCCCTTCTGAAAACCTAGCTCTTCCATCAGGCCTTCCATAGCTCGTCATGAGTGAACTTGTGTCCTCTTCCCCCTCTCCCAGATTCTAGTTTCCTGTAACAAAATGAATCACATACACCTGCAACTTCTCAGCCTCATGAATGTACTCTTGTCCCTCCTGATGTTCACCTCTCCTTTGTCTCCCCTCCCCCTCTAATAGACAACTCCCCAATCCCAGAGGGCTTACAATATAACTATTGATTGTACAGTACCAGGTACATTGCTGGTGCTATTTAAATAATAACAACAATAATAATAATTAGTCAATGTTATCAGTAATCAAGGATCAGAAAGATATATACAAACCAAAGTGCAATCACAAATATAACTGTATGGTCAGACAGGCACCTTGATAGAAAATAGAGTGAAAGTAAGCAAGTATCTCAGAGGAGCAGACATTATACAGGCTGTCACTCTTTGGAGATGGAGGAAAGCCCACTATAGAGTGGAACTAACTAATTCTCTCCAAATGATCCCTTTCCTCCAATCCCATCTTACATGGTTAGATACCCCCATCTTGGCATGACCTCCTAGTCCAACCTGATTGTACGTGCCCCCACACGAAAGCCACAAAATTGCTATTTTCATCCTATAACTTCTACTTTTACATCTGTTATCCCATAATCAGGTTCTTCATAGATATGGTGACCTATAATGACTTTATACCATACTCTTGTCAGCACTTCTCACTATCTAATCAACGATTAACAGCCCACACACTGGCAAGCATGCTTCACTGTCCTTAAGAAACCATAATGTTCCATCTTAGATGCCAAATCTTTGGGCCATCTGCTTCTCCTAAGAGTGTCCCAGATCACTGTGACCTATTGTACCCTCTTAGCATATTCTCAAGCAACTCTAGCTAGGTTAAACTAAGACAGCTCTTTCGGGCCTGAAAGCAAGACTTCGGACAGGCCACTAAATATACTGAAGTCCTACAAAAAATTAAGGATTAAAAAAGCTCAAATAGGAAAACATTTAAGTAAATTCTGGATACTTCTTTTCATAAGGGAAACAGAGGTAGGAATGGAGGGCAAAGTAGTTGGACTCAATAAAAACAGGGGTGAGGAGGGGGGAGTTTTTATAGGTTAAATCATAGAATCAGAAAACTATCATCTTGCAACTTCGGTGTGTGGTCAAAGTTCACAAGCAAAATTTCAAATATGGCATAATCAGCTGAATAACATTTTACAAATATTACATTAACTTTCAATACAATTCATATGTATTGAAATTAATATTTAAAATACTAGATCAGTTCTACAGTCATTTCTGTTTTGACAGATGGAATAGAAAGCAGTATTTACTTCCCGCTTCTCTTAGGAAGCAGATGTTAATTTCTGCTGCTTTGTTGTTTGATAATCTGTTATTTGGTACTTGTTAACTTTGATAGTAGTAACCAATTTAAGTAAACAAACATGCAAAATTTTGCATCTAAAAGCAAGATGTTTGGATATTTGATCATGTGATCAAATATGAAAATAGGAAGTTGGATATTCATTTTAGGCCAAATAAACAGTCCAGCTATCTATAAGTGAGCATGAGTCCCCATACAATATGATATAAATCAAAGACCTGTGAATTCTACACTACAACAGCAAAAGCAATTTTCATGGAATTTGGCAGTCCTCTAAGAAATGTCCGCAAATGGCATGGCATATTAAGAAATTTAATTACATTAAAATATGCAGGATGTATTCTGCTTACATAATTTGTTTCCTTATTGCAGAATACACAGGACCCCAACTGTACATGGACTGTATAGTCCATGTATGATCCAAGGATTTAACCCCTTCTTAGACTTCAACTCTAACTTAACTAAGAAATCCTAAGCGTGAACTGCATTTTCTTTGACATCGTACTTTAGTCTGTGCCACTTCCTTACTCCTCCTCAAAGTCTCAGTCTGCCTCTCTAGCTCTGTTGTGTCTCAGAAAGTTAGCCTTTTTATGTTCCCAAGGTGAAAAAATGACATCAACTTGGTCCAACTACAAGATGACTCAGCAGTGCAGCTGGGAATTTCTACTTCTAAAGAGGAAGTCCCACTCAGAGTTTTGAAACAAAAACATATTCAAATAATTTTGAAGGATCAAAATCCTAAAAAACCCATGGATAATTTCGCTCAATCTTGACCTTATGACAAGCATAGGAATAAACAGCTAGCATGAGTGTGATGGCTATGTGCAAAGTCAATCAGATCATCTCTTTTTATTGGACTAATTTCTGTTGGTGGGAATATGCTTGATTTTGGGTCACAGGACCTGTCCTCAGACACACACAGTCTCTCTCTCTCTCTCTCTCTCTCCCCATATATATATGCCGTCGTGCTGTTCTGTTGCTTTCCAAGTCTCTCTCTCTCAAATACACACATACCATCAAAATGAACAATGTAATTCATTGAATAAATGGATCTTAAAACTTGAACAAGCTATACTTGTAGATTGTGTAGTAGTTTCAGTTAATTTTGCAATGACTCCCCTTCATTGGCATTAGAATAATCAGACTTCAGTCCTGCAAGCACTTGCATGTAGGTCCCATTGAAGTCAATGGAAGTATTCCCAGGTTTTTATCCTACAGCACTTATGTACAGGGAGCATTGCTGACTTCAAAGCATATCTGCTTACCTACCTGTGTTTAAGCAGTTGTAATACTGTGGCATCACCACCAACAAGCATATGAGTCATTGCAGGATCATGACCTCTATTCCTTCCAGGCCCATAGCTAAGGGAATATAAGCAGGAGTAAGCCGAGGGAGACTGCCCCCTATAAGTTTCCACCACCACCACCTTGTGGGAATAAGAGGTATTCCAGGTTCTCCCCCCACATAGAAACCCATTGTCCACATGGGGGAGCATCCCGTGTAAGTGCGGGGGTGCTCGCTCCCACAACCCACACATCCCCCACCCACCCACCCACCGAGCAACCGGCAACAAGCCGGTTGCTCTGTGCATGGGGATGCTGTGGGGATTGGTGTGCACCGGCCAGTGCCACACACCCCACACAGTGAAATGCCCACAGACCACCCCCTCTGCCAATTCAAAAAGGGCCTTAGTCTGGAGACTGAGATTTTTGAAGAGTTTGGGTGTTAGACAAGCACCGTACCACCCATTAACTGCATAGGGCACCAGTGAGGCCATGCAACATGCATGATGGGTGGGGAGGTGCTTGTCTAAAAACACCCTTTGATGAGTGACAGAAGGCCACCGAGCAATCACAATTCTGATATGAAAAGGACTGTGTAGTACATGAGATTTTGAAGGCAAACATAATTGACCCCTTTGTCATACAGTCTGCATCCCTCCCTAATGCTAATGTTCTAGTTATGGGTACAATTCCTCCTAAATCTGATGTTTCTCACACTTGTTCAGTTCTAAGACAAAATGGTTTGCTCTTTGCAATCTAACTTGTGGATATAGAAAGCAGCCAAGGTCTGAAAACTGACTCTTGCAAAAACTTATAAAAGTCAAGGTTACCCATTCAGACATTGCCCAGGACTGGTCCTCGCATTCCCATAGAGAGAAGCAGCAAACTCACTAGCTGCTTCCAAGAAAAACCAGTCTTTCCATATCTCCAATAAAGCTACCCACTGGTTTCCCAAGCAACCACTCTTACTCAGAGCTCAATTTACTAGAAGTTCTTTCACAGCTAAAATAATCTTCCTCCTTGATAATTTCCCTCTACTAGGATCCCAGCTAAGATTTATATGAAAGAGTTATCTGGTCAACTGACCTCCCATTACACCCCACCCATACCCTGTCTTTAATCAGCCTTCTGCCAGTCAGTGCCCACAGCTATGCAACCCCAGCAAAGACTCTGGAATTAACCCTTTCCTTGGATATTCCACAGTAATGGGCTGTGACCCTGTCCACAGGTCATGCTCTCAAGGTCTTATATGAGCATCTTGTGGAACTAACACAACCCAGGACATAAAATAGTAGAGGTGTGCACCAGGGACCAATGTTGTTTTTTTTGGGGGGGGGGGTTGTTATTTAAATCTGTCATTTCTGTTTTCATGAATATCAAAAATTTGTTTTCGTTTTTTCTTTTGTTTTTGATTTACAGTGGTTTCAATGGAAAACACTTTTTTAGTGGTAAAGGTTTTGTTTTCCAATATATTTTGATGAACCTTAGGGGTATTGTACCTCAAGTATAAGGCATAAGGCATTAAGTGTACCAACTTCCAGAAAGATTTCCTAAAGTAATTCAATTTTATAAGCACTTGAATTATGCTATTTTGCAAAAATCTGCATATACATGCCTGGCCGTAACTTCTTTGTCTCACATCTAATGTGAATGAAACTTAGCAAGTTTATATCCCTTCCTATATTTAATATCTCTGCCAACTTCCAGAAGGATTGGATAAAGGGTCCTGGTGGTATGTGCAATCCACTTATAAATTATGTCCAACTCTAACATCTTTGTAGTCCAACCAGTGTACATGAAATTTGCAGAACTGTATTTAACACTTTCACAATCATCTCTGACAAATATCAGAAAGATGTGATAAAGGGCCCCAATTTTATATGCCTGCACAGCATATGCAGAGAAGGAGCCTATGCCAGGGATTCTCTTATGTGTCACTTTGGTATAAGATCGGTGAGGCCAATTGGACAGCAGAAATGTCAACTAAATATCCTCATTCTGTGCTGTGACCATCCCAACCTCTCTCCCCCACTTGTTACTGGGAAGTAGGAAGCATCTGTTTAGAAAAGAGCCAATAGAGATTCTCTTATGTCCTCTGTCACAGTGCTGCAGGATGTGACTGTGATAATTGGCCAGCCTGGATGTGTAAACTATGGGTGAAAACAGACATGATGCTAACCACCCTTGGTGGTTATTTATGCATGTTGCAGGGCTGCATAGGGCACCAATACAGCCCTGCAACATGTATAAATAACTACCAAGGGTGGTTAAAGGGTGGTTAGCATCATGTCTGTTTTCACCCTATGTCTCCTGATTGCTGGGATGCTATCCCCAAAGTCCTAGTTATGTCCCTTCTATGCCCGCCGCAGGGCCGCGCCCTATGCCCACCTCGAAGCCACTACCGATTGGTCCTATAAAGCTGGAAGCATGTAGTAATTGGCCAGTGAATGTGTCTGTCAGTCTTTTGGGTTTCTCCCCATCCTCACTCCCCCTGCCATGCCAGGTGCCTGCTTCTGACTGGCACTGCATGTGCTTCTATTTATCTGAATAATGGTCTTCAAGGGGACAACTTCAATTGCTTATAAAATTGGGTCACTTTATCAAATTGTCCTGTAGTTTGGCAGAGATGACAGGTAAGGTATGGGGTGTATTCCTGTCAAATGTCTTGTAAACAGGATGGAATATAAAAATATTACAGCTGGAAAAGCATTTTTAAGTTAGTAGCTTATAACATCAGGACACTTTATCCAATCTTTCTGAAATTTGGCAAGAGTGTTAAACTTGTGGAGTGACATTGTAGTCCCAGGTTTCATGTAAATTGGATGAAAGATTTTTTTAAAAGTTGTAGCCAGGTATGTGTATGGATCTTTTAATAAAATAACATTCAATTGCTTATAAAACGGGTCCTCTTTATTAAATATTTTCAAAAGATGGTATACTTAGTGCCCCCTAGTTGTGATACAATCTCCCCAAGTGTCGTCAGAATTGAATAAGAAACAAAAAAGTTATAGCCGGAAATACGTTCAGTATTTTCCCATTATTTCAACAACAAAAAATTTCATTTTTGTTTTCATTATTATTATTTTACCTTTTTTTATTACAATAAAAAAAAAAGAAAATCAAAATTTTCATTTTTGGTAACATAATAACCAAAATGAAATGCACACCCCTAGAGAGAAGCAAAGCTCTCGGGCATGAGTGTGGCGGGATACAAGAGCGGAGTGATATGGGGGAGCAAGGCCATGAAGATCATAATTTTCTAAAGTCCTGTTTTCTCAGTCTTTTATTTGTAAAAAGGTAACCACACAAAGGTACAGCTCCATTCTAATAATTTATTAATAATCTGTAATTGGCTATATTGTCTAACATAGCAGCTCTTCTGGAACAGTGCTTTTCAATTAAGGGCTGTGTGCTCCCCCCACCCCCCGAACTGCCAAAGCAAGGAGTGAATGGGTCCCCTCCCTGCTGAAGCTTCTGGGGTCAGGGGAGTAGGTAGGTGGGAATGATCCCTGATGCAGAAGATGTAATGGACCCCTTCCTGGGCCACTCTACTCCAGTGTTCATAAGTGCTCTACATGCATGTGGCCCCCTGAGGCTCATGGACCCCTTTGCAGTTGCACCTATAATAGCTATGCCCCTGTCTGAGGTAGCAGGAAAGAGAACAAACCCAGGGCCGCCTTCTGAGCTGCATTTCCATTTGCCCCAGCCCCCAGTGACAGCATTGGAAACTTTTTACTTGTTCTCAGGAGAGGCAGTAGGGAGGATTGACACTGATCAGTGGACTACGAATGCTTTTAGATGTGCGAGCGGCGCCGCGTTGTGAAATCATGCACCATATAAAAAAGCCTGTGGGTAGGATTTAGACATGATGTCACACGCATGATTAGCCACTCACACATTCTTTAGCACCACAGACTAAATACCTCTATCAACATAGAGGTATTTAGTCCAGGGCGCTAAAGAATGCAGGAGCAGCTAATCATGCATGTTAAGTCACGTCTAAACCCTGCCCGCAGGATTTATTATGGGGTGCGTTGATTTTACGGTGCAGCGCCGCATGCACGTTTAAAAGCTGTCTAAGTGACTATTAGGGGAAGAATAAAGAAAGGCAACTAATTTTCCTGAGCAGGCGGTTTCTTTGTACATGAGTGTCGCTCTGGCAGTGGTCTGGTAAATGGCTTGGCTTGGGGAACATGGTAGTTCAGTGGAGGAGTTGGGAACAGAACCCTCATCACTTTACTCCTCAGTCCAAAGTCTTATTTGCTGAAAAAATCTCTCCATGTCATGTCCCTATATTATTATTATTATTATTTATTTTATTATTTTATTTTGGGGTGGTTGTGGTGGGTTGGGCTATTCTCACATCCTGATCATGCTGTCAGTCTATTTCTGTTCTGGGTGGGATCAGAATCCTCATACAATGGTTCCCAAAAACTTTTGTCTGTCTCCATTTTTTGACATAAATGCAATTTTGAAACCTCAGAGAGCAACAAAGACCTGCAAAGTATAGTAAATAATAAGTATCTATCAAGTTTGCAACGTCATCCAGAGATAACATGACTCCACTTGGAATCCCAACCTGCATTTTGGGAACCTCTACCCTAGCTTGTCAGGTTCACTGATAGATCAGTAGATAAATATCAGTCTCTTCAATTTTGCATACCCTGTCCTGTAGCTTAATTCCACATTCTCTACAGGAACAGTAAAAGTGCTCCAGCTCTGACATCTGTTTCACTTGATGTTTTCTTTGTGCCTGTTTTTTTCTCCTCTGTAAGTGATGAAAGCAAAACAGTCCTTGGATTATTATAATGCTTTGTTTATGAAGATTGTCAGGGCTTGCAATCCAATGAACTATGAACATGCATTGCACCGAGCAAATTCTGAGTATCAGCTCATGCAATTTCTTTTAATTTTGGCTCTTTTGAAAATCCGCATAGGAAATTACATGATATGCTTGTATCCACAAATATGCTATCACATTTTCAGTACTCTGTATCCCACTGTTGTCTTAGATGTGTGCTAGGAATCTGAAGTTTGTGCAGACTTGACATCGAGATTCACACGCACAATACTTCTTACATAGTTCCTTGTGAGAAATTTTTACCAATTTTTACCCTAATCATTTAATAGCATCTGTGGACTTGATCGAACACAAACTTTTTCTTCTATACTAATTAATTCAGTACCACTTTCTTTCACACACCATACTCTTTTGGAGCAAGCCTATACTCTTTTTCCTGCAGTCCTTCCCTTCATAAGAGCACTCGCGTGTTTTACCTTGGTGAGTCTCATGTCCGAGTTAAAATGTAAACCGTTCTTCCTCCCCTCTACCTAAAGGTCATCTCGCAATCAGCAAACTAGGTGTTCGAGAGGATGACAGACCAGGTGGCATGGTGTATGAGACTATTCCACAGAGGTAAGATGAATAGCCAAGCATCCTGGAGCTGCAATAGTGAAAGGTACAGAGTGAGAGGCCATTAGATGCCAGTAAAAGGGCTGCAGCTTGCTCAGACAGAATTATTTGCCTCAGTCTTCACTGCAGAGCTTATTGGGGAGATACCTGTACCAGAACTATTCTTTGTAGGTGGTGATCTGAAGAACTATCACAAATCAACATGATTCTACAACTGGCAAATGAAATAGTAATAAATTGCCAGGACCTGATCGTATTCACCCAAGAGTTCTGAACGCCTATATAAAACTGCAGAATGACAGTTGGCAATTTGTAACCTGTTGCTAAAACCCTCCTCTGCAGGACAGGAGGACAGCAAATGTAACAACGGTGTGTGCCTGGGGATTGTTGAAGACAAGTATTGCAATGCACCCTAGCTGGAGACAACTTGCAAGAGTGCTTTGCTGGGCTTCCCCCTCTGAAAGAGCTGCTTGAGGGAGGGAAAGGGTAACGAGGATTGGCCCCTCTGGAGGGCTTACCACAAATCACCTGTGGCTGGGCAGGGCCAGTGGGATAAATACTAGGACTTACCTTCGGCTGCGCCGAAGCCAGCCTGCCTAAGGGCTGCGCACACAAGGGCACGCCCTTAGGTGCTGGCCAGGTACGCCAGGATATCATCAGCAACCTGTCCCCTTTTCCTCCTGTTTCTTGCCATGCCAAGTAGCAAAAGATCTTGCCCCGAACCTACCCCACATTCTCCTCCATCAAATAAGATGTCAAAACAGAGGAAGACTGAGAACTACCTGCATAGGTCAGTCATGCAGCTAGAAAACCTTCCTTCTTCCCCTTTAACCAGGACTCATTTGGTGCCTGCAGCTGACGAGCAGTCTTCTGTCTTTTGCTTACCAAATAGTCTGATTCATACCCCCACCCCACCCCCGCAGTGCTGGATAATCCTGTCAAGAACCTAGGGAGAATCTCAGGAAGTGAGGATTGTCAGCTCAGTAAAGATGCGAGGCTAACTGATTTTTTAATAGATCACGTTACTGTGACTTCAGAAACTATACGATACATGTTTACCCAGCTCCATTCTTTTAATGAAAAGGTTCTAGCCCTGGGCATTCCTTTGCTCCAAAATTCCATCTCTGGACATGGCCTTGGGAGCTTGAGTCGAGTCCCCAAACCTATGACCTGCTCCCAAAAGCCCTGCCCTATGGGGGAGAAGGAAAACCTAGCAATTCATCTGTCTCCCTCTGTAACTGCTATGCTCCCTCTTATGAAGACAACAGAGACCTTTAGGATCTTATCAAGTGATTTAGTTTGTATTATTTTGCCTTTGCCAGGGGGTTGTCTCCACTTTTGGAACACTCCCCTCGATTAGGCAGAACATCTAAGATTGCTGCTAGGTTTTTTGGTCACCAGACATGATATTACATCAGTTGATCATCTTATTCGTTCGAGGGAGTGTTGGATAATTAATGTTTCCTTTAAGTCTCCAGCTCTGGTTGGAGATATCCTGGCTAAAGCCAAGATTTTAAACAGCAGGGCAATTTATGTTTCACGCATTAATCAGAATGACCCTGGAAATCTTAGTATATCTAATCCGGACCTAATATTGTTGGATCATGTCTCTAGTCCAGTTATAGTTGAACCCCAGAATATTCTTAATAATCTTAAGGTTCCGCTAGAGGGAGAAGCGGCGATCCAGGTTTTAAGTAAGAATAACCCTCTGAATCCCCTAGATTCTCTGGAACCCACCAATGCCGAAGAGGATTTGGTGGGCCAGAGTATGGAGGTGGATCCTCCAGCAAGAAGGACAAAAAGATCCGGGCATGCAAGGGTAAGCTCCCGAGCCAGGTCACAGCACAGTACAAGCTATAGACAACTTGGGGATTTGAAATTGCAATACCAGCCTCCACGATCCTTTGGGGGTAAAGGTGTGGGTGTGAGATGGGGGGTAGCTGCTGGAAGCAGTCAATTATCTTCAACTCCCCTTTCCCACCCCCCTACTGTCCCCAATTTTGCATACTACTAGTAGGGTCAGAGAAAATTTGGCGGGGAATATTAAAGGTACTAGGGGTAATGTGCAACCCAGAAGGGGAGTTAGTCGGTGTGGTTTTATCCCTTGACTGTTTGTCCCCTTCTATGATTTCCTTGGGCCAAAATCCCCTAGTTGCGAGAGCTTCTTTTGAAAATCCTCCCCATATGGAGAATATCTACCAACTATCTTTATCCCTGCTTTTACCTTCAAATCAAGCCCCCTGTACTTATTTCTTGGAGGTGCCTCCTCCAAGTCGAGATGGAGTGGCTGCCCCAAAGCTGGTGCCTCCAGCTACCCTGTGGTCTGTAGAATGACATAATTTATGGGCTCCCTCTGAGTTTACTATCACTAGTTAGAATAACTCATGATAGTGCTCTTGCCAGAGGGACCCCGATTTTGTAGGTTTTTTGCATAATTTTGACCTTCTTTTACAAGAAACCTGTCTTTTGGGTGAATTCTTGTGTAAGGACTTTGATGTTTATTGGCTGCAGGCTACCCCATCAATCCAACTCGGTAGACCCAGTGGGGACTTAGCTCTAATGTTTTTATCAACGCTCGGAATAAAAGTTAACCTGTTGGCTTCATTTAAGTCTAATTTTGACCTTTATCACTGTCTTTTCCCCTTTGGCTTGCAACTTTTGGTTGGTAATGCTTATTTTCCTCCCCTATCATCTCGGTACTATTCCCCCAACATATGGTCAGTTGTCACTGGGCACCTAGACCTGGCTGTTAGGCTTTATCCCCTGGCAAAATTGGTGATTGGGCGGGGGGGACTTTAATACAAGGACAGGGAACATAGGGTTGTTTCAGTCATTGGTATCCAAAGAATCTTTTGAAGAGGTTTTAATCCCCCCTCGAGCTTCAAGAGATGATGTATCAAGTGCTGGAGTGGGCCAGTTTTCTGCCCTGCTGAATGAATTTGAACTAGTCATCCTGAATGGCCATCTGAAGGGGGACTTGGAGGGGAATTACACTATCCATTCCAGTCAAGGTTCTAGTACAATTGATTATTTTCTAATGATGGAAAACTTCATACCTTGTACCTTGGAATTAAACATTCTCCCAAGATATGAGACTAATCACTTCCCACTGGTATTGTTAATTTGTGAAATGTTAAAGGTGAAATTCCTAATGGAGCGGGAGTTAATACCAACCAGCTAGAGGAGGAACCCTTCCCTACTCGGACCAGATGGTCCGAAGGGTCGAAGTTCGCCTTTATTGGTTTCCAGCACTGTGAGGTAGTAATAGAGCTATACCATAAGATCTTGATCTGGGAGAGCGATTGCCTCCCTTTATTTGTGAAGATACTGACTTTTTTATATCCTTTATTGGTGTCAGAGAAGTCTTATCCCTCCTTAAGCTGTGGACTTCCTCCATGGTTCGATAGCGACTGCCGAGCCTTGAGAATAAGCCTTTGCTCAATTGTAAAGAAATTGAAAGCTAAGCCTTCCCGAGAATTAAGGTACCAACGTCTAAGTACTAAAAAATCATATTGACACATGATTTCTGGGAAGAAATTGGACCACCAAAAGAAGTGTTGGCTTTATTTGATAGATGCTGCTAACCGGAGGGACCGTTTGGGGACTATATGAGGACTGAAAAGCTGGGGGTAAGTGCCAACCTTGAAGCTTTCACTGTAGCTCCTGAAATATGGGAGAAATATTATGAGGGTATATTTGCTAGACCCACCCCTTTGATTGATCCCATGTCTGTTCCCCAAATTGATAGGTTTAAACCCTGGAGCCCAGTAACATCTGATGAAGTTTTAGCTCTCATTCAACAGCTTAAGCCAGGGAAGGCTCCTGGTGATGATTTTGTCACCCCATAATGTCTAAACAATGATCCAGAGTGGTGGGCAAATATGTTAACCCCTCTCTTTTTGCATATAAATGACACAGGTGAAATTCCTACTTCCTGGCTTAATAGTGTAGTGGTCCCTATCTTTAAAAAGGGGGATCCTTCCAAACCTGGAAATTATCGCCCCATAGGTCTTCTTAATATATTACCCTGCAGGTAGGGACAGGGACCGTGTCTATTTTATTACTTTGTAAAGTGCCAGGTACACTGCTGGCGGTAAATAAATGTTTGTTAATAATAATAATAATAATATTTGGGAAACTCTATGCAAAACTTCTTTTGGGTAAGTTACAGCAATGGCTCGATGAAAACAATATAATAGTACCCAAGCAGGTGGGTTTTCAGAAGGGTAAATCTACTCTGGACCAAATTTTTGTCCGTTCCCTACTGACAAGTAAAGCCGTTGTAAGTCACAGGAAGTTTTACTTATGCTTCGTAGGCCTGCGAATGGCCTTCGATTCAATAAATAGAGAACAGCTTTGGGCTAAGCTAAGTTATAACTCATTAGATCCAAGGTTACTATCTTTAATAATTAAACTTCATTCTAATAATATGCTTCAGGTTAGGTATGCTCCAGCTCGGCCCCTGACAAAGAAAGTAAACGTTCTCTGTGGTGTTAGGCAGGGATGCATCCTGGGCCCAGTCTTATTTAACATCTTTCTGAACAATTTGCTCCCCTTTATGAGAAATATAGATACTCCCCTCCCCCCCCCCCCCCAAGATCGGCGATAGGAGCATTCCGGCGCTCCTTTTCGCCGATGACACTGTACTCATTTCACAAACTATGGTCGGCATCAGATGGAGCATGCAGCACTTTATTGAATATTGCAGCAAGGAGACTTTGACAATTAATTTTGAGAAAACAAAGGCGATGGTAGTAGGCGGCCATGCTTCCAAAAAATTGCACCGTTGGGCAATTGATGCAAATCCGATAGAGCAGGTAAATAGATTCAAGTATCTTGGAGTGACCTTTTCTTCAGGGTCAAGTTGGACCCGCCAGCTGGAGAGTGCCTCCATAGTGAGCTATTATTATGGTTGGGGAGGTAGGCTGGTTGTTCTAGTTCTCTGACTATTTAAGGCAAAAGTCATAAGCCAGGTCTTATATCCTTTCCCAGCTTGGGGTTTCTCCTATCTTGATAGATTAGAAATAATCCAGAATAGGTTTCTCTATTCTATTCTAGAAACCCTCAGAGGTACGCCCCAGGTCCTTTTGAGACTGGAGGCAGCTTGTCCTCCAATTAAATCCTTCGCCTTACAGCTCCTCTTAAAATACTGGCTGAGAGTTGTGTTGTTTCCCCCTCAAGCAAACTCCCTTTTGGCTATGGCCATTGCAAATGGGCTGCATAGTTCATGGGGGCAGAAGGTGGAATCTGAGATCCAAAAATTGGGTTTATCTAGGGAATCTCTTGGTTACTTGGGGGTAGAAGGTGCAATGTCCCTTATTAAAAGAAGAATTGCTGACCAAGCGATCCAAACTGAGGCCATCCTTCTATCTTTGCAGAAGGTTGCTCCAAACTATATACCAAGAGACCCTCTTAGTTCTAGCCTCTACTACCTGACTACCTGGATGGATGCCAGGAAGAGACTGATCTTTACTAGATTCCGTTGTAACACATTCCCCTCAGCCCTCCTTGAGGGTCGCTTCCTCGGAATACCAAAGTACTTGCGATTTAGCGATTTATGTGATCTGCATGAAGTTGACATAGCTATTCATGTTTTTTTCCGCTGCCCAGCCCTTTCAGAGCTGCGTGAACGATATCTGGAGCTCGATTCATCTATTCCAATTTGGAAGTATGACCTTTTGTTGAGGAAGTTTCTTAGCCCTTCTGACTCTATTTTGCCTCGAGCAGCAGCTAACTTCTGTAACGCTGTCATACTTCTTAGGCAAAGGTGTCTTGTAAAATAGCAATTTAGCTAGCAATCTATTATTTTTTCTTGAATGAAGAAAGTTTTGATTTTGATTATTGTTGTACTAATTTTATTAAGCATTTGTATTTTGTGATTATGATTATGAATATGACTTGCAATAGCTTTGGCTACGCAAAATAAAGATGATTATATTAAATGTAACAATTTTTTAAAAGAGGTCCAGAGGCAG
This sequence comes from Sphenodon punctatus, assembly GCA_003113815.1. NCBI lineage: Eukaryota > Metazoa > Chordata > Lepidosauria > Sphenodontia > Sphenodontidae > Sphenodon > Sphenodon punctatus. The sequence goes on along the minus strand of QEPC01005594.1, from coordinate 693,768 downwards.
CTCTGGAAATTGCAGATGGGTGGCTGACATTTGTGCTGGGCAAACTTGTGGAGATGTTTGTGAAGAACAGAATTATCGGGTATATTGATAAACATGACATAATGGGGGAGAGCCAATCCATGCATTAAGAAATGAAACAAAGCTAGAAGCTCATATGTATATTCAAAATTGGTTTGTTTGAATTCAGATTTTCATTAATAGAAACGGATTTTCAAGTCCCGCCAATGGACTGGACAATCTTGAATTTATTTCGCCTTTTAGTTAATTGCTCAAAAGCTAGTGATCTTGCTCCATAAGAATGGGGTTTAGGAAGGAACTACAGACATAGCTGGTTCAACTTAATGTCCAAACATTAAACATGTCTGCTGCTGGTTAATTTCTTTGAACTCTCTTGGCCAGAATCCTGGATCATCTTGTAATGTACTTTCAATGGAGGAAAATTTTCCAAGCTTGCCATCTGTCTGATTTTATCCAGCAGTAGATCAACATAAATACTGAATCAAATGACCTAGTTGGTTGGGAAAGCTGCTGCACTACTTGGCATCCTCTAGCCTCCTGTCTTCATGTTTACTGACCATGCAGCCGACCTCATGTGTATCATGGAGATTTGTCTGGACACTGAGTTGGGGCCAATTTTGGCTGACCTTGTTCTGGCTGGGTACTCCATGCACCATCAGCCACGGCTGGAGGGATGGCGGCCCGGTGGTGTAGCCATTGTTTTTAGGGACACTTGGTCAGTTAGGAGGTGTCTGGTGCAAACTTTGCCAGGTATTGAAAGCCTCCATCTTGTGATTGATTTGGCTAGAGACAGCTTGGGGCTTTTGCTAGTATACCGTGTATCTACCTGTATTGCTGAATCTCTGCACTCTTTAGCGGAGTTGGTGTCAGAGGTGGTCTAGCAGTCCCCAAGGACAGTGGTCCTGGGGGACTTCAATATCCATGCCAATGCCAGTCTTGGAGGAGTGGAGCATGAGTTCATGGCTGCTGTGGCAACCATGGGACTGTCTCGGGTGATTACTGGCCCGATGCATGATGGGGGGCATACCCTGGACCTGGTGTCTTGCATGGACCTTGAGGTGGAGGATCTGTTGGTGGGGGATGTGATATTGGAGTCCTTGTCATGGACAGATCATTATCTCCTTTGCAGGGCCGGACTTAGGAATTTTGCACCACTAGGCCCTTCTCAGACTGCTGCCCCCAAGCCAAGCCCTCCCCCGCCCCCACGCTGCATGTTCAGGGGTGGGGGAGCTCTGTGTGAATGATACGGTGCACACGCCTGCAGTGGTTTGGGGTGCATGCACATACCTGCCTAACACGCATCCTCACTCATCCCCCACTTGTCCCCACACACAGAGCAACCAGGGGAAATGGAGGCTGCTCCGTGGGTGCAGATGAGCAGGGGGTGAGTGGGGATGTGTGTGTGGCCATGTGCATGCCCCGTCCATGCACCAGCGCACCCAAGCCCCCCCACTTGGTGGAACCATCTAAAAAGGGCATGTGAGGAACCACTTGAAGAAGAACAGAAAGTTGTTTACAAGGTTGAAGCCTTGTAAACAAGATTCTTCAAGATGGCTCCTAACATTCTCACAACACACACCCTTCAAGCCCTGCATGGAATTTTTTTCTTATATTCTTAGAAAGGGTTGGAAGGATCTGTCATTCTGAGCGGGGAGAGTGCTTTTTATAGTAGAGGAGCTCGAGACCATCACGTGGTCTATTATTTGACTAGGGTGAGCATGCACAACCCAGTTCGGAGAATGTTGGGAGTCATCTCTAAGAACCTTCTTTACAAGGCAACAACTTTCTGATCACTCACATGGGGAGGAGTTGATTGTAAACAAACAGCTTTATCTCCCAGTCCGATTGGTGTACCACTGCTGATGCTGCAGCACTAATAGCAGGTAGACGGCAGAGGTAGGTGAGGGATGTGGATGCAGGCAGCAGGCTTTGGCTGCGGGCAGCAGCCTCAACTGTGTAGGGAGAAAAACAAATATGTAGCAGGGCAGACCCAACGACAGGATTTCTGACCCCCAGAAAATGCCGCCCAAGGCCTGGGCCTAGGGGGCCTGCCCCTAAGTCCGGGCCTGCTCCTTTGGGCCGGTGTCCTGGCACATGTCTCTTCCTGGAAAGGTCTGGAGCTGGTTAGGATGGTTGGCTGCTGGAGACTTCTGGAACTGGAGAGGTTCCAGAATGCTCTTGGGGAGTTACCCTCTAATCTTGACAGCCACACACTCAATGACCATGGGGCTTTTTGGAATCCTTGCTGTATGAGGCCACTGACCGGACGACTCTTAGTCGTCCACTTCCTGAGCATCAGCAGCGCAGGTCCCTGTGGTTTGTGGAGCACCTGCGTTGGATGAAGCAAGAAGGGCAGCAGTTAGAGCAACGGTGGTGCCATACTCATAATGAAGTCAACAGATTGCGGCATGGAGCTAGTTTTAAAAGCCTATGCGGTGGCTCTGCAAGCAGCAAAGAAGGGGTTCTTTGCAGATGCTATGAGAGCAGCAAAATCACGTCCAGCTGAGCTTTTCTGGTGGGCGAGGGAGCTGGTCAGTCTGGCCTCCCTCTGCCTGGAACTGGAATCCTCCAGTGCTTGCTGTGACCTATTTGTTGACTATTTTGCAGATAAAATTGCTCATGTCCATCACGACTCAACGCTACACTTGGAACGGTAGAATAAGCAGAGGTTATGAATTTCCCATCTTGTCCGGTTTTATGGGATTAGTTTCAGTGGGTATTGCCCGCTGATGCGGGAGATGTCCTTGGGGCAGTTAGAACCACCTGTGTGAACTGGATCTATGCCCATCCTGGCAGGTTAAGGCCAGCTGGGAGATGCTGGGTCTGTTGCCGGTGGGGGTGATCAGTGCCTCCCTTTGGGAGGGCAGAGTGCTGAGATGCCTTAAGGCAGCTGTAGTACAGCCTCTTCTCAATAAACCATTGCTTGACATTGACTCTCTTGCCAGCTATTAGTTGGTCTTCCCTTTTTAAGGGAAGGTTATTGAACAGGTGGTGGCTCAGCAGCTTCAGGGGCAATTGGATCACATCAGTTTTCTGGATACTTTGCAGTCCGGCTTTCGGCTGGGCTATGGCACTGAGACAGTGTTTGTGGCCTTGGTCAATGACCTTCACCATGAATTGGATCGGGGTCGGTCGACCCTTTTGATCTTGTTAGATCTATTGGCTGCATTTGACACAGTTGATTATGAGATGTTGGTGACTTACCTGTGGGACCGGGCTAGGGTGGGAGGGATTCTTTTTAAATGGTTCCGTTCCTTCCTGGCCAGGAGGATTCAGCATGTGGTGCTGGGGGATTGCTTGTCATCTCCCCAGGACCTCGCATGTGGCATTCTGCAGGGTTCTATTCTGTCCCCTCTCTGGTTCAACATGTACATGGAGTCTTTGGGCGAGGTCGTGTGAAGTTTTGATGTTTGGTGTCATCAATATGCTGATAACACCGAACTATACTTCTCATTTTCAGTGGACACAGGCCCAGCAGTCTTGGTGCTTACTTGGTGTTTGGCAGCTGTGGGGGACTGGATGAGGGTGAGTTCGCTGTCTGAAGCTGAATCCTGACAAGACAGAGATGATGCTGGTGGGAGGGGCTGAGGGGTTGGTGGTCCCCATTGTCGATGGGATTCACCCCTCCCTTGTCACCCAGGTTTGTAGTCTGAGGGTGTTCCTTGACTCACCGCTCTGCCTGGAGGCCCAGGTGGTGGCTCTGACGAGGAGTACATTCGGTCAATTACATCTGTGTTCCTTTCATTGCACTGGCTGCCTATAGTCTTCCAGGCCTGATTCAAGGTGTTGGTTTTTACCTATAAAGCCCTACATGGTCTGGGCCCCATTTACCTGCAGGACTGCCTCATCCCCCTGGATTCTAGTTCAGCCCCTGTGGTCAGCTGGGGAAGTCCTCCTTGAGGTCCCCCGAGGTTCTCGGGTGGCAACCATGGGGAGGGCATTCTCGGTGGCCTCCTGGTAGTGGTCCATCTGGCCCCAGACCTCCCCTCCTTTCAACAACAATGTAAGACCTGGCTGTTCTGCGAAGCTTTTGGTGGGGGAGATGGGTAGTGGGTGGGAGGGTTGGGTTGGAGTTGAGACTGTCTGCTCCACTCATATTGTGTTTATAGTAGCTGGTTTTTCTTGTATTGTTATAATAATATTTTATAATAATAACTATATTTGTTTTAAGAAACATGTACTCTGCCCCAAGCTACTTTTTGGCAGGAGGGTGCTGGATATTAAATCTTTGTAATAAATAAATAAACAAACCTGAATGGCTCGGCCTCCATTTGCTTTAACGGGTGAAACCAGGATTCTTTTTCTATGGGCTGGGCCTGGATTTCCCACTCTCATTTTTCTTTCAGGGCAGTCAGTGAGTAAACCAAGTTCTTCTAAGATGTTGATAAGCTGCCTCTTCTCTCATCATCCTCACAACAGTTGATGCATGTTTAGGCGTTGTATAAAAATGTTTGAGGATGATATTTTGATATAAAGCCGAACAATCACTGAAAAGTTGTTAAGTCTGCAGCATCTTCCATCAGTCTGCTGGAAGTACCTAAGTCAAATTAGTGGTAAATTGGAACTGGTCCATTGCACTGACCCCTGCCATAGTTCTGAGGCAAGAGCAAATGTTTCTATACTGTCTACAAGTACCTACCTTTCAGGAGCACTTGTGACTGTTGGTATTTCCTCACTATCAGTTGAATTGCGCTTCTGTTGTTGTCAATCAGCACCTGCCAGTTTCCATCAGTTCTGTTGATTTACGGTGTTTTGTGTCAATTTATGGCACTTGCCATCACTTTCCGTCAATTTTATATTACTTACCCACTATACAGGTCATCGTGAACATAAGTGCCATACTGGGTCAGACCAATGGTTCATCAAGCCCAGCAATGGTCTCGGACAGTGTCCGGTCTCGGTTGCTTGAAGTTCCTGACAGGTCACTATGGGGAAATCCATTCCCTACTGTTCACTCCCAGCTCACAACAATAATGGACCTATTCTCCAGAAACTTGCTCAATCCTTTCTTAAACCCACTTAAACTACTGGCCTTGACCACGTCTTATGGCAACAAATTCCACAACTTTATATGTTGAGTGAAAAGATGCTTTCCTTAAATCTGCTACCTGTTAGCTTCATGGAGTGTCCTCCTAGTCCCAGTACTATTTGAGAAGGTAAATAACTGATCCCTATTAACTAGGGGTGGAACTTGGGGCAAAAAAATGGATACCGGTTTTACTGGTTACCGGTTTGCAAAAAATCGGTTTACCAGATTAAATCCGGTATACCGGTACAGTTTTTTTACCCCATTGATTTCAATAGGGAACTGTCCCCATTGAAATCAATGAAAAGAAATCCAATACCTCCCCCCTCCCACTCCCAGGCTGCGTGGGTGAAAGGGGGACACCCCCCCACCCACCCTGACCAGCCTGGATTTTTAAAATTGTATTTTTTTACCCGAAGTCTCTGGGCTACCCGGAGCCTGCACCAACAGGTACTAGGGTGATCCCTGGGGTGGGGGTGGTTTAACACCCCCCACTCCAGGGATTGCCCCACCCAGGGATCGCCTTACTTGCTCTTTGGGTGGCAGCGGTGGCAGCACGGCGCGAGTCTGGCTTCAGCGCTTCACTAGGCCTTCCGGGGAACTTCCAGGTTTCCCTGGAAGGCCTAGTGAAGCACTGAAGCCACTGCCAGCACTGAAGCCAGACTTGCGTCGTGCTGCTGGTGCCGCCGCCTGGAGGGCAAATAAGGTGATCCCTGGGTGGGTAGGGCAATCCATGGGTTGGGGGGTGTTAAACCACCCCCACCCCAGGAATCCCCCTAGTACCTGCTGGTGTGGGTTCCGGGTCACCGCCACCAGCGTGGTGGCGACCCGGGGCCCGCGCTAACAGGGACTTCAGGTAAAAAAAATAAATTAAAAAAAATCCAGGCTGGGCAGGGTGGGTGGGGGGTGTCCTCCCTTCCACCCGTGCAGCCTGGATGGGGGAGGG
>QEPC01005594.1:671914-687348 GCA_003113815.1 Sphenodon punctatus | reverse complement strand
CTGGAAGTATCAACAACTGTGATTTCCAAAGGAGAGCTAGTAAAAAATAGCAAAAATCTGGAAAGTTTCCTTATTGTGTGAGTGAATGCGAATGACCTGTTTTCGATGGAAACCGCATTCGCAGCAGTTGTTCATTTCAAGCCTACTCTGCCCTTGCGTGGAAGGATAACAGCCACAATTCCAAGTGGGATCCGCGTGGGTTCCATGTGGCACAATGTGCCTTCAATGGATATGTGAGCACTTTACACGCATATGTGTGTGCGTAGGTTGCGCACAGTGCACGAGGGGCATGGGATTGGCCCCATTATCAATAAATCTTGTTATGAGCGAGTGACATTTCAGTCCACTCAATTTTCCAAACACCAATCCAGACTGTAGTAGCATGAAAACTTGGAATTGATTACAGATCTCTGTAACGTTGCTATTGTGTTAAATTATTTATCAGTAACTGAATTTTAAAACCTCAAGCCAGCTCTATAATATAATACTATATAATAGAATGTACACATATATACAATACCAAATATAAAATATAATCTAAATTATTATTATTATTATTATTATTATTATTATTATTATTTTAAATGAAAAAAGTCAAAGTATCTTAGGCAGTCAATTTTCTGCCTCTAAATTTTGTTCAATTGTACATTCAAAGATTTTGGAGACTAGCTGATTAAAATGTTTCTTTAATTGTAAAACTGGCACAAATATGATTGCAATACTGACATCTAAACTAAACATGAGACCTACAAAGACACAAAGTATGCTGAAAATTCAAGCCTCTCACAAATATTAAAGCATTCTAATGCATATTTGATAAATAAAGCTAAGCCACAGCCACTGTGGTGAAATCTTAACTGAAAGCATACTTTCGTGTTTCTCTGGAACTTATTTATACTTCATGGTAAGCTCAGGCTTTTCATAAAGGCATGACCTATTTAGACATCATGTGATGTCCTACAACACACGCAATGCCATGAATAGGATGCACTGAAATGATTTGTCATACAAATGAGTATATCTCTTGATGGCAGTTTCAACACCAGACAGAACCTACTTCTTGTAAATAAATAAAAAATGGTGCAATATTTATGAATATTTGAATTCCCAACTTGTAGTAAAACAAGCACACAGCACATTTGCTACCCAGGGGCAATGCCTGCAGTGTCAAACGCCATATCAGGTGCCCAACTACTGATCGGTCACCTGATTACCAACATTTTAGGCAATACCAGGATTGATTTCCTGATTACTGGGTTGGGCACCCGATTGTCAGACCCAATCTACCAGAAGTTACAGACATACGGATATTTACTGCTTACCGCATTACTCATTTACTGTTTCTGGGTTATCTTTTCCAGGTTTATGTTTGTTGCTTAGTTTCTCTGCTTAGCCAATCTCTTTTCAGTCCCGCCTCCCCCCAATAGTGGCCCTGACTTGGAGGCAGGGCCAGGCCAGGCCCAGGGCATATGGCTGCTACATCAGACAGCTGAGGGAGGCAATCCGTGCCTACCACATCTTGCTCATAGAGCAAGAGGGGGCACTCCAACAAGCTATTGCAGCTGCCAGGGGTGACAGGGTTGATTTAGGTGATCTGTCCCCTCTTTCACCACGACCTGAAAGACTAGCACCATACCTCCATGTTCCCCTAAACCATGAAGAGCCATGCCTCTCACCCTCCAAGGGAGGCAGAATAAGCTGCCCACATCACTTTTTATTTTGTTTTATATTTCATCATGAACCAGTTAGATGTAGGATTGGTTTAGATTAGATATCACTTACACATACCTGTACATAATTACCCTCCCTTTCCCATTCTCCACATTTTCATTTTCCTTATTTCCATATTATTTTTCACCCTGTGTGTGTGTGTGTGGTGTGAGAACTTAATGGCTATGTTCAATTACTGTCCCTAACAAAGAGGTTGGGGATGGGATTCAGAAATGGCTGGAGTCCCCAGGCTAAAGTCAGTCTAGCACAGTCAGTGAAAAGGTGTTGTTCAGAAAGAATGCTTAAAATACATCACCGTAGCTTAGTTTAAATAAAAGCACAGTGAGTGTTGCATGTGTGCACTGGGAAGAAAGCCAGAACATGGTCCCCCCCCCCCCCAAAAAAAGAGCGAACTCTTGTTCTTTAAAAGAATGGCAACATGAAATGCGAGAGAGTTAATGGTGTGTCTCTTCATTGTAGCTTACAAAACCCTGTTTTAATACATACTTTTAGACTTACTCCTCATATAGTGAAAATAGAAGGAGACTATAGGTCTCACTCCTAGAACAATAGGTCCATTAGGGGATCCTATAGTCTTAATTTGATCTCTGCTAAAGAAAAGTGATGAAAATGATCAAAATATACACAGTCTTCATGGACTTTAAATGCCATGTATATTGTTAGTGCTATAAATAATCAGGATTCTGATTTCATTATGTCACGATTATATGGAAGCATATTGTAAGATGGTCTGTGGGTCACAAGGGAAGACTTTAGATTCCCTGATAAAACTTTTGAGATGGTACAAGAAATTGACTACAATTACGAATGAAATCTCTTTGACGCCAGCACTGGTTTAAAGGCAGGGAGATGGATGGTTGATACTAATAAATTGTAATAAAAATCGGTCTTATTGTTGAACTAAAACAGTGGTTCCCACAGTAAAGGGATGTTGCTCCTCTTTAGAATTAGCTTCTAAAGGGCTTCTGTGTCAGGGCCCAAGAGTGCACACAGACCTCAAACCCAGGTCCTAAACAGGTTGCTGTGAGTGTGCAGGCTGGGCTGAGAACTAGCAGTACGAGCCATCTCCTGGCTGTCGCACACTCTTCCTGCAATTGCAGTCCACTCACCAGCTCAGACCTGCTTGCTGATTGGTCTACAGCCCCCATAGAACTTCTGTGTTTCTCTCAACCCTTGACTTGTAGAATCGGAAAGTCCTTGAGCTCTTGGTTCTGTGCTCCAGCTTAACCTTCTCTGCCCCACCCAGAATCCTGTTTTGTCTGTTTACCTTGCCTCACCCCGAGTCTAGACCTGCCTGTTTGCCTTGCCTCATCCTGCGTCTAGCCTGGACTCTTGGACTGCTTTTCCAAGATTGACCTCAGTCTGCCTATCAACTCTGAACTTGGTTTATTCTCTTTGGCTTTCTTACTGGACCTCTGATCCCCATGCCTTGACTTGCAACCTGGTTAAAGACCTGCATCTCAGATGACCTGCATCTTACATTAGGCTGTGGTAAGGCCTCTGATCATGCAGCAACTTATAAGTAGCCTTGATCCTGGAAAGCCTCTTCCAGAGCCTGCCTCTCTGTGAGAGAAGTGTGAGATGGGATTGGCTGTAATAATTAATATATGTTTTTGCTTGTTCCCTGTGATTTTCCCTCTAGATGGTGAAATGGCTGCAATACCGTAGAGAATGAAGGCTGCTATTCTTGTACACCCATGAATGGCCTACAGTATAAGCGTGCCAGACCAGGCCACAGTCATGTCTACAAGGTGCAGGATGGTGTGTAAAAAGTGGATGGACTGGCCCAAAAATGTTTGGGAATCGCTTCACTAAACTAAGGCAATACTACAAAACGGCAAGGATGGCACACTTCCAGAATTATCTCAGTAATTCTAGAAGAGTGTTTTTCTTTTTAATGCACATACATTTATTTACTATTGCCAGCTTTACTATTTCTCTAAAGCAAGAAAAGAGATTTAAACTTTCGGTGAGCAAATGCTTTCTGTTCTGGCCTAATAATTCTTCCCTCCCTTTTTTTAGATTTGATTCATCTTGGTTGTATGGATCTACAACACTGAATTCAAATGCTTGCAGTTCATTATGGTAAAAATATGTTTCTGGTTTCAAGCTTTTTATGAGCAAAAGAGAAATATGACTTCATGCCTTCATCAATACTGTTGCCAGATGGGATTTCATCATAAAGATATATATTTTTTTACATTCAAACAGACAGTTTCTGGCTATTAATAAGAGAGAAATTAGCATAAATGTGTCCTGATGAAGTACATAGGAAAAACATTAGGGCTATTGGTTCTAAGCCTACCTAATGCTCTTAATAAATAATGACATTTTCATTTAGAAAATGACTTGGCTGTTTCAAGACTTCTCAAATGTTATGCCCCAACTTTACAGTGATATTAATAATTCTCTTAAATGGTGTGAAAGTAATTGTGACTCGCAGTCAAACTATAATGACCATATAAAAGGAAAACATTATCTAGGCAAGTCTCTTAACCTAGGTACAATGACCCTTTTTCGCTGTGGGAGTTGAAAAGGATTCCTAAACTTAGATATGACAAAAAGGAAGACCAATTGATGTTACTAAGCAGCTAAATATTTTGTAGCCCATATACATGGCAACCTTATTTATAATGGAAATGTGTTTTATAATAATACAGTGTCAAGTGTGTAACTATAATAGGGGCAGATGGTACAGTTGCACTGGGGGCCCCAAGCCTGGAGGATTATGTTCCCTAGTGCCGCTGTGTTTCCTGCCATTGGGAGGGGGATCAGTGGGGCCTATTCCACCATCTGCACCATGACCCATTCCAACTTAGTTACACCCCTGTGCAGTGTGAGTGATGGCTTCCTGCAGTGAAGTGCTGGGCTAAGTAGTCACAGGAGCAGGTAGACAGTGACAGAGTACTTAACCACTGGTTCACCTGGGCTAGCCCTGAAAGGGTTAATAGGGAGCCCAGGGTGGAAGACGTGTGACTGAAAGTGTGTGGTCATGTGACCTGGAGTGGGGCTTTATAGAGAGGGTTAGTCCAGTCCTTCAGAGTGTTAGTTTGGCAACAGCAGAGTGAAGTGCTCAAAAGCTGACCAGAGCTACTCTGCTGGGAAGGTAGAAAGGAACCCTGACCCTGCTCTAGGGAGAAGACAAGGGGCAGGAAGGTCCTGGAGCACAGGGCCTTAGGCCAGTGGGAAAGTCCTTAGAAATACCAGGAGATGCTAAAGTGGGGGAGCAGTCTGCCTGGGGTGCCCCTAACTAATGGTGCCTCCTGTGCTTGGTGGGAGTCAAAGGTATAACAGTAAGTAGCCTGCCTGTAGCTAAGGGGCAGCCCAGTGAAGGAGGGCTTGGACTGTAGACCAGCAAGGCTCAGGATGGGGCTCTGATGTAAGCCTGAAGATGAGGCCTGTGATTTCTACCTGTGTACTTGGAGAGCTTGACCATGGGCATGGGGTCAGAGAGGAGGGTGACCAAGAGGCAAACTGACCTGGACCAGAGCTCAGTTCCAGTGGAGGGGGCTGCCGAGCACAGTCAGGACCATCTAGAGAGTCGGCCTGGGGGTGGAGGCCTAGAGGTCTAGCAAAAGTGGTGGACTAGGCATAAACCCAGTTGGGGTTGTGGCTCTCCAATGAAAATGAGTCAGCAGTAAACCCAGGGAATTTCCCAGGGTAGTGAGGTCCTAGGGGTGGAGTTGAGCTGAACTGAGAGTAGGCCAGGATCCTCAAGGTGGAGAATGGGGCAAGGAGGATGCCCAATCTCCAGTCCCTAGAAAGAGAAGGTCAGCTGCTGAAGAGAGCATGAAGAATTGCCAGGGAAGCTAGGTTTCAGGGCCCCTTGAGGCACCAGGGCTGGGGATACAGGTCCCTGTGATGCCCATGACATGGCCATGAGCACTGGAAGAGTGCCTTGCCAGGGAGTGTGAGGCTTGGACTGGGGATTCTTGAGTGGTGGCACCCCAACTGCCCAGGACTCTAGACTGTCTTAATTTGAGAGCAGCACAAGACTATCCCTTCGGAAGGGCAATCAGACTATGTGTATGACCTTGTTCAGGTGGAGGGCGGAGGCCAGAGCACCATGGGTGGAGGCCCATATTGGGACTATCTTCATTGGGAGTTACTTCCCCAACCAAAGACAACGTCAAGTAACACCTGCACCGGCGATGAGGCCATTTCACAGAGTGGAGAAGAGAGTGAGTGTCACAGAAAAGAGAAGACCTTTCCCCAATAAAAATAAAGAGCAGCTAGAGGACCAAAAATCTGTGAGTGGTGCAGGTCCTGAAGGTACTTACGGTTGGGCTGTGGCCATGACGTTCCCAATGTGTTTCTTTTAAAATACAGTGCACACAACTGTATTTGTGGTGAAATACATCGGCAGGCTGCTGCAGCCCAGTTTCTGGCATATTCATATGGCATATGCAGTCCATGACATATTAGCTCCTCCTCCTCCTCCGCCTCTCCCCCCTACCCACTCACCCTGGAGCCCCAACCAGCAGGAAAGGCAGCTGCAGCTTTTAGTCTTACTGTGTTGCTCAGGCTCTGTTTTCACTCATGACATGCTAACTCCCCTCCCTCCCTCAACCCACCCTGGAGTCACTTCACTTTGGGGTCCGGAGTGGAAGGGAGGAAAAAGGGATAGCATGCTGGGGGGGCGGGGAGCTAAGGCTGAGCGGTACTGAAACTTTAGTAACCAAAACAGAAATCTGAAATGGGCCAGAAATTAAGTGCTTCATATTATCCACCCCTTTGGAACTGATTCAATGAGGGTACAGAATTGCAATGGACGTTCATTTAACTTTAACCTTAACTACTTTGTATGCCATCCTCAATGGGAGTTTTGATACTAGCTTCAGTGGCTTCACTTTTGTCGTCTCTGCTCAGACCAGACTTTATCCAAAGCTCAGATAAAGTCAATGGAAAATTCTCATTTGACTCTGTAAATCACCAACTTGTCTTGGATCTAGCCATTAACAGTCTCTTTGCACTTTCCATTGAATTGAGAGTATTCTCTTTGGTGTTCTAGCCAATTTCGAGTAGAGGTACCAGTATCCAGCCTATTTAATTTCCCCATGCAGTTTCAATGGGATATAATGTTCTCCTTCACCTTTTTAAGCCTCATTTTTATACCTTTATCAGAAGAGAATGGTAGGCTGCCAGTAAGAATTTGCTGATTGGTTCTATATCATTTCCCATGCTTGTCACAGCTTCTTGTAAGCACATCCTGAATAACACATCTGACACAACTAAGGTTTTACCCATGACCTGACTTTGGTTCACTGGCACCTTTGCAATTTCAGCAGCTACATGTGTATTGTGAGGGGTACTCTAGCTACAGGCTTTGAACAGTGGCTTCTAAAGATTTCTGCTTTCTTTTTATCTCTGCTAGTGGAGAAAGCTACTCTTTCTGATTGGATGTCACTTTGAGTTTTAAGACTGTCGAAGCAAAAAATTAGAGCTGAAATTAATTTTGATATTTGGTTTTCACAAACAAACCCTTAAAATCTGAATTTATTGCAGCTATGAAGTGTATTGTTCTGATACCTGCTACTTCATTGGTTTGTTACTCCTGACTTTGGTATTCAATATTCCATTAGTTTTTTACTTTGATATTTTTTGCTTGTGTTTTAGCTTTCTTCACGCGTCTCCTTCACACCCCCACACTTGCTCTAGCATTGAGACTGATGGAATTGGCTCCCCCAGTCTTTGCCTGACTCAGCCTCTTCAGAGAAGAACTGGATTAAATTGCCCTCTTTTCTTCACCAAGTTAATCTGCATTTTTGGAATGGGCTGTGGCAGATTGTCATTGAATTTTTAAAATCTCTACAACCCAGTTGGATTTCCCTCTAGCCATTTGTGCATGCGCAGCATTTGTTTATCGCACATGCACAAGTTGACACCTTCTGCTGCTACAGTGAACATGTCAGCTTGTGCGTGCCCAGGAAACAACTGGGAAATGCATCACACGAGTAAATGGCTAGAGCTCTGGCAGAATGGGGGCTAGAACGCAGCCAGACTTTAATCTTCCCCCCTTCGAGAGACTGGTGATTGTTGGAGACGGAATTTGCTACGAAGTTCCATTTCAGGCCTACTTTATGCCAGCACTATGACATAAGCGTTCTATAGAGTCATGGTCTTGCTGAAAGGGGGCTCTCTTGACCCTTTCCAATGTGGTGCCACTATTTGGAGTACCATGACAACATGATGTTCCACAAGGGGTGGGTCCAAGTCACAAAGGAAAGACCTCCCCCCAACCCCTCCATAATCATTTCTGGCTTTGCCCTGGAAGATGGTCCAGTCAAGACTTCCACAAACTCAAAACAAATGATGATTAATGGATAAGTGTACCGCTAAAGACACAAATAATTGAATACCAAAGTTGCCAACATCAAAATATTTAATGCACAGACTTTGAAAATTGTCTGTGATCCAGTCACTGAATTTTTTGTTACAATAGTGTGAATTTAAATAGGCCGGTTTGGGCAAATTTGAGATTTGCAGCAAATGCTTGGCTCTACATAATAATAATAATTAATAATTAATACATAAATTAATTAATAAATTAAGTGGAAATCTGTAACGTAGGGTAATAATAAATGTGACAGGGGCCCACTATGGCCTACCTGGGCCAGAGACTTATGGTCACATTTGTTTCCGGCCTGCCAGAAATGTGCCTGCTGATGGCCCAGATGTGGTCCCCCGGAAGATCCTGGGAGTTATTTTTTGGGAGAATGAGGCATTGCACTCTTGAGGGAGAAGCAGCTGGAGTGCAACAACATAGGAATGGGGAAAATCTCCATATGGATTTAGAGTACAAAGGAGGACCAGCACAGTCTAGGCCAAGGTCCAGCCAAATGGACAACTTTCAGGATGGAGGAGATGGGAGTAATTCAGTCAGTCTTCCACCTTCATGATTTGTCAAAATCCACATGATCTGATAACTGCATTGGATACCTAAAACCTATCAACTGATTAATACCAACATGAGGAAGGAAGCAGCAGCACCCTGGACCTGAGCTACTTAGGTGCAGAGGAGGGAGAGGGGTAGTTCTTATCAATCCTAGTCAAACTCTACCTGTGCAGCAAAATTGGCTAAAAAAAAAAGTCAAAGAGCTGCTTGAGGACAACAGTACGATGGTTACGGGCAAACTCAAGGAGTCTGCAATCTCACACTTAATGTTGCCATGTTGGTCCTAACTGCAAGAAGATTGAGGCAACATAGTTCAGGTGGGGCAGCGTCTGTTGGTGGATGTATGCAAGCTTTAGCCCACTAAGGGCCCATCCTCAGAAATGTAAATATTTTCATACCCTTACCAGCGGAAACTAGTCCATTAAAAAGATATCTGTACTACATTGTTCAGTCCAAAAGTATCTCAACAGCCAATGCTACTTTTCCGTACCACTTGAGTTAATACTTCTTGGCTCAAGGCTGACCCATAGCATTTCAAAGATGAGGGGGAACAGGTTTCAACTGGGGCCAAAAGTCATGTTTGAATACTTGACACTACAAGTCATAGCAGGAAGAGACGACCAGTCCAGCTTCCAGGTGCAGTTAGAACAAATGCCCCAGCAGCTGCTATAGACTAAGCAATGGTAAGTCTTTGTTTTTTGTATATTGTTTTTGTAAAGCATCTGTCTTTGTATCTTGCAGAGACAAAAGGAGAAGGTGCTTTTTAAGAGAGACATTCACGCAACACCTAAGAATCAAAACCTCCGTCCTAGTTCTAACTCCTGTTTTTAAATCGCTTTAGAACACACCAGTTAAACCAATTCTTACTACCTTGCTAGGGCTCACTTGTCTCTCTCTCTCTTGTGTTCCAAGGGAAGGGCTGGAGAGGCTAAGAAGAATACCAGCTTAAGGGGCAAGAGTAATGGACATGAGTGGCATAGAAGAAGCGGGGCTATTGATACAAGGGGTGGGGGCTACAGGTGTGTTTCACCTGGCAATGTCAGGCTTCAGCTGCAAGTGGCAGAGTCCAGTACTGGGTGACCCAGTGCTGCCAAGCCCTTCTGCTCCTCTGCACGTCTGCCTTTGCAGGAATAGTGCCCTATCCAAACGCCTGGGTTGCCTTAACTTAAATCCAGTGATGTGTCTCACTCCATTGACTGGATGGTACTATGGGTGAAAATAAACATGAAGCCAGTGTACCGGCTACATGCTCCGGGAGTGGGGGGGGGGTGCCCTGGCAGGGCCAGGTCGGGACTCAGATCAAATACGCTCCCGACCCAACTGGATCGGCCAACAACCCTTTCCCACTCCACCTTTCCAGTGGGGGGGGAACAGAACACACAAGTGGTTGGGTGGCTGTGCCCCTGACCCCCCCCCCCACCATGATAGGCAGCCATAGTCGCCAATCACGGGCAGCCATGCCTGCTGGCCATGGCAGTCCCAAATCCCCTGCGGGGAATGTGGGTGCAAACAGATGCATGGGTCTGCTATAGCCCACATTAGCCTGCCTGGGTAGTCTCTGGGAGAGGCAAGCTCCAGCTTGGGGCTACCCCAGAAACTTCAGGACTTAGTTTGCCTGCCCAACGCCTCCATGTAAAAATAAAACTGTGTTAATAATTTGGTTCAGTTTAGGACACCTAAATATAACCTGATGTAAACTCCCCTTGAAATTTGAAGGCTGGGGGATGGGGAACACTATGTGTAATACTTGCTGGTCTGGACATTATTTTTATGTTTGGTCAATACAATGGTTAGAATTAGGGCTGTAGTTCCCCCCCACCCCCTCATGAGAACACACTGGTGGTGGTTCACAGGACACTGTTACATTTTTTTTTGCTTATGTCACGATTAATATTAAAGCAGAAAAGGGGCCCTGCTACCGCCTTGTGCGGAGCAGGGACAAATTTGTGCCTGCCCCATCAGGGGAATCAGGCACTGGTAACGGGGGCGGGAAGCCACCTCAGGATTCCTTTCTGGGTGGCCAGGCTCTTGCAGGCTCCAGCGTGCTCCGCTGCAGCCTGCAAAGTGCAAGAGAGCAGCGGCACGAAAATGCGCCTTAGTGATTGGCTCAGATGAGCCATGTGGTACGGTAGGCACGGAATGGCGGCATTCGGCTGCAAGCAGCGCCAGAAGGAGGATGCGTTTCATGGCCTAGTGAAGCGGGGAGGCCTTCGAGCGGTGAGGGGCAAGCGGGGCATCTGGAGCCAGGACCAGGGAGTAGCGGTTTTTTTTTTGCCGGTGGGGGGGGCAATTCAGTGGAGATCGGGGTGTGCGTTAGGTGAGAAGGGGAGCAGGCGGCGTGGGGTGAGGAGTACCCCGCCGCCCCTCCTGTAAGGGTCCAGAGGGAGTAGGGCAGTCAGTTGCCTGGGTGTTTGGGGTGTGTGAACCCCCTCACCCCCGTTAGCTTCAGGCAATTCAGCCTGGCTGTTTGGGGTGGGCGAGCCCCCCCCCTCCCTTTTTATATTGCAGGCAATTCAGCCTGGGTTCTCCTCAGGCGTGTTAGCCTGGGTGTTTTGGGAGGGTGACCCACCCTCTCTTTTGGGTGCAGCGTGTGGGGTGGTTGGGCAGAAGACCCCTTCCCCCCTTTTTTGAGGAAGAATGGGGAGGACAAAGAAGAGACAGGTGGCTGGTAGGCCACAGGGAAAGAGGGGGCAGTGAAACAATTGCTGTGACAATTTAGCTGTTGTGCACATTGAGAAAAGTTTGTCATCAAAATCAGAGAGGGTTATGCGCCTAGTGAGGTTTTTCGTTTTGTGGTGTTTGAAGCACAACATAGTTTTTTGTGCTAAGCATGTGCCAGGGGTGGAGAACGAGATTGCTGATGCCCTTTCTCGTTTGCAGATACAACGTTTTCGGGAACTCGCTCCACAGGCCAGAGAGAAACAGGAATACGTTCCCCAGGAGCTCTGGAACCTTGGATTTTAGAGGTTATAGAAGCGGTAAAGGGGGCGGTTTCTCCAGCCACATGGCAACAGTACAAAAGGGCGTTGAGGGAGTTTAGTGTGTTTGCTAGGAGCAAAGGTTGATCGTTAGTTTTTCCGGTTCCTCTGCCGCAGGTGGTGCAGTTTGGACTGGTGCTTCGGAAGAAAGGTTTGGCGCCAGGCACGATTGCCGGGAAGTGGTCGGCCCTATCTTTCCTGTGTAAGATGGTAGGGAATTCAGATATGCTGGGCTCCCCAGTTCTTTGGGCTATGCTCAAGTCCTGGAGACGGCAGGCCAGTGATAGGGTGGACACACGGGCCCCTATGTCCCCCAAGTTGTTAGCAGATATAGTGGGTAAGCTGGGGGAGATTTGTGTGGACGAGTTCGAGGTTAAATTGTTTCAAGTGGCCTTTGTGATTGCCTTTTTTGCGGCATTGAGGGTGAGTGAATTAGTGGCGAGCTCGCATAAGGATCAGTCGGGCAGGGCCCTGCAGTTTAGTGACGTGTTTTTGGGATCAGATAGGGTGCAACTCTGTATTCGGGTCTCAAAGACCGATCAGAAGAGGAAGGGTGCCAAGGTGGTGCTCTTCAGATCGGTCGAGCCAAGGATCTGCCTGGTCCGGTGTTTAGAATCATTTTTGGCAGTGAGACCCGCGATTGTGGGGCCATTGTTAGTGCACCGCTCTGGTTTGCCTCTTTAACGCTTCCAGTTCATGGCAATAATAAGGCGATGCCTGGCTGGACTGGGGGTAGGGGAAAGGTTCTATTCCCATTCCTTCAGAATTGGGGTGGCATCCTCTGCGGCAGCTGCAGGAGTGGCAGTAGAGGACATTAAGACAGTGGGCCGATGGAGGTCAGCAGCGTTCAAGTCATATGTCTGCCCCTTACAAAGGAAATAGGTTAGAATAGCGCTAGTCTTAGTGACACTGGTTACTTTCTTTATGTTTCAGGGTGGCAATGTGGCCAGGACAAGAGTGTCGTGTGGATGGTAGGCCACAGTTTTGTTGTTTGGGAAAAAAGGAGGGCTGGGATCACAGGGTGGGGGACCCAGTTGGGGTTGGCCCCTCAAGCGGAGGTGGTTTGGAGGGGCAAGAGGGGCATGTTGTGGCCCCAGTTGATGCCAATGTTCCTTGGCTGGACAGGGCAGTCCCCCCCTCAGGTTATCTTGTTCCACTTGGGGGAAAATGATCTTACTAGGGGATCGGGTTTGGATTTATCCATAATGGTGTGGCAGGATTGGCTGCGGATCAGGGAAATGTTCCCTGGGACACTGTTGGTGTTCACGGCGCTGTTGCAAAGAATTAAGTGGCCGGGTGCGAACAGCGCGAGAGCGGTGGATCGATCACGTAAGAGGGTTAATAATGAGATCAGAAAAGTTGTAGAGCAGACTGGGGGGTTATGGTTGGTGCACAGTGACATAACTTGGACCAGGCCCGAGTTGTACTGGGCTGATGGGGTGCACCTTTCAGATCAGGGGATGGACTTATATCTGGGAAAAGTCCGGGAGATTTTGTTAAGAAGCCTGGCCTAAGAGGGTAGTTGTTTGGGTGAGTGCGGGGGGTGTTCGAGCAATAAGTATTGCCGAACTTGGTGGCGGTGTTCAGTACCATGAAGAAAACCTTGGAATAGGACCAGAAAATTGGCCTTGGTGGCTATGAGAAACATCTGGTATGTGTAGGGTGGTAGGCCACCTGGAAGTTGGATCCGGGAAGCAGGTGAGGAAGGGGGCTCCCCGCTGCTATCCCTGTAGAGGGAGATTGGTGTAAGGTGCCACATGGAAGGATCTAAGCGGTCCCGATGTGGCGCCAGTTGTCAAGTCTTCCCTGGGTATGGCCAAGGTAGTCTAATGGTGGAATGGATTGGACTGGTAACTCCAATCTGGGTAACAACACATGGTACTGAACGCGGGGAGTGAGGGTCATTATGGCCAGGTGTCTAACAGTCAGGGTGTACCTCACTCCCCTTAGGACTCACCCAAATCAGGGGTCTACTTGATTGGCTCATGGACAATTCTGATGAATTCTAATTGGCGATGAGAAATTAAAAGGGTATGGATCCACCGTTCTCATTGTTAGGGTAATTGGGTTTTAATTGGTTTTGTTCTTTAACAGGTTTATCGTTGGCTGGTTATTAATAAACAGTTGCGGCCATTTCATCCAAAGCTATGTGGTCCGTGTGTTTATTCAGTTGTGCCTTATTTCCTGTGCGGGGACAAATAGTCTTGCTACTTTGCTAGATTCTTCCTTATTTTGGTTACAAATGCTACACATATGGTAAGTTCTATATTCCAGAATATGCCCCCACTCCAAAGAAAACCATGGTTGCTGGAGGAGTGGAGAGGAAATGTCCTTAGCTACATATTTAAACCCAACCCCCACACTTGACTGCTGGGTACCAGTTCAGGAAGGTGCATGCTTAAATCCTTTTCTGAATTGCAATCTAAAAAGAATTGTTACTATATGTACTATAACTTTAGTTTCTACAAAGCATTCTTATTTGCATTTAAGCAACTGGGAAATAACTTTTTTTTTTTGGCTGTACTTTATAAATTAGGATCAGGAGAAATGGATGACCTATGTAGAACACAATTCTATGCACCTTTCAAAGTAGCTGCATTATTAGCAGAAATATTGAACTTGTGGACCCTTAAAAGGTGTTTTCTTTTAAGTAACCAGCAGGCAGTGCTTAATTTGAAGGAAAAGGGGTTGAGAGGAGGAAGTGATTGGATTCAAGTGTGATCAAGAAGTTTGTCCTTTGATCCCAGAAGTGTAGGGGATATTGAGTGGGGTTGATGGATCTTCCTTTCCAGTCCCCATGAGCCCAACAACTCCTTCTCTCGTTCAGGACCAGACTTGGTTTGAGGGAAGTGGATTGTGCTGCTCCCAGCAGCAATAATCCAGTTGTTGTCTGGCTAAATACTCATTGCTGATCAGAGGCAGTAGTGGTGCTCTCACCACCTATCAACAGCAGCCGCAGTCATGTCGGAGGCGAGATTGAGGCTGAGGCTGGTGCGTCTGTGGATGGGTGGGGAGTGTGCTGCTGTTGCCACTCATCAGCTGTTCAGCACTGGAGATATTTTGCCAGTGAGTAGCTGACTGTTGACAACAACAGCCCCCATAAAACTTTATCTGGTCGTGGGGGAGGCGTTGCAGAGTAGCTGCTGTGGTAGAATCTTGCTGGAGCTGAGCCCTGGCATTAAAGCTGACTTGCGATCCCAACATTTGCAAAACATAGTTCTTGACAGATGGTTGCTAGATGAGGTCCTGGGTTTGTAGGCTGCCCTGAGGATATGCAGGATGTAAGTGGCTCTTTAGAAGGCTCATCTGCCCAGCTGCCGATGACTAAATGTCCCAGTTCAGAGAGAAGATGTTAGCCATCTAGAAAAGGACTGGTTCTTCCTTGAGACACAGAGAGGAGGAATTTCCAGGGGAATGGCAGGTGTGAGGGCTTGTGGAAGGAGCTTATCTCCTAGGTCAACTTGACTAAAGGAAGGGACACGGAGGTTTGGGGGGAATCAGCCCTAGAGTGTACACAGTCTTTAGGAGAGTGCAAAGAACCTGCTGTGAATGGGCTGCATACCCAAGTTCTAGATCTTGGGGATGCTGATAAAGGGACTGCAGGTGGTAGAGGGGTAGCATTGAGCTAGGTGAAGTTCCTGTAAATAATGTAAGTTTAGAGCTGAAACGAGTAGCAGAATAAATATTTGTGGATTTTTTGGCAACTTTGGATAGGCTGTAGTAGGGCCTAAATCAAAATCCCACCTAGTTTCTTCGATGGAACTGTGCGGTTTGATAGGTCCAATCAGAATTTGGTCAGATGAAATTCTGATCAGAATGACTCTCTCCCC
>QEPC01005594.1:623786-644252 GCA_003113815.1 Sphenodon punctatus | reverse complement strand
CTGCTGAGCGTACCAGGGTTGGTAGGCCGAGTAAGGCCGCTTGTAGCCCTGATTGGGTTTGTGGAAGGGACGAAAAAAGGTCTTAAAGGGTTGCACTTGGTAGAGCGTGGTTTTCCTATCCTTACTCGATGCTTGAGCAAGGGCCTTATCCAGAGCTGGGCCGAACAATTTTCCATGCACGAGGAGATTCTTGGCGTGCGAATCAGCCCGCCACGACCGCAGCCAGAGGCGGCGGCGAGCTGCCACGTTAGCCGCCATTCCCCTAGCCGCCCAGGTAACCATGTCAGCCGAAGCATCCGTTAAAAAAGCATGGGCGAGGGTGACGTTCACGGCCAGCTTGCGCGACATGGTCTCCGAAATGGCAGGGTCATTAGACAGCTTAAACCATTTCATTATGGCCCGAGAAGCATAAGCTGCTGTGGTGGTCATCTGTAAAGTATTAGCCAGGGCCTCATAGTTCTTACGGAGGCCTATCTCAATGCCCTTATCGGTAGGATCCTTCGGTAGAAGGTCCTCCGAAGATAGAAAAATGGATTGGCGGGCTAGGGAAGCGGCTGCAGCATCCACCCTAGGAGTCTTGAAAATATGGGTTCTCTAAGCAGAGTGACCCTAGAGGGCCTGTTGAGTTTTGGAGAGCTTAGCCACCTTAGTGGGTCGCCTCCACTGGGCCCTGATAATTCTTTCGAAAGCCCGGTCCGGTACCACCCCTTTACGCCCCCTGGAGAGCTTAGGGATGTACTCCCTATCAGAGTCCTCTTCGGAGGACGAGGAATCAGACTCCCCTGTCTTTCGGGAAGTAGGGGTGATTCACAGCACCCTCTGGGCCCTCTTAAGGAGCTTCGGGACCTGTTCGGAGGGCATCTCCCTCCCTGCCTGCTTCCTTGTGACCCTCACTGAGTATAGCCTCCCACTCTGGGGCTCCCTGCTGGTCCCCTGCCAAAGAATACTCCTCTGCCAATGACACGGCATCCTCCGAGGATGAGGAAGGCCATGGTGGGGACTGAACCCTGTGTCTCTTGCAAGGTGGGGGCTGAAGGGTATCAAGCTGGTCCGAGGAAGATTGCTCCAGCTCCCCCTCCTCCGATGGGGCTGCGCCCTGTTCACTCCCAGAGGAGGAACCCAGGAGATCGCGGAGGGAAGGGCCCTTTTTGCTAACCCCCTTTCACGGGCCTGCCTTCTGCTTGCCCTTGCTCGCATGCTTGGAGGCCCCCTTAAAAGTTTCCCTGGGGGGAGGGGCCCTCCGCTTTTGGGCTTTGTGCTGGTTCGCTTCAATGCGGGCCAGCACCCCCATCATAGTCTGCAGAGCGCTCATCTGGAGCCTCTGAAAATCCTCAGTCCCCCCTCTTACTTGAGAGGGGGCAGAGGATTCTGCCCCCTCCATGTCCTCAACGACAGCATCGCGCTCCGGGCCACGTGGCTCCTCCGCGAGCGCTGAGGGGGCCTGGGCCTGCTGGTCCCTCGCTCCATCGCTGCCTGCCCCAGCGCTGGGCTTCTGAGCTGAGGCGTTCCGGGTGGCTGTTCGTCAGGCCTTCCCCGTCTCCGGCATCCCTGCCTCGCTGTCAGGTCGTGTGTGCCCCGCGGGGGCTGCACGCCACTCACTGGCCCCTCGGGCCATACAGGATGTCGGCTCCGGGCCGAGGGAACTGCCGAGCTCGCCGCTTCGGCAGAGGCTTTTTCGCCATTTTTTTTCTCTCTTTTTTTTTTTTTCCGTTGAGCGGCCAAGTCGCCGCTTGTAATAGAAGAAGCCCCCCCCCCGGTGAGAGAGGGAGGCACGAAAGTCGGTGGGGAGCGGAGCCCTGTGCTGCGCTGCCTATCCGTCCGGAGGCAGACTTTCGACTGGGGAAGCGAGGGCGCGTTCTCCCTACGCATGCCCAGTCGAAAGTCAGTGCTGACTCCTACTGGACGGAAGGGAGAACGCTCCCTGGGTCCGAATAAACGGACCTAGGGCCATAGAAAAAAAATGTACAGAGAGGGGCAACAAAAATAAGGGGTATGGAACAGCTCCCCTATGAAGAGAGGCTGGATAAGTTGGGGTTCATCAGCTTGGAGATACAAGTTTATAAAATCATGAGTGGTGTGCAATGAGTTAATAGGAGACAGTTGTTGTTTTCCCTCTCAATTAGTACTAGAACTGGTGGACACTCCATGAAACTAACGGGTAGAAGATTTAAAACAAATAAGAGAATATCTTTTCACTCAATGTACAATTAAGTTGTGGAATTTGTTGCCAGGAGATGTGGTCAAAGCTGGCAGTATAGTGTGGTTTAAGAAAGGGTTGGACAAGTTGGATAGGTCCATAAGCAGCTGTTATTTGGGAATGTAACCTCTTATTAACGGGAGTTAAAAATGAACAACAGACGATGGATCACCCCATTGAGACCTGTTGGTTACTTCTTCCACGTGTCTAGCCATGTTGGATACAGGTGCTGGGCTTGATGGACCATTGGTCTGTCCCAGTATGGCACTACTTATGTTCTTATGAATTGACAGGATGGTGGTCAAATGTCATCTGCTACATTTCCTGAGAACTGATGCATTGCTTTGCTCATCACCACAGGACTAGAGCACCTGGTGTTTTCTCCTGGAAGGTAAAGAAAATTCAACATATGACTGTCACATACTGCAAGCGTGCAAGGATTTGACAACGCAACTGTGAGGTCAGGAGCATTTCTGAGCCAATCGTAAAATGTGTGCTATAAAAAGTAAGGGGAAAGTAAGCAGGGATATTTTTCCTAACTAGCTTTTGATATTGAATTTTCTTCACCTTTCAGAGAAGCGTTTATGCCCTTTCATTTCTCAAGCTGTTCTGATTTGATTTTGTTCATTTACAGAGGACCTCTGTAATGAGGCAAACAACCAAACCAGAAAAGTGCTAGTCATTGTATAAATTAAATCACAAGAACTCCTGTTTTATTTTCAGCTGTAACGAGGCAGGGCGATCCAGTAGTTGGGGTGTTGGCTGGAAAATAGAGTTTAATTTCCTGCTATGACAATCTCTGTGGCATCTGGGGCAAGCTTGGGCAATTCATTTTTTTTACAAATTAAGCACCGTCATGCTATATTAGGTGCATTCACATCTAGTTGAATGGCCATACCTAGAGAGTGGTGGTCAATGGTTCACTGTCAGATTGGGAACTGCTAGCCAGAGTAGGGCTGAAACTCGATTCTCAGTTTTGTGTGTTTTTCAATGAGAATCATAATTCTTGTTGTGTTCTTGAAAATGAGAACGAGATGAGCATCAGCTGAATTCTTGCTGAGAAACATGAGAAATCTCAAGAAACAAATTACCCGGTGCTGGTGTGGGGGGAAAGGGAGGAGGAAGCCATGCTGTTTCCTATCCTTCTTAACTTGTCTGGGGATGGCAGCTGTCTCAGTGGGGGAAACTTCCCAATCGTAAATTTTCATGAATGGGAGGGGAGAGATTAGGAGGGAGGGGACAGACTCAACTGATAGCTTAGCATTCTATTGGCTAGCAAGTCCCTTCCAGATGGGAGGGGGGAGCTGGTGGATTCAGAACAGCTTTTCAGCATTCTGTTGAGGGCTTAGACTCCTGCTAGCCAATAGAATACTGAAGATCTGCACCCTCCATCCTGCTTTCCCCCCTCCCATCTGGAAAGGTCTTTCCTTCAGCTCCTCCCTCTCTTATCTGAAAGAGGCAGGCTCAGTGCAGCTTTTCAGCATTCTATTGGTAGCTCAGACTCCTGCTAGGTAATAGAATGCTAAGATAGCTGCTGAATATGCCCCTCCCTACTGCTGCCCCCTCCCATTCCTGAAAATTTGTGATTGGAAATGTGATTGGACTGTCGCCAGTCCCAGAGAAGGTAAGATTGCTGGGCAGGGAACATGGCTTTCTCCTCCTTTCCCCCCTTTAATTTCTCCAGTTTTGGAGACCAGCCTGGGTACGCTGAGGGGGTGGGTGGGGTTGGGTAGAGAAATCTGGCAAGAATCTGAATCAGGGTCGAGAAGTTGACCTTGATTCTTGCAAGTTTTTTTAGAGAATAAAAACTATCCTTGTTCCAGGCCTAACTCAGTGTTCCCCAGGTCTGTCCTGGGCCATGCACTGCTTAATGTTTTCATCAGTGATTTGATAAGCTTCAGAGCTTGGTGTGGTGATCCCTCTGGACTCTGGGACTTTTCGCTGCCACCAGTCTGTTACTCATTACTCCCCAGGGGTCCATAGACCTGACCCTTGGTCTGGGTTTGCTCTCTCTCTAGTGGTGTTTCACCTTTTCCAGACATGGTTCCTGGTGGTGATTCCCTATTAGCAGCATTGTAGCCAAGCAGGGACTAGACAGACGGTACTCCAAGTTAGGTGTAAATACAATTAAATTTATTATATATAAAGAACAGACAACAGTTCAGGTTTCAAGTTCAGATAACAGATAAGATCGATTCAAGAAAAGTCACAGCCTCCTCTAATCCCTTCTGCCGTCTCTCCCCTCAACAGTTCACCCTGGTCAGTTGCTCTTTTAAAATGCACCAGTCACTGTCCAGACCGGCTTAATATCCCAAAGCTGTCCAATCCCCCGGCAACTAAGTATGTTCCTCGTTTCCTCAATGTTTTTAAGTAACACTGGGCCAAAAACAAAAGTTGAAATTAAACAAAGACAATGCAAAACATTGCGTATAGGAGAGAGAAATCGAAAGTACAAATACAAAATGGAGGATGACTGGCTGGGCAGCTGTACTTCTGAAACAGATGTGGGGGTTATAGAGTGATTAGATAAAGACTTAATGAGTTGTGAATCCGAAGCTAAAAAGGTGAAGACTAATATGTTACATTAACAGAAGTACTGTTTCGAAGACAAGGGACGTCATTATCCCCTTCCCCCTCACACTATTTGCCGTTAGTCATGTCTCAATCTAGAATACTATAGCCAGTTTTGGATTCTTCACTTTTAAGGAGGATACTGACAAGCTGGAGAAAGTTTAAAGGAGAGCAATGAGGATGGAGAGAGAGAATCCCCATTCTCATGACGGATTCATCTAGAGAAAAGATTGAGTGGTGTGGGCTATGATTAGCTTTCAAATAAATGATGTCCAGTTCTCTGTAGTCACCAAGGATAGGACTTAAGGTAATGGGCTTAAATTAAAGGACAAATGTTTTGAGCTGAACAGTAGGACAACTTTTTTCCTACCACCAGGATAGTTTGTCAAGTGGATTCTGCTCAGTGGCAGGGGGCTGAACTAGATGACCTCTGTGATTCCTTTCAACTCTGTATAATTCTGTAAGCTTCACAAATATATATTGGCATATTTGTTTCAGCACTGCTCTTAAGTTGTCTGGAGCTGCTTGGCGCGCGACACTTTTTTTCAAGTCATTAAATGGCAAAATTAACCAAGACAGGGTTAACTTGATACTTATCATAGGGATCATAAACCCATCAAGGATGGGAGACTCAAATTGTTATGTCTATGTTGTGTTGCATATTTTAATGAATCATTTAATTTCCAAAGGGATCCAAAGGTGAAGCAGAATTGTACTGTGTTTATTTATTTATTTATTTATTTCACAGCACATAACTTTCCTCTTTTTATCTGGATCATAAAAAGTATACCTGGGAATTCATCCATGAAATTCATGAAATTTATGGTGAGGCTGTGAACTTTGCTCAGTGTTGAAAAGCTTCCTAATAAGGAACAAGGCATTAAAGATATAACTGATGTTAATAATGGGAACAAATAAAGATAAAAACCAATGTGGAACATAAAATGAATCTCGTTTTATCCTACTAAACTACAGCATTGTGTTATAACAATTGTCTCAGGGGAAGTTTTTTTCTTTATATGTGTTCTTCCCACTTTTCTGTTGACTATATGCTATATCAGACCTGAAAAATGTGCTGCATTAAGTGAACTTTGCTAACCAAGTACTCTTTAACTGTTCACACCTACCACTTATATTTGTGATGAGCATGTCCCAGTCCTTTAAGATCCAGGCCTGTCCATCACTTTGGACCCACCCCAGAGGGGTATAAGAAGGAAAAAAACTGAGAACAGCAGGCAGTCTACATGTGGCTGTGATAAGAGCCAGATGTCTACACTCTCCAGGGTCCTGAAAGAGAGAAATCTAGAAAGAAGGAAGAGCGAGTGGGTTGCAGACCAGGGCCCTGTGGAGGAGTGCCCAGGTTCCAGAGAATGTGACGGTGGGGTCCAGACAGCAAAGGGTCTACAGAAACTGTGGGGCAGGATTGTCGTTCTTTGCATATTTGGATTGTACACAGTGGATGGGAATAAAGAGTGAACTTGTTGAACCAGAGGAGTGCATCTGTTGTTGGGACTTCAGAGTTGAAGAAACAAGCATGAGGTGCCCTGATCCAGTGAAGACTTGTGGAGGCTTAGGGATGTGTTCATAACATTTTGGAGCTTGACTGGGAGCTGCTGACCTTGGTGATGATGACTGAGGGCCCGGGGGAGTAAGATGGAGCAACTCATAATTACTCGTGCACCAGCAAGTGGTCCTAAGAGACATCCGGATCATTTTCCACCAAGCACATGAGACCCAGCTTATAGGCCCAGAAGGCCCACATTAGGGCCCAGATGAATGGCAGGCTGAGCAACAAAAGGCTGTGCTTGGAAAGCAGAAGGCTTTCCAGGACTTAATGAAAAAAACCAGGCAAATATTAATCACAATGGTTAGCATGAGACCATTCAAATACTGAACAGTGTGTAAGGAAATGATAATGGATACAATTAGAAATAGCTATCAGCACAATGGACCTTAGGAAAATTGTAAGTCATGAAATATACTGTTGCCTGAAATCCAATGAACTCGTGTGACTCTCTAGATTGAATAGTTCACTCGATCTAGATTTCATTAATATACCTAGAGTTCAGAAATTTAAAAGTAGGCCAGATTTTTGTAATACTGAGCCTCTAAACTGCACTGACAAAAGAGGCATGCACTTCTCCATTCCGCTCTGTTCAGGCATGAGGAATGGATAGCTGTATTCACGGAGCTGTGCACAAAATCATCTTGCTGTCACAAGGTGATTTACTTCTGTAAGACATGGACATAGAGTAGAGGTACAAAAACTGTGGGTTGGGACCATAAACAGAGTGTCACCATCTGAAAATGTGGGGAGGCAGGGATATACTATGTAGAGTTTTGTTTCCAGGTAAGGTAATGCGATTGTAATTGTCACAATGAGATCACAAAGGTAAACATTTGAGAACTAGGGCTGTGTCATGGGGTCAGTTATTTGTATTTGTGTTTTTAGTGTTTGTGTTGATTTGTATCTTTACCTGTGTTCACCACATTTCCCCCATTGTTGCTGATGTGGAAAGTGCAGTGAACACAGGTCCCTGTGTGATGGGTGGTTTTGGCACAGAAGTGCAGTTAAGTGTTGCTCTGTCAGTTTGACAAACATATAAGAAAAGGAAAATGCAGTCAAAACTGTTTCTAAGTCTACTGCCAGTGTAAAAAGGGGAGCACTGGTTTGGAGAAGGGTGGAGAAAACTGCTAACTTGGTGGAGAGGTTGTTAGTTTAGGGAGGGTGGAATGGGGCATGGCTCAGGGGGATCATTAACTTTAGGGAGAGTGAGATATGTAGCTGGCTTGGGAGAGGGGAGAATGGAACATGGGACTGACTCGTGGGGAGTTTCTGGCTTGGTGATGGGGAAATAGGACATGTGGCTGTCTTAGGGAGGGGATCGCTGACTTGTGGAGGGGGAATGAGGCATAGTTCTGGGAGGGAGGAAGGGAGGGGTTACTGGCTCAGAGGGGAGTGGTTTCTGGCTTGGGGAAAATGGGATCCCTATGTGGGAATGGTATATGTGGCTGCCTCGGGGGGAGGGGGAGGAGGTGAGGCTTGTGGGAGGTGTTGCTGGATTGAGGAAGGGGGACTGAAGCTGCTATGGACTCACCATTTTTCCATGGCCGGGCTGGGCCTGGCTGCAGTGCTGGAGACTGCAGTTTTGAGGCAGCCCCTGCAGGTAGGGAGGCCTCACTACAGGCACTCCAAGGAGGCAGCTAACCTATGAGTAAAAAAGCAGCCCTGCTTCAAGCTGGATATGTGCTGCAGTTTGGGGGGTCCAATACGAGACCTCTTGTATTACATTTTTGGGGAAATGTTGGGTTCACTTGAAACCAGAATACACAGATCTTAGTATTTGTGTTTCAAATATGGAAACTGAAAGGGGTTTTTCCTGGTTTATTTGGGTTTATTGAAACCTGAATGACCGGTCCTATTGAGAATGAGGTTCATCCTCTTTGCGTGACTTGTGAACTTATCCGATTTAACAGCATAATACTACTTTCAGCTGATATAGTTTTCTCTTTATCTTGAGAAGTCGATAGCTGTGTTTTGGAACACTATCATAACAGGCTCATGTTTGTAACGAAAGACTTATATGAACTTGGTCTATATGCACAAATGCTCCACATGGGCTTGTTACTCTGGTTTAATTTCCCCAGAATTGTTACTTTACGCTAGTAGTGGTCTCATGATCACCGCTGGAATGAAGTAGACATTCCCTGAATGAGGTTCTTCGCTCAGCATCCTGTGACCACATCATACGATATCGCATCGCATCACATCGCATTTTAATTTCTATCTCGCACTCTTTCCGAAGACTTGAGGCGGTGTACAACATCACAAACACATTTCTGGGATTCATTCCCACAAAGGGGACCCAGCATACACAATATAAACAATATCATATCATACATTTGAAAAAGAACAACCCCCAACTAATATCTACTCTGACCATGCCTACACATCAGGCAAATGGTCCCCTCACTCCCACTACCTATACCCTGCTGCCACCAGGGTATATAGCTGGCTCCACCCCTCTCTTACCAGAGGGGAGTCAGCAGTCTCCACTTCCTCTTCCATACAATACCCTCTTCAATACAACAAAGAAGCCCACCTTGGTCCCACACAAGCCAAGGCAGACCCCTGAAACAGCATTAAACAATCAGACATTAATTTATAAACAGTTCCCCATACTCCAAGCACTCCCTCCCACCTGATCACAACAATCAACCCCTCCATCCCTGACTTGCCCCGAAGGGCCCCAAAGGGCCCCAAAGGGCCGCACCCTTTGGCTGCAGCCCTTCGGCTCACGGACGACGGTCCCGCGGCCACCAGTGCATTGCCTTTGAGGCGACTGGGGTGTGTGTCCCCCGATGGGAGGGGGGATGCAAGCATCCGCAGCCACATACAGAGTCTCTCTTTCCCCACAGGTGTTCTTCTCCAGCCGGTGACCCTGCCCGGAGCCTTCTCCACAGCTGCCGCCACCAGGGATGGTAAGTACAAAAGTAACAGATATGGCAGCAACTCTTTTTCAGCTTGCCACTCTTGGTCCCAACAAACGCTACACTGTAACTGTTGTAGATGTAGGATGCAACAGANTCTCTCTTTCCCCACAGGTGTTCTTCTCCAGCCGGTGACCCTGCCCGGAGCCTTCTCCACAGCTGCCGCCACCAGGGATGGTAAGTACAGCAACAGGGAGCCTGTTCACGTGTCCGCCGGCGCATTGCCTTTGAGGCGGCTGGGGTGTGTGTGTGTCCCGATGGGAGGGGGATGCAAGCAGCAGCAGCCACGTACAGTCTTTCTTTCCCCACAGGTGTTCTTCTCCAGCCAGTGACCCTGCCCGGACCCCGCTCCACAGCCACCGCCACCGCCAGGGATGGTAAGTAAAGTAACAGATATGGCAGCAACTCTTTTTCAGCTTGCCACTCTTGGTCCCAACAAACGCTACACTGTAACTGTTGTAGATGTAGGATGCAACAGAGGTCAGACGGTCATGGCTGGAGGTGTAGAGTGCTACCCCCTCCACTGGTGTGGAGCCTCCGAGCGGCTGGTTAATATCCAGCCCACAGAAGTTATCGTCGATCGGAACTGGAAGTTTAAAGTGGAAATGATGCTGTCTAAAGATGATCTATGGAAGGGGATTGCCATGAACAGACCAGCAGCAAATCACAAGGAATGGGATAAAAAGGACAGTTTAACAAAGGCTACAATAAATTTATTGGTAGAAGATGACCAGATAATCCATATAATAAGTGAGACCACAGCAAGAGGCATGTGGATTGCATTGCAAAACTTGCATGAGAACACTAGCCTGAATAGCAAACTGTTTCTACTGAGGAAACTTAAAACTATACAAAATGAGGCTTGGCAAAGAATGTGAACTGCAGGATCATATAAATGCCATGTTGGAAGTAGTGGCACAACTGCGTGGCATTGGAGAAGATATAAAGGACAACCATGTGGTAGCCCTACTCCTCTGAAGCCTGCCTGAATCTTACAGTGCCCTCATCAAT
Organism: Sphenodon punctatus; assembly: GCA_003113815.1. Classification (NCBI taxonomy): domain Eukaryota; kingdom Metazoa; phylum Chordata; class Lepidosauria; order Sphenodontia; family Sphenodontidae; genus Sphenodon; species Sphenodon punctatus. The sequence goes on along the minus strand of QEPC01005594.1, from coordinate 633,982 downwards.
GCCCTGGAGACAAGGCCAGAGGCTGAACTGAAGCTGGAATTGGTTAAAGGTAGACTTGTGGATGAATTCCAGTGCAGAAAGGAGAACCTGCAGAATGATCTAAAACAGGGTAATGAGACTGAACTGAAAACCTCAGACAAAGCTCCTAAGAGGGAAACTGGAGTATGCTTCAGACGCAAAAAGGAGGGACATTTAAAGAAAACTTCTATATATGGAAAGCAGAACAGCAGAAACAGTCTCTATGAATACCTACGCAGAGGGCTAAAGTCACAAACAGTGACACAGTTGCTCAACAATGGAGTGGGTGCTTCAGAGAAAATTGGTGTGTAGACTCCGGGGCAACAAGCCACATGACTAGTGATAAAGGATTCTTCACAGAACTGGACATGAGCAGTAAATAATAGGCATGGGCGAACAGATCGCGGTTCGTGTTCGGCCGTTCGGTTCGGCCGCGATCGGTTCGTGTGTTCGCGTTCGGCCGTTCGGTTCGGCCGCGTTCGGTTCGTGTGTTCGTGTTCGGTCGTTCGGTCGTACCTCGCGTTCGTGTTCGCCCGTTCGGTTCGGCCGTTCGTGTGTCGGCCGTTCGTGTTCGGTTGTTCGGGCAGGTCGTACGTTCGTGTTCGGCCGTTCGGTTCGTTCGCCATCGGGTTGTGCGTTCGTGTTCGGTCGTTCGGTGTTCGGGTGGTTCGCGCGTTCGCGTTCGGCCGTTCGGCCCGAAAAAAACAATGTTTTTTAATATATAATTTTTTAAAAAAATTTTATTGAATTTTTTTATCAAATATTTATATCTCTATATCTACACTAATAACTAACTAACTACCTAACTAATAAATGTATTCTAAATGCTATGAATAACTCCAACAAACCCTAAAGCTGAATCACAGAAAACAGTAAACTCTATCTATCAGTAAACCTTAAACTAAACTACTCAAACAAAAATGTATCGACCTAATCCTATCTATCTACCTATGAATTGAATATATGGGATGGGGGTTAGGGGGGCAATCACAAACAAGACAAGGAGGGGTACAAAACTGAAATGAAACCTAAATCAATCTATAAATTAATAATATATACTACTACTCTAATGAATCAAAAAAACAGGGGAAGGGAATGGGGAGGGAATATTCAATGGAGGGGGGAGGGAAGGAGGAAGATTGAAGATTGAACACAGGGAGGGATAAAAACAAAAAATAACAACTAAATCTATCAAAGCTAATGTAAATAAATGAGAATATGGGGGTAGATGGGTTGGATGGGTGAAATAGGAGGAGGATGGCAATGGATTGGGGAGCTGGAAAATGCTGGGTGAGGGAGCCTTCTGAAACGCCTGCTGCTCAGGAACAGTGACTAGCTCAGAAGGTATTGGGAAGGGGGGAGGCAGACAGTTTTGTTTCTTGCTGCGCCCGCCTCAAATCAAGCCCCATTGGCTCCGTGCAGCCTAGCCCGTGGCCAATCATAGACTGCCAAGCCAGTGGTCTGAGGCGAAAAGAGATGGTGATTCATCAGGCTGGCTGCTACTCCAAGCCACTCTCCACCCTCCACCCCTGGTGCCTGGAAGTCTGCTCCTAGCTGAGTCAAATGACTTCCCCCTCCCTGCTACATTTGGCCTTCCAGTGACCTGACAGAAGACCATGTTTTAGCCACCCGAACACAACCGAACGCGATTCGAATTGAACGAACTGTTCGGCCATTTCGTAGTTCGGTGTTCGGTTCCGTTCGGTGTGTTCGCCATTTTCGTCGTTCGGTGTTCGGTTCCTTTCGGTGTGTTTGCTATTTCGGTGTTCGGTGTTCGGTCCATTTGGTGTGTTTGTGTTCGTGTTCGGTTGTCCGAACAGGCCGAGTTCGGGCCGAACACCGAACTACCGAACCGCGTTCGCCCATCCCTAGTAAATAAAGGATCTACCTTGCAGATGGGAGAAGCATCAATGTGAAAGGAATTGGACAAGGATTCCTGTACTGCAGCCAGTCACAGGGAGGCACACTGACCATATCCATGAAATATGTGCTCTATGTGCCCAACTTAGAAGGGGCACTCCTGTCCATGAGGCGCCTGGCAGTGAGGGGGCTCACCATCCATTTCCAGGGAGACGAATGCACAGTTCAAAGTGGGACAAAAGTACTGACCAGAGCCACTGCAGATGAGCTCCTGCACCGTCTGAGCACAGCGAAAGAACAGGTGAAGCTCACTGCGCACAAGTCACACGATGACTGCATCAACCTGTGGCATAGACACATGGGACATAGACACCCAGACAGCAGCAAGGAAATGCACAGACAGCAGTTGACCAAAGACCTTAATGTATCAACATCTGTTGCATCAAAGCCAAAGACACAAGGGCTACGCTTCCTAAGAAGAGTCAGAATAGAGCCACAAAACTGCTTGATCTTGTACACAGCGACATCTGTGGCCCAATGAAGGTTCCCATGCCAGGAGGCAACCTGTATATTTTACCTTTTATTGACGACTATTCAAAGTACACGATCATGTACGTCATGAAGAATAAAGATGAAGTATTCAACAAACTTCAGGACTATGTGACCATGACGAGCAACAAGTTCCCGCACACACCAAAGACACTGCAGATTGACAATGGAGGTGAGTTCACAGGAAAGGAAGTAGAGGACTTCCTGAGATTCCATGGAATTGAGCACCAAAAGACAGAACGGAACAACTGAAAGGAAAAACAGAATGCTAACCAAAATGGTTAGATGCATGTTAACAGACTCTGGACTACCAGAAAGATACTGGGGCGAAGCAGCAATTGCTGCTATCTATCTACAAAATCGGCTGTATTCTAGAACAGTGAGGAAAACTCCATACGAACTGTGGCATGGTCAAAAACCTAGTGTGGACCACATCTGAGTATTTGGAAGTAAGACTTGCGTATATATCCCAGAGGAGAAACGTACCAAACTGCAAAACAGAGCAGTGGAAGGCATCCTCGTAGGATACAGTAAGCATTCCAAAGTTTACAGGATCCTGGATCCATGCATGGACAGAATAACCATTAGTAACAGTGTGGCCTTTGTGGAAAACTCAAGCAACAGTGTGATGACTCTCCAAGGTCCAGGCGAAGGAGAACAATCAACCACGGATGAAACCACTGAAAGGGAGCAATCCTCTGAACAAATGGTTGAAATCGACACAAAAGGTAACGGAAATGCAGGAACAGACACAGCCAGCTGCTGATGCTGAGCCAAGGCAGTCGACGAGGTTGAACAAAGGCATTTTCCCCACTCGTGTGTCCTACAAAGTCAGCACCAGTAAATTGTCACAGCCAGCATCCTGGGAGGACATCTCGCAGATATCAGAAGGGGAAGCAGAAAAATGGATAAAAGCGGCTGAAGAAGTAAAGTCCATGCAGGACAACGCGATGTGGACACTTACTCCACTGCCCGTAGGGAGAAAGACTATAGGTTGTAAATGGACATTTAAAATAAAATACAATGTGCAGGGAAATATTGAACGGTACAAGGCCTGACTTGTTGCGAAAGGATGCTCCCAGAAGTACAGAGAAGACTACGATGAAACATTTGCACCTGTAGTTAAGCATACTACAATCAGAACATTGTTAAGTATAGCTGCCGGAAGAGGAATGCGGTCAAGCATATGGACATGAAAACAGCATTCCTAAATGGTGAGTTGAAGGAAGATATTTACATGGACCAACCACCGGTGTCTGCAGATGTTGAAAGACCGGATCTTGTGTGCAAACTGCACCAAAGCATATATAGGCTTAAGTAGGCTGCCAGATCGTGGAACACTAAAATAAACAAGGTGCTCATGACGGAAAATTTTACCAGGAGCAAAGCAGATCCCTCCTTATACACAAAGAGACTAAGAGGCAGGTGTATCATTGCATTAATTTATGTCGATGACATTGTATGCTTTGAGCAAGAAGCGGATGAGTGCGAAACAATGAGAGCTCTAAATCTGGACTTTGAAACTAAGGACCTGGGTAACATAACGCACTACCTTGGAATACAAATTGAAAGAGAAGATGATGGAAGCTATCTTCTCAATCAAAGACAGACAATAGAAGAGATGATAGAAAGTTTTGGCATGGGGGGGGGTGAAGGCAGCAAATACCCATATGGAAACCAGCTACCCAAAGGAGATCAAAGAACCGAGCTTATTGCTGCCAGACAATAAACAATACAGAAAGGCATTAGGAAAACTTTTGTACATTGTCACAATCACAAGGCCTGACATTGCAGTGGCAATAGGTATACTGTGTAGACAAGTCTCAGCCCCAACCCAAAGGGATTGGAATGCAGTGAAGAGGGTCTTATGGTACCTGAAAGGGACTGTGCACCTCAAGCTACGGCTCCCAGCAACTTTTGTGTCAGACCTGATAGTAGGGATGTGCAAACGCATTCGGAAGTTCGGAGTTTGGACCGAACTCGAATAGTTCGGTCGACCGAACCGAACTTTCGAACCGAACTAAATTTTCAAACTGAACCGAATTTCCGAACTCGGTTCTGTTCGTTCATCCCTACCTGATAGGGTACGTGGATGCAGATTGGGGCTGGAGACCATTTGGACCAAAAATCTACCAGTGGGTACCTATTTTTGCTTGGTGGAGGACCCATCAGTTGGTGCACTAGGAAACAAGCCTCTGTGACACTTTCCTCGACGGAGGCAGAGTACGTGGCAGCGGCACACGCCGGTCAAGAAGCTATCTGGTTGCGACAGCTTCTGAGTGATCTGGGGCAATAATTGGACATGCCCATGTCCATCCTGGAAGACAACCAAGGATGTATAGCGCTGGCGCAAACAGAAAGAATCAATCCCAGAGCCAAGCACGTTGACATAAAATACCATTTCCTGAAAGACTCACAGGAACAAGGACTCATAGATCTGCAATACTGTCCTACAGAGGATATGGCAGCAAATGTGTTCATGAAGCCACTAGCAGGGGAATGCCGTTGCAACTTGCTATTAAGAAAAATGAACCTAATTGGTTGACTAGTGGCTGATGAGAAGGGGTGTTGGATTGTGCAACAGTCACAAATAAAAGCCCATTGCAAGCCCTGCAAGCTTAATATGGGGCTTGTCCAGTAGGGGGAGGGTCTGGGGATGAAAAAGTTTTTCCCCCCCTCCTTGTTTCCTCTCTTCTCCTATCTCTGTCTTCCATCTTGTCCCATGCAGTCTGTACAGCATGGAAGCATGTCTTCTGAGCTCTTAGTAAAGTTCTATTTTGAAGAAACTTCTGCTGTCTCTTGTTCAGCAGAAAACTAACTCCACAACAGGGAGAAATTTTATCAGAGTGATATGGTAAATGAGGTGCTTGGGAGTACCACTCTATGGGAATCCAGTGTACACATAGGAGTGCGCATTTTGTTTTTGTTACAATAACAAAAATGAAACATGGATTTTTAATTTTTTGTTGAATAACAGAAACAAGAACAATATAACAAAAAATGATAAATTGTTTTGTTACAAATTAATTGAAACATTTTTAAAATACATTTTCAACTGTAACATTTTTGTTTTTCATCCAGGTTTGGTGAAATTTAGCAGTATTATACTGCCAGTGGAGGGCATTCTGTGTGCCAAATTACAGAGCAATTGGATAAAAGGATACGATTATATAAGCAGTTGGCTTCTTCATTTTTCAAACATCTGCATACACATTCCTTGTTTGCATCATCTTTGTCTCCCATCTGATTTCAATAAAACTTGGCAAGGTTCGACTCCTATAACGATGATATGGGAATACTGATAAACCAATTGAATAGAAATATGGAAATGCTAAGCTTCTTGTAGTTTATTCCATGTGAATTCTTCTTACAAANCCCCACTCGTGTGTCCTACAAAGTCAGCACCAGTAAATTGTCACAGCCAGCATCCTGGGAGGACATCTCGCAGATATCAGAAGGGGAAGCAGAAAAATGGATAAAAGCGGCTGAAGAAGTAAAGTCCATGCAGGACAACGCGATGTGGACACTTACTCCACTGCCCGTAGGGAGAAAGACTATAGGTTGTAAATGGACATTTAAAATAAAATACAATGTGCAGGGAAATATTGAACGGTACAAGGCCTGACTTGTTGCGAAAGGATGCTCCCAGAAGTACAGAGAAGACTACGATGAAACATTTGCACCTGTAGTTAAGCATACTACAATCAGAACATTGTTAAGTATAGCTGCCGGAAGAGGAATGCGGTCAAGCATATGGACATGAAAACAGCATTCCTAAATGGTGAGTTGAAGGAAGATATTTACATGGACCAACCACCGGTGTCTGCAGATGTTGAAAGACCGGATCTTGTGTGCAAACTGCACCAAAGCATATATAGGCTTAAGTAGGCTGCCAGATCGTGGAACACTAAAATAAACAAGGTGCTCATGACGGAAAATTTTACCAGGAGCAAAGCAGATCCCTCCTTATACACAAAGAGACTAAGAGGCAGGTGTATCATTGCATTAATTTATGTCGATGACATTGTATGCTTTGAGCAAGAAGCGGATGAGTGCGAAACAATGAGAGCTCTAAATCTGGACTTTGAAACTAAGGACCTGGGTAACATAACGCACTACCTTGGAATACAAATTGAAAGAGAAGATGATGGAAGCTATCTTCTCAATCAAAGACAGACAATAGAAGAGATGATAGAAAGTTTTGGCATGGGGGGGGGTGAAGGCAGCAAATACCCATATGGAAACCAGCTACCCAAAGGAGATCAAAGAACCGAGCTTATTGCTGCCAGACAATAAACAATACAGAAAGGCATTAGGAAAACTTTTGTACATTGTCACAATCACAAGGCCTGACATTGCAGTGGCAATAGGTATACTGTGTAGACAAGTCTCAGCCCCAACCCAAAGGGATTGGAATGCAGTGAAGAGGGTCTTATGGTACCTGAAAGGGACTGTGCACCTCAAGCTACGGCTCCCAGCAACTTTTGTGTCAGACCTGATAGTAGGGATGTGCAAACGCATTCGGAAGTTCGGAGTTTGGACCGAACTCGAATAGTTCGGTCGACCGAACCGAACTTTCGAACCGAACTAAATTTTCAAACTGAACCGAATTTCCGAACTCGGTTCTGTTCGTTCATCCCTACCTGATAGGGTACGTGGATGCAGATTGGGGCTGGAGACCATTTGGACCAAAAATCTACCAGTGGGTACCTATTTTTGCTTGGTGGAGGACCCATCAGTTGGTGCACTAGGAAACAAGCCTCTGTGACACTTTCCTCGACGGAGGCAGAGTACGTGGCAGCGGCACACGCCGGTCAAGAAGCTATCTGGTTGCGACAGCTTCTGAGTGATCTGGGGCAATAATTGGACATGCCCATGTCCATCCTGGAAGACAACCAAGGATGTATAGCGCTGGCGCAAACAGAAAGAATCAAACCCAGAGCCAAGCACGTTGACATAAAATACCATTTCCTGAAAGACTCACAGGAACAAGGACTCATAGATCTGCAATACTGTCCTACAGAGGATATGGCAGCAAATGTGTTCATGAAGCCACTAGCAGGGGAATGCCGTTGCAACTTGCTATTAAGAAAAATGAACCTAATTGGTTGACTAGTGGCTGATGAGAAGGGGTGTTGGATTGTGCAACAGTCACAAATAAAAGCCCATTGCAAGCCCTGCAAGCTTAATATGGGGCTTGTCCAGTAGGGGGAGGGTCTGGGGATGAAAAAGTTTTTCCCCCCCTCCTTGTTTCCTCTCTTCTCCTATCTCTGTCTTCCATCTTGTCCCATGCAGTCTGTACAGCATGGAAGCATGTCTTCTGAGCTCTTAGTAAAGTTCTATTTTGAAGAAACTTCTGCTGTCTCTTGTTCAGCAGAAAACTAACTCCACAACAGGGAGAAATTTTATCAGAGTGATATGGTAAATGAGGTGCTTGGGAGTACCACTCTATGGGAATCCAGTGTACACATAGGAGTGCGCATTTTGTTTTTGTTACAATAACAAAAATGAAACATGGATTTTTAATTTTTTGTTGAATAACAGAAACAAGAACAATATAACAAAAAATGATAAATTGTTTTGTTACAAATTAATTGAAACATTTTTAAAATACATTTTCAACTGTAACATTTTTGTTTTTCATCCAGGTTTGGTGAAATTTAGCAGTATTATACTGCCAGTGGAGGGCATTCTGTGTGCCAAATTACAGAGCAATTGGATAAAAGGATACGATTATATAAGCAGTTGGCTTCTTCATTTTTCAAACATCTGCATACACATTCCTTGTTTGCATCATCTTTGTCTCCCATCTGATTTCAATAAAACTTGGCAAGGTTCGACTCCTATAACGATGATATGGGAATACTGATAAACCAATTGAATAGAAATATGGAAATGCTAAGCTTCTTGTAGTTTATTCCATGTGAATTCTTCTTACAAAACTTCCAAGATGTGTTGCTCTTGAATCACCAACATGTTTCGACCACAAAGTCTTCCTCAGGGCTTATTTGCATCCACAACTTGATATCACTATTGAGCGTCTTTCCAATGACAAAGTGAAAAATCAACATGACAACCATTCCAAAAGATGGCTTACTACAAGATTTTAGTTTAATCAAAGCCATAAAAAATGTCCTCCAAATATATTAGTGAATACCTTGTGTTCTGGGCCTAGTGACTTGTCGCACCTCTCTAGTGGCTCCTCTGTTCACTAAATACATACCAAACAACAAAACATTAATAATCTGTTCCTTCATACTAAGTGGCCAAGCCAACTAAGTACACCTTCCAATAAACTGTGACCCCACTGTGTTCTGTCTACTTAGTATTGTATCAACTACTCCTCTTTCAAAATAATACTTAAACTTACCCAGTCTCAGTCTTCAGACCAGGAAAAGAACATGAAACACTTGCTTCTACTGAAAAAAATAAAATAAAATAATAAAAATTAAATCTGCTACTCTTTTGCACCTACCACACACAAAAACTTCCTCACCTCTTAGTTTTCCAGAATCAAACTCACCTTAGAGTTATTCTGACTCTTCCAGCCAAAAATGCTGAATCCCAAGGAAACCAAACCTACCAGTCAACAGACCTCCTTAAATACTCTCCTGGGGGTAGCCAATTAGACAATTCTCAAAGCTGCCTCACAGTCTAATGACATACATCTGATTCCTCAGAACCAGGGAACCAGGAAAACCATCATCGTATGCTCTCAAAACACCAGTAAAACAAAACCACTTAAACCTGTACCTCATTCATCCACTCACATCTATATTCCTATATCTCATGTCTACCTGACACAGGTGTGGCTGGCCTCCCAGGAAATTTGGGGCGCTGACACCCCCCCCAGCGCCCCGCCAGGCACCGCGGCCACTGCTCATGGGAAAAAAAACCCCTTGCCGCCGCTGCTTCCCACAGCGCTGCAGCAGCCTCTGCCTTGCCTTTGCTTCAGAGCGGAGTGAAACTGACAACAGCGCTGCAGCAGCCTCCGCTCTGAAGCAAAGGCAAGGCAGAGGCTGCTGTGGCACTGTTAGTTGACTTCTGGGAACCACTCCAGAGAAGTGGGTCCCAGAAGGCTCAAAAATGCTAAACCCAACCGCATTTTCTAATGGAAAACGTGGTTTGGACGGCTGAGTGCTTAGCCCAGCTGAGCTCCACTCTACACAGCACGTATAGGACGTGCTGTGGAGGGAGAAGCTAGGGCTTCCATTGCGCTCAATGGGCACAAGGAAAGCTCTCACCAGGGCGCTTGTTGAAAGCACCCTGGCGAGATGCCTTGGGCTGGGTGCCTGAGGCAGGGAGCAGCGCGCATGTGCGCTGGTCCCTGCCTCACATGCTCAAAGAAGAACATGGCTGCCGCTTCCGCTCCCAGCACCAGGTAAGAATAAGATTCCTTCCTAATCCTATCCTCCTCCTGCACACACACAAACCCGCAAGGCTGTTTCCCACCCCGCACCCTCCCCAGGCTGTTTCCCACTGGGAAACAGTCTGGGGGGTGCAGGGTGGGAAACAGCCTTGGGGTATGTGTGGGATGCCTTGGGGGGTGCGGGAGGAGGATTCCCACGACATACACCCCCAAGGCACCCCAGGCACCCCACACTCCCCAAGGCTGTTTCCCACCCTGCACCCCCCCTCAGGCTTTTTCCCACTGGGAAACAGCCTTGGGGGGGGGGGAGAAACAGCCTTGGGGGGTGCGGGAGGAGGATTCCCACCACACACACACCCAAGGCACCCCATACACCCCAAGGCTATTTCCCACCCCACAC
>QEPC01005594.1:607231-618028 GCA_003113815.1 Sphenodon punctatus | reverse complement strand
CTCCTGGACCCTCTCCGCCGGGCTCGCTGTGCATTGGGGGCCCCCATCGTGCCTTGTTTTGGGGGTCCGCCCCCCCTCCGAGACTGTCTCTGTTTCTGTGGGGGCACCTCTTTGGACTGGGGTGGTGTGGGGGGGGGGTTGCTGCTGCCTGTGCCTTGCCCCTTGGTGGTGCCCCCCCTCGTCCCTCCCGTTGTTGCTCGTGCTGTGTTCCGGGCGCCCCTGCCCCCCCTTCCCGACCTTTCCCTGGTGTGTGTGTGTGTGTGTGTGTGTGTGCCCGGGCGTGTGACCGTGCATTGTGTCCCGCTGTGGGTCCGCTGTGTGAGCCGGCTGTCAGCCTGTTCTCGCTCTTCCCCCCCCCCTTCCCTTTTCCCTTGTGTGGGCGTTCCCTTGGGTGCCTTGTGGCTTCGTTCGCCCTCAGGCAGCCATGTCTGTGTCCTGCCCCTGCCCGGTGCCTTGTGGGAGTTTTGCGCCCGGCGGGGGTTCGGCTGCACGTCTGTTGTGCTGCCGCGGCCCCGTTCCGGCACGTGGTCCCGTTCCCGGCACGTCTTTTTGGGTCGTTTTTCCACCCCCGCGCGTGGTTGCGCTGCTCACCCCCCCCCTGGTGGTTCACTGGTGAACCGGCCACCCGTAACGTCTGAAAATACCCAAAATTGCATAGACCACTTGTTCCATTGAACAGTTACTAAAATCATTCAGAACATAAGTTTTCCCTTCAATATCAAATGATGTCATATTGAATGTGAATTTACAATAGGTGCAATGACCACATTTATAATGGCCCTTTACTTCTCCTAATATACCCATTACACTTAGTTTCCCCTGCAGTTGTAGAGCAGCTCTTACCGGAATTTCTTTAAAATTTTTGCTTCTCTTATACGAAAAAAGAGGTGGCTTCTCACAAAAAGGTATGTGCTCCACTAGTCTCCAATATTTCATAACTATACCCCTTATTTTGAAAGCTAAATGGCCAAAAGTGAGAGGACAAACTATCCTACTCACACTTGAATCTACCCTTTCTTTATCCAATAACTCTTCATGTTTCCAGCTGAAGGCCTTATGTATTGCTATATCCAAACACGCTTTTGGATAGCCCCGCCTTTAGAATCTTGGGTACAATTTATCCGATTCTGAGGAAAACATGTCATCTTTTGAGCAATTCCTACGTATGCATAAAAACTGGCTGTATGGCAGGTTCCTCTTCAGATGACCAGGATGATGACTTCTATAATGTAGATATCTATTTTTATCTGTGGGCTTTGAAAAGGTAGATGTAATGAAACCATCCAAACCCAATGAAACTTTTATATCCAAAAAAGATATGGTCTTCAAATCATAATGCATCTCAAAAGAAATAAATTCATGACATTGATTTAACCACTGATGAAAGGAACACAAAATTCCTAATGGACCCTTCCAAATCATAAAAATGTCATCTATATATCTCCTCCAGAGGAAAATATTTTCAAAGAAGCGGTTTACCCTATCATCAAATACAAAACTATGCTCAAACATGTCCATAAATAAATTAGCTACTTCTGGGGCCATGGAAGACCCCATCGCAATACCCAATTTTTGAAAATAAAAAGTCATTCCAAATTTAAAATAGTTTCTTGTCATAATCAATTGCAATAAATTTGCCAAGAAATATGCAGGTGAACCCCTATAGGTACATAATTCCAATGTAGATCTGACAATATTTACAGCTTCTTTTTGCGGAATATTAGAATATAGCGAAACCACATCAAGAGTTACCAAAACCACTTCATCCCTTTTAAAAAAACTATAATCTATATCCCTAAGAATGTTCAAAAAATGGGAAGAATCCCTAATGTATGATCTTAAAGATGGAATTATCGGTTTAAAAAAAAAGTCAACAAATTTTGCTAGAGGTTCTAATATTGAATTTGTCCCTGACACTATAGGTCTCCCTGGAGGGGGTATTCCTTTGTGAATCTTAGGGAGGATGTAAAACAAAGGTGTCCTTGTGGATTTATTACCAAGAAACCAAATTCCTTCTCTGTGATGAAACTTTTTTTCAAACCCTCTTCTAATAGACACAAAATCTCTTTTTGGATCGCATCAGTCGGATCTTTATCAAAAGGAGTGTATCTTCTGTTGTCATATAATTGATGCAACACTTCATTCCTATAATCGTCTTTATTCATAATCACAATTGCCCCACCTTTATCAGCTGGTTTTATCACTATTGTGGGATACTTGGACAAATTTTCCAACAACAGCTTATCCTTCTTAGTTAAGTTGTGTCTCACACCTACTTTCTTACCAAATAGCGTCTCTGTGTCCTCCCACACCAATCTTTCAAAAGTGCTAATGGAAGCATCTAACTCACTTAAAGGAGTAAAATTCGAACCCACTTTAAATGGTGAGGCCGTTTCTTCCATGGAATTGGCTGAACCTGAATCACCTGCAAAAAACTTTCTTAATCTAATTTGTCTAAAGAAACTAAATAACTCCACTTTTGTGTCAAACAGCTTATTGATGTGTGTTGGAACAAAGGATAACCCCAAACTCAATACCTTTAACTCTTCAAGGGATAACCTTCCTGAAGACAAATTCACCACTAAATCCATTGTTCCCTGGTCTGCTGTCTCGTTTGAATTCTGGATGGAAAATTCCTCTCTATTTCTCTCTCTTTCCCTTTGGTGCATCATATGAATCGTGGTCTCTATTCACTTAAAGTTCTGCTTCTACCAGAGGATGACTCATCTGAAAAATCTTCCCCAGATGTGGCATCCCTTCCAGACTTATTCTCTACATTGAAACTGACCTTCTTCCTGTAATTCCCTTTTCTCATAGTTAAATCCGTCAACCAAGGGTAAACTCTATTATTGTAATAATCTAATTTGTCCCTCTTGAATTTCTTAACCTTAAATTCTTTAAGTTCATTATATTTCTCTTTCAGTTTCTTTTCAGTGATACCCCTCCCTAAGAGTACTATGTCTGCGAAGGATTTGATTTCAGAAGGACTGGATAAAGAGTTATTATGTTATCAGCAATTTACTTGTAAATGCATTACTAGTTGTAACTTTTTTTGTGTGTGTCCATTTTACATTAAATTTGGAATGATTGTATCACAGACCTTCAGGATCATCTCTGCTAAACTGTAGTAAGATTTGATAAAGGGTCCAAATCTTATAAACAATTGAAGTTTCCCTCTTGAAGACTTTCGTTCAGGTAAATAGCACATGCAGTGACATTCAGAGACAGGCATGGCAGCAGGGAGCAGGCTGTAGAAGGGGAGCATCCCAACAGGCTGACAGACACATCCAGTGACCAATTAATGCATGCTTCCACCTTTACAGGAGGAAGAATCGGTGGTGGCTTCAAGGCGGGCATAGAGGGTAGATATAAGTTGCTGTTCTTTGGGCCTGATTTTTGTCTGTGGTTAGTTCTGGCTTTGGTCAGAGCATTTCCTCATACTTTTCTGGCAGGCTGTGTCCGTGTCCGTGTCCGTGTCCGTGTCCGTGTCCGTGTCCGTGTCCGTGTCCGTGTCCGTGTCCGTGTCCGTGTCCGTGTCCGTGTCCGTGTCCGTGTCCGTGTCCGTGTCCGTGTCCGTGTCCGTGTCCGTGTCCGTGTCCGTGTCCGTGCACGCGCTAGAGCTCACTGCAAGAGTTCAGCTAGCTATTTAAATCCAATCCCCATGCAGCAGGGGTGCTTCCCAACATCCTCCTGTCCTCTCCTGGGGTGTTCTCTGCAAGTAGACCGACACCCCTACACACCCGGGGTGCCTTCCCAGACTGTAGCCTGTGCCAAACAGCAGAGATGGCAGATATTAACTCTGGCCAATTGGCTTGACATTTCAAAGACACCCTGACTGGGACGGAGATGTGACTGCCTCTCTTACTGCATGCTTCCAGCTTTCAAGGACCAATCCTGGGTGGTTCTGAAGTAGGCATAGAAGGGACATAACTGGGACTTCAGGAAGCAAGGCAGAGGCAGGAGGAAGCATCCCAGAAATCAGGAGACATGGTTCACACATCCAGGCTGGCCAATTGTCATCACAATCACATCCTGCAGCACTATGGCAGAGGACATAGGAGAATTCCTTATTGGCTCTTTCCTAAGCAGATGCTTCCAATTTCCAAGTAAGAAGTGAGGGAGAGGGGTTGTGGTGGTCACAGCAGAGAATGATATATGGGTAACGTTTCTGCTGTCCAATTGGTAACACAAGCATATCTTGAACCACAGTGATGAACATAAGAGAATCCCTGTCATAAGCTCATACACTCCAGATCATGTGCAGGTTTAAACTTTGGGTCCTTTTATCAGATATTTCTTATATTTGTGATCCTGAAGATCCAGGACAAAATCCTGCCAAATTTCATGTAAACAGACTGCAATGCAAAGATGTTGCTTCCAGAAATGCATTTACAAGTAAATCACTTACAACATCGGGACCCTTAATGCAATACTTATGAAATTTGACAGAGATAGTACCCTATGGGGGAGGTATAATCTTGCCAAGTTTCATCTAAATAAGATTGGAGACAAAGTTGTTACATCCAGGAATGTGTACAAAGAATTTTGTAAAATAAAACAATTAAACTGATTATAAAATCAGGTCCCTTTATCTACTCTTTCTAAAATTTGGCATGCGTAATGCCCTCCATTGGGGGGACAACCCTGCCAATTATCATCTACATGAATAAGAAATAAAAAAGCTACAGCTGAATATGTGTTTTCCATTGAAACCAATGGAAACTGAAACGGAAAGGAAAAACGAAAACAAAACCAAAAATAACAAAATATAACAAAAACGAATGACATTTTAATGAAACAAATACCAAAAAGCAAGAGAGTTACTGTGCACATCACTAATGTACATTGGGTAAGGCACCTCCAAACTAGGCTACTGCTGATTTCCTTTTTGCATAGATATGTTTACACAAATGGGTACTCCAGCAGGAAATGAAAAGTGGTGTATACAGGAGCACACAATTCACCTTGTTCTCTGTATAAACATACTGATTCTGCGGACAAATGGCGAGGCTGATCCCATGTCCTGCGTGCGCAATTATGAGGTTTGTGAAGGTGCCATAGGCCCCTGTGCCACGTATGTGTGTGACTTGTGCATACACCATGCATATTCCATGGGGCATGGGATTGACCCCAATGAGTACAAGTGCTTTGTGGTCTTAGTAATGTGAAGCAATAGTTCATGTGAACAAGCATTGAAGAAAGATCTCGCTTCCTTCTTCACCTCCAAGATAGACAAGATCCGCCTCAACATTGTTTCCCACTTCTCTCCTGTCCTCCTTCCCTCCTGCCTCCCTTGAGGAAATCTCCTCCCTGCTCTCCTTCTCCAACCCTTCCACTTGCCTCCTTGACCCCATCCCCTCCAGTCTTCTGACCTCCATTGCTTCCACTGTCACCCCTTTCCTCCTGCACATCATCAACCTCTCCCTCTCTACTGTCTCCTTCCCCTCTGCCTTCAAGCATGCCACTCTCTCCTACCCTCAGAAAGTCCATTCTTGACCCTTCTGACCCTTCTAGCTACTGTCCTGTCTCACTCCTTCCTCTTGCTTCCAACCTTTTTGAACATATTGTCTACTCCTGCTGCCTCAACTTCCTCGCCGTCAACTTCTCCCTTGACCCCCTCCAATCTGGCTTTCGCTCCCTACACTCTACTGCAACTGCTCTCGCTAAGATCACCAATGATCTTCTTGTGGCTAAATCTAATCGCCTCTACTCCATTCGTGTCCTCCTTGACCTCTCTGCTGCCTTCAATACTGTTGACGACTCACTCTTGCTGGACTCACTTCACTCCCTTGGCTTCCGTCGCTCCGTCCTCAACTGGTTCTCCTCCTACCTCTCTGACCGCTCCTTCAAGGTGTCTCTTGACAAGCCAATTCCTCCCACCTCCTCCTTTCCCCTCTCAGCTGGTGTTCCCCAAGGCTCTGTCCTTGGCTCTCTCCTCTTCTCTATCTGTAGTCTACACCCTGCTCCTAGGCAAACTCACTGCCTCCCATGTCTTCCAATATCACCTCTATGCTGATGACACGCAACTCTATCCCTCTACACTCTCTCTCTCTCTGTTCAAGCTCGCCTCCCAGCTGTCTCTCTGATATTTCTACCTGGATGTTTCAACAAACTTCAAACTCAACATGGCTAAAACTGAACTCCTTATCTCCCCCACTCCTCCAATCCTTCCTCTCCCTCCTCCCTGTCTATCCTTATCAATGGGGTCACCATCCTTCCCATCCCCCCCAAGGGATGGAAAGGATTCATCTTTGACTCATCCCTTTCTTTTAAACCCTACATCGACTCTGTTGCCAAATCCTGTTGCTTCTTCCTCCATAACATTGCTATGATTCACCCTTTTCTCTCTGTCTACTCTGCCAAAACCCTTGTCATTTCTCACCTCTATTACTGTAACCATCTTCTCACTAACCTCTGCCACTCTCACCGTATCTCTGTCCCAAACTCTGCTGCCAGGATCATCCACCTCGCCCGTCGCTTTGACCATATGCAGCCCCTCCTCTCCTCTCTTCACTGGCTTCCCTTTTCTGAAGTAATCCTGCACAAGCTCCTAGTCTTTACCTATAAAGCTCCCCCCACACCTATCTGTGCTAATTTCCCTCTATACTCCAGTCCGTGCACTCCGCTCCTCCTCTATCCCCTCTCTTGCTCTCCCACACCTCCCCTGCTCCCTTAACCACCTTCATCCTGGAACCGCCCCCCCCACCATGCCTGGAACTCTCTCCCTGCCCACATCCAACTCTCCCCCTCCCTTCGTACCTTCAGATCCCTCCTCAAGACCCACCTCTTTTGCTCTGCCCTCCCCAACTCCTCGCTCCCCTCTCCTAACTCCTGCTGATACCTACAATCCAGTACAATCTGTTACCTGAGGTCTGTGTACTCATATCCTCACCACATGGACCAACCAGCCATCATTCTCGGTGTAATCAAACCAAGCATGTGCACCTGAGTCCTTGCATCTTCGTGATTGTTACACCCCTTGTCCCTCCCTCTGTTCCCCTGCCTTCATCTCCTCTCTGCTCCCCTGCCTCTCAGATTGTAAGTCCTAGGGCAGGGACCGTGTCTATTTCATTACTTTGTAAAGCGCCTGGTACCTTGCTGGCACAATAT
The DNA here is from genome assembly GCA_003113815.1 of Sphenodon punctatus. Taxonomy (NCBI): domain Eukaryota; kingdom Metazoa; phylum Chordata; class Lepidosauria; order Sphenodontia; family Sphenodontidae; genus Sphenodon; species Sphenodon punctatus. The sequence continues at coordinate 610,918 of QEPC01005594.1, read as the reverse complement.
AAATGCTTGCTAATAATAATAACAAATAATAAAGATCCAGATTTCAGTTGGTATAAATTAACATAGTTCTATTGAACTTGGTGAAGCTACATTGAGCTGCAATTGCCTAGAAGCAGACCTAGATAGATCAGATCTGCCTGACAATCAGCATAGCAGAGCCACATAAAAGTGGAGATACAAACAAGGACTTGAATTCTAGTAGACCTCATGGTTTTTAGTCCTTCGTTGTTGGGACTGAATCAGACACAAGATATATATGAAGAAGAAATTGTAGTTCCACTCTCTTCTCCATTACAATTTCCCAATACCTCCAAAAAACAAATAATAGAAAAGAAAAGAAAATCATCACTCTTGAGCAGAGGTGACACTTCAAATGCATTCATCTTGGAAGACTTAAAAAAAGAAAAATGCAGAGACAGGAAAGTGAGTATGATACCTTTGTCAAACCAACTTTTGTTGGCAAGTGCGCATGAGCTTTGGGTTTTGGTGGAGTTTATTATCCAGAGCATGTGGTTCTGTTCACTCATCTTGTAATGACAGTGGGTATTTTCCGACATTACGAGATCACAGTGAACCACGGTGGATACCCACCTGTGGTCAATGTGTCTTGAACGTCTGTTTGGCGGCCGCCAGATGTTCGCCACGCATGGGGTCAATTTGAACCACGCTTCCCGGGATACTGGGGGGAATGTCCTGGGAAGCGTGGTCAGAGATCCCCAGCGGGGACAAAAAAAGAGTAACGTCGGGCCGTGGCGAATCCGACCCGACGCGGCTGCCGCATTGGTCCCGCTGCCCGCCCGTCTCCCCAGAGGGCGGGCGGCAGGAGTGTGGAGGGGGCGGAGCCGTGCGGCCGCACGTTGCGCCACGCGGCCCCGCCCCCTCCCAGATTCCCCGCCGGGATGCCCCCGGCACGTCTGTTGCGGTGTTAAGGGGTGACCCCGGTGGGGAATTAATAGGGTGAGTTCGGTACGGGGCCAACGGGCTGCGTAACGTCTGAAATCACCCAGTGATATCTGTTACTGAGAAGTTTATGTATGGGCTATTATTATTGTATTTAATTAATGTTTAAATGAATTAATTTACACATCCACTCACACACATGGCCATCTGAATTTGTCTTCACTAGTATTCTGGAAGCCCCTTGCTGGGGAGGTACGTTGGAGCCTGAGCATTTTCCGTAGGCAGTGCAAATCTTTTATTTTTTGGAATGCATTTGGCAGGCAGGGCTAGAGGTCAAGATGGGAGGGTTTAGGGGAGAAGGTTGCTTTTTTAATGAGGTTTTTTAATGGAATCTTATTGTATTTTTATTATGTATGTTTTTATTTTTAAGTCACCCTGAGCCTTAGGGGAAAAGCTAGGTGGAAATCTGAATAACTAAATAATAATTAAAAAAAATATATCTTTCACTTCTCTTCTGTATTTCAGGTGCTAAAGTGGGAGCATTTGGCAGACTTTTTATTTATTTAAAATTTCTATCCCACCCATCCCACAAAAAGCAGGTTACGCATGGGTTACGATAATAATAATAATAATAATAATAATAATTAATAATAATTAATAATAAAAATTTCAACAGGGTTAGAAAACATGTTAAATGTGATCTGTTAAAATGTAGCAACTGAATTCACATCAAATTCAAAACACCCACCAAATAGCATTGCTGGAATAAACAAAGTAGCAAAGTGATCAAAATACAGAAGACAAAAATTTGAAACGTCATATGAGTTTTGTTAAAATGGATTTGAATATATCCAATTAGATATTGACTTTGGATATTCATTTCAGCTCTAAAAGCTCAGGGTATGTACTACAGGTGAAACATTCCCATGGGAAATTGGGTCTGGCAAAATAATATTAAATCCTGCTTTGTTTACCCCATTTTGAATAATGATTGCAGTTTTGGGACAGGTTGTATTTTTTCTTGTTTCATTTTGGCTGTAATGATGGAAATCATTGGAAAAACTGGAGTATCTGAAATAAAACATCCAAAGACTCAAATATCTTTTTGGGGGGCTGCAGATCTAAACACTTTCAGACCTCCCCCCCCCATTCTGGCTGTGGGAGGGAATGCGTTGCCAGGATATGCGTGGGATTTGGCCGGTCTGAAAGCCCCCCCCGCGGCTTTGCCGGCAAACACCCGCAGAGATGCAGAGCAGGCAAAGCCGCATCGGAGGGCATTTCAGACTGTCCGAACACTACGCATATCCTGGCAATGCATTCCCTCCTGCAGTCAGAATATGCGCGGAGGGGGGAGGAGGTCTGAAAGCGGCCTTATTCAGGTGACTATCCAGAATTCTATTGATCAGTCTGAGAAATTACTCACGCATGTGCAAGATTCCAAGTAATGGAAAGATGTTCTTTAGCCAGGAAGGAGAGCTCTGTGCTGTTCAAAAGTTTGCGCACACCAATGGAAGTTGATCCAGTAAAAAGTAACTTGTCTTTTTCATATTCTGGACCAACACAATAACCACATTCTGTACCATAAAAAACCCAAAAACATAAACCAGTAAGCTAGGGTCTGGAATAGAAATTCTTATGTGACCTTAACTTAAGCAGTTGCAGCCACTTTTGCTTTAATCCATTAATGATCATAGTTTGTCTAAGAAACCATGATATCAATGTCAATTTATATATTTCAGATTACGCTAAGGATTGTTTGCATTAGACAAGTGAGATTTAGCCAATAGTTATTTCTATAACTGAGCACTTTCCACTACATTTTATTTTTTTGTTCACAGAATCAGGTTCACTGATCTTGTAATGTCAAAATATCCAGTGGCGTTAAGGAGGGCGCGTAGGGAGCTATTCATGTATTTGTGTTTTGAGAAAGTGCCCTATTTATGTTGTTCAGCTGTCAGGAAACCTTTACCTCAAGCATAAGCAGAGGACATGCTCATTTGTTCATTAGTTCAAAAACTATCTCGACTCTTGGTTGCTTTTGCACTTGGATTTTTTCCTGTGTACAGTGGAGAACTGTGGATGTAATCCCAGGGATGTCCTTACAACGTGTCTTCAATAACCAGATGTGATTGTGTCATAGCGTCATTCAAAGCACTTACTGAGCTTTAGCATGAAAGAAATGCTTATCCAACAGTGAAATATGTGGCACCATATTTTAGAAAACCTAAGTGCCTCTAGTGGCACTTGTGATGTATTAGTGAAAAACAAAATGTGGGGAAATTAGTTTTTTCAAATCTTGGAGAATAATAATGGTAATTTCAATTATCCTAATATTGACTGGGTAAATGTCTCCTTGGGGTGTAATGCAGAGGTAAAAATTCTTGAAGCCATAAATAACTGCTTCTTGGAGCACCTGATCATTTAACCAATGAAAGGAGGAGCTACTTTGTATCTAGTCCTAAGTGGAGTGCAGGACCTGGTGCAAGGGGTAACAGTGGTGGAGCCGCTTAGCAGTAGTGATTAGCGGCGGGAGAACCAGCATTTCCGGTATCCGATAATGCCGGTACTGGGCGTACCGGCATTATCGGATTCAACCCAGTAAATCCGGTCTGGTTACCGGATTCCGGGTACCGGATTTTTTTTATATTGCAGCCATTTAAATGAATGGCTGCAATGTAAAAAAACCCACCAAAAAACCCTCCCCGAGTCCAGGCTGCATGGGTGGAAGGGGGGACACCCCCCACCCACCCTGCCCAGCCTGGATTTTTCAACCTAGAGCCCCCCCCC
>QEPC01005594.1:594625-604775 GCA_003113815.1 Sphenodon punctatus | reverse complement strand
AGAAGTGGTTCCCTTTATCAAAATCTCCTGTACATTTGCTGAAATAGCAGGAACGGTATTTGATACATTCCTGTCAAATATCCTGTAAACAGAATGGAATATCAAAATGTAACGGCTGGAAATGTATTTTCAGGTTAATGTCTTATACCCTTGGGACCCTTTATCCACTCTTTCCTAAAATTGGCAGAAATATTAAGCATATGGAGGTATGTAATATGCACAAGTTTCATGAACATGGATGCAAGATAAAGAAGTTGTAGTCATGAATGTGTATGGAGCTTTTCTTAAAATCACAACATTAAATTGCTTCTGAAATCGGTTCCCTTTATCTAATAGTTCCGGTTTTGGTACACTTGGTGCCCTCCATTGGGCGTACAATCTTCCTAAATTTCATCCAAAAGTAATAAGAAACAAAAATGTTATGGCCAGAAATATGTATCTTAGTTTTTTCCTTTTATTTCAAAAACTAAATGTAATTTTTAGTTCCTGATTGCACCAAACTAAAGACAGAACTGATTCCGACCGAACCGAATACCGAATCCAAACTCAAAGTTCGACCCGAACCACCGAACATTCGAACCGACGAACCAAACCAAATGGGTGAACCGAACGGACGAAACGAACGCAGCCGAACCGAACGGCCGAACCCGAACCACGATCAGTTCGCCCATCCCTAGAAAGAACATAAATATTGCCAAATTAGATGTAAAATGTTAATAAGGCAGGCTAAGAGGGAACTTGAAGAGCAACTTGCTAAATTATGCAAAAACTAACATTAAAAACTTTTTCAAGTACCTCAGAAGAAGCAAGAAGCCTGCTAGAGAGTAGGTTGGCCCATTAGTTGACCAGGGTCACACAGGGAAGGTCATTGCAGAGAAGCTGAATGAATTCTTTGCTTTGGTCTTCACTGCAGGAGTTGTTGGAGAAATACTTATGCCAGAACTATTTTTCTTGGGTGATGAATCGGAAAAACTGTCACAAATCAATGTGACTGGAAGAGGTTCTAAAGCAAATTAACAAACTAAATAGTTAACAAATCACCAGGACCACATGGTATTTACACCAGAGATCTGAAGGAACCCAACTATGAAATTACTATTGGTAATTTGTAACCTATTACTAAAATCTGTCATTGTACCTGTGGATTGGAGGGTAGCAAATGTACAACTGATATTTTAAAAGGGCACTGGAGGTGATCCTGGAAACTACAGACCGGTGAGTCATCAGTGTGGGGAAATCTGGTGGAAATGGGTGTTGAGAACAGAATTACTGGGTATATTATGGACTATGCAGACTGTGGACACCCCTACCCCGAAGTGAGCAGCAACTGAGCGGTATCCTTCAGTGGTTGCAAGCTTCCACAGTATAATAGCTACTCTCTTTTCAACAGAAATTGCTTTTCTCATACATGTATCATTTCGCTTCAGATGTGGTGTTAATGTTTGAACAAGTTTTGTAAACACATCCTTTGTCATTCTGAAGTTTTTGAACCACTGTATTTCATTCTATGACTGGCAAACATAACTCTGCCACCAATCATCACTTTTTTCTGTTACCCATATTTCCCTACTGTTAGGTAAAACATATCAATGGTGGAAAATGTATTGGGGACAATCCTACTCATGTCACCAAGGCAGTCCATAACTTTGCAGTAATTTTTCAGTAACAATTGAAATGCTTCATCATCAGATTGATAATGGTTGCGTACAACATCAATTGACTGAGTAAGGGCTTGTGTTGCTTCTTCACAACTTGTTTGGCAGTCTTCACATATGTCTTGCAGGACTTTGAATTCATCTTCTTTGTGTGCGGAGGTGCTGCTTATCAGTCGCATGACTTCTTGTAACCAGTTCTGATGGCATATGATAATGTTCAGAAATTAAGCAGTCTCCAATGACAGCGACATTTCTTAAAGTTCTGTCTGTAAAAAATACAAAATTTATGGTTTGCTACAGTTGAACCTGTTACTCAAATGCCACAAAAGTGTTGTTGGTTAATGTATGGGCTACTTTAAAGTCTTTTTAACTGGCCAGATTTGATGTCTTCAGATGGGGATTATTGGAGGACATTCACAGCCACACACAGACTTTTTTGGACCTCAGAAATGTGAATGATCAAAGCAATAGTGCATTACTGTTAATGAGCATCCCTCCCTGAAACTAGCTGTTCAACCCAAATAGCCACCACTCCCCTCCTCCACCTGATAGCCCCCTTCCCATTGGTGTGGATGGAGAAGAATGGATTGAAGGCAGTCTGTGAAATATCTGCCCTTAAAGCTCAGTGAAGCCAGGATTAGGGAAGACACCAGGCATGTGTGGAACGGGGGGGGGAGAGTGGGTTTGATCAGGCCGCAACTGCAGCCAGCTTTTCCCCAGCTCCGTTATCCACTGGACTGTAATGTGCACTCTACCGATGCCCAGGTCCCCTTCTCTACTTCCCTCCCCCTCCCATTCAGTCACACCCCTCCCCCTCCAGTCCAGCAATTACCTCTGACGGACAGCACAAATGAAAACTCTCCCAGGGACAGGGAAGGGAACTTACATGTGTGGAACGAAGTGGGTGTAGGGTGGGTGGTTCAGCCACGTGCAATGAGCTTGTCCTAAAAGTTCAAAAAGTACAAACAGTTCACCCATGTAATGTACGCTCTACCGATCACCAGTACAGCTAAGCACTCTGTCCCCTCCGCTCCGGTACCCTCCTTACCTTCCCTGTGCTCCAATGCAGAAAAGCCCTCAGTCCAAGAAAGCCCTCAGGTCCAGCAACACCCACCCTGAAAGGCTGCGCACAAACGAGGCCATGAGATGCGTCCTGAGTGATCCTCCAGCTGCATTTTCACTTCCAGGGTCATGCCAGTTTCTTTTTCTCTTCCAGGCTGAGGACAGATTCCGTCCTGGCGTGCTGTGCTTTCCAGTTTTTAAACCGCATTTAAAGGTTGAAATTGCATTATAGAACGTTGGTAAGTGTGCGCCGAAATAAGCTGGGATGAAAGTCTGAATGCGTAAATTTGGTGTTTTTAAAAACGGTATTGTATGCAAGTGAATGTAACTGAACTTGATAACAGTGAACTATTTAGAACTGACTTTTATTAAATCCAGATAATTGCTGCATGTGTGATTTCGCCCTTTGTCTTATGAAAATGTTATCTCTCATGTTCTACTCCCTTTTCCAGACCATTAAGAAATACTTTGAACACCACCAGTCGCAGTACAGATCCTGAGGGCACTCCACTATTAACTACTCTCCGTTATGAAACTGACCATTTTATCCTACTCTTTGTTTCCTATCCTTTAACCAGTTACCAATACACAGTAGGACACTGCCCCTATCCCATGATTATTTAATTTCCTCAAGTGTCTCTAATGAGGGAACTTATCAAATGCTTTTCTGAAAATCCAGGTATGCTATATCGACCAGCTCACTCTTCTCCACAGGCTTATTTACACCCTCAAAAATTCCAATAGATTAGTAAGGCACAACTTCCCTTTGCTAAATCCATGTCGACTCTTCCCCAGTATGCCATGGGGAACATATGAGAAAAGCAATTTCTGTTGAAAAGAGAGTAGCTATTACACCGTGGAAGCTTACAACCACTGAAGGATACCACTCAGTTGCTGCTCACTTCGGGGTAGGGGTGTCCACAGTCTGCAATATTGTCATAGAAGTATGCAAAACCATAAACGACATCCTTCTGCCAAAAGTAATCCAGTTTCGTAATTTGAATGAATTATTAATGGATTTCAGATGCTAGGCTTCCCGCACTGCATGGGAGCTATAGATGGTAGTCACATACGCATTATTGCACCTGCAGTGAATAACGAGTCCTACGTGTAGAAAGGGATACCACTCAATAGTGCTACAAGCTATAGTGGATGCAAATGGGCTGTTTACTGATGTCTTTGCGGGATTTCATGGTGGGGCACACGACTCTGCGGTAATGCATTCATCACCATTCTTCAAACAGAAATATAGTGGTAACTTCTTTTCTAATCCTATGACTAAAATAAATGGCATGAATGTATCATCAGTAATAATAGCTGATCCTGTGTACACATGCCTTCCCTGGCTAATGAAGCCCTATCCAAGGAATCAGTTAAATGCAGATACTGAACGTTTCAACGACATACTAACTCATGCTAGACAAGTCGTAGAAAGGTCCTTTGGGAGGCTTAAATCTAGATGGCGCTCCCTGGGTGGCACAGTAGAGATGCATCCAGAAAGAGTTGCAGAAATTGCAGTTACTGCCTGTGTGCTTCACAATGTTTGTGAAACAGGAGGAGACGCCCTATCATGGCCAGCTCCAAATTCTAATGATCAGGTTTTGGTTGATGTTGTAGTACCAGGAACAGAGAGAATACCCAACGCAGTCAAAAATCGGGAAAAGGCAGTACGTGAAACATACTGCAATTTCTTTAAAGAGCTGCATAATGGTCCATGTGACTAATCGACATGTCATACGGTAGCCCATACCAAAAACCAACATTATAACATGAATGATAGAAAGTTTATGAAAAGCATACTTTGTTTAAAATCATGTAAATGGTTTATTTTTGCTGTAAATGAAGTACATATCACCGTGGCGTACACTGTGTAACTTTATGTTACTAAAGAACAGTTATATTACTAAAACAATTTTTTACAATAAAACAACAAGGCAATGTTTATTGCTGTTCTGGACTATTATTCATGAAGTGGTGAAAAAGCTTAGCCATATAGGTAGTACAGTACAGTAACAAATACAAAGAACAATAACGTTTCAGTAAACCATGCACACTAACATTTAAGGCAATAACATTAGATCAAGGCACATATGTTGCATCAAGCATTTATTGAATGAAAGATACGTTATTGTCTTACATATAGGCCTTTCTTTGAACATGTAAACAGTTGTCAAGTTTAAAGCAGTTTAAGGAACAGATTCAACTACTGTCACTTGTCTTTGTGCACTGAAGGAGAACTCTCAAAAAACACACTAACAACTGTAAGAACGCCGTTATTTAAATGTTAACGGCTAGAACCAGACAGGGAAAATGCGTTCAGGTGTACATTGCTAAACAGATCATTTTGAAAACGCATCCCAATTCTTTCTTTTAATCTGCCTTCGTTGTCGCTGGGGGTTCTCTGGAGTGGCAGAAGGGGTGGGTTGTGCTTGTTCTAATGCTTGTGCTGGCATTGCTGGAGGAGCAGCACAGCTTGGACAAGGCTGCCATGCCTGGCTTGGCCCACTTTCTTGCTGTTGGTGGAATGTATGGTACTGCGGCTGAAAATTTTGTCCTTGCATTTCTAAAAATTTCTGAAATTCAGAGCCCATCATTTCCCCCTGGCTACAAACTTCAGTTGCAATTTATTCTAGTGCCTTGGTGCGACGCCCACTGTCCTCTAGAAACCTCTTGGCAACTGCAATTTTCCTCTCATCAAGAGACACTGCCTGTTCATGTGCCTCAGTACGTTTCTGCAGTCTAATTTCCTCCAGGCGTGTGGAAATGCTCCTCCCTCTGCTTTACCATTTCCGATACAGTGGCTTCGTTCAGTTTGGCAACCTCCTGAGCCATTATGTTTGCTGCTGCTGCTACCGAACCCTTCTATAGTTCCTTAGCTATGTCCATTCGTATTACTTTTTTCCTGTTCTGCATGTCACACATCCTTTGCATAGCACTTTGTTCTGGTTGCGAAGGTTCCGTACACTGGGTAGCTGCATACACAGAATACAAATTTAGTTTCTCTCTTGCAGCAGAATAGACATACATGCAAAATTTTCACCACACCACCACAAGTAAGCAACAAAGAGACCTTGCACTAACAGACAAACTGGACACACACATGGCCGGGTGAATAGGAAGACACACATGCATAATCTGAGACAAAGAACACTAAATAACTACGCAAAGGGATGCACCATACTCCTCTAGTCAGCAGCACAAGCACACATTTTATGCAGTAAGTACCTTGAGACGACTTGTGTGAATGTGTCACCAATCAAACAACCTCTAGCACAGAAGCAGGCACAGAACAGCTATTGCATAATTATGACCTGCAATGCATATGGCATTGCTGAATGAGATGTTAATGATACTCACCAAGTGCATCGGTAGTAGGTGTCCCTCCCAAGTCTCCTGAAGCATCAACTGAAGACTGATTGGCCAGGCTTTCCTCTATGAAGTGCTCCATATCAGACAGCATTGAGCTGTTGTCTGGCACTGTGTTAGCAAATACCGGCCTAGACCGCTGCATGGACAGGACTATGTCTCCGTCTGCTGTAGTAGAGGCCGATGTTATTGACAGAACATCAGTATTGTCATCGTCATTGTTTCCGTTTTCGTTACTACTGCTATCTTCTTCAAGTGTAACCCCTGAGCCTCGAACCTTTGAACACACTTGTCCCTTACGTAGGATTAAAATATCATCGAGTACCACCTCAAATTCCCAGCTTTTCCTATTATTGCCAGATTTGCTATTCTACTTCTTCAGCTTCTTCCACTCAATCTTCAGCCATTTTGCCTTATTCCTTAGCTGAATAGCTGTGCAATTGAAGCCCTCCTTCCGCATTGTCTCTGCTAGCTGATTGTAGACTTTTATATTACTGAAAGTATTAAAAACAAAAATATGTTATTTTAAAATACAGTGTTCATAAAAGAATTCATAGGGGTGGTTGTTAAACAAGCCAAAACATGTGGAGCCACCACCACCTGCTGCACAAAAGGATGCACGTAAGTGGGGCTGACAGTTGGGATGATGAGTAGGGATGCGTGTGCAGTCATTTGCATGTACTGCCCACACACCAGCACGTCAATGGAGTACCAACCTGGCGTAGGTCTGTAAAAACAGCATTTGAGGAACCAATTGAAGAGTAACAGGAGGCTGCTCTCTTGTACATCAGGTTCTTTGAGAATGAGCCAAACATTAGAAAACCACCATCCTTTTCAGCCCCAAATGGACTTGTTTCATTATATGCATAGAAAGGCTTGGAATGTACTGGCATTTTTGGGGGGAGACTCCTTAGACTTGAGACAATCATGTGCTCTAATGTTTTTGTTATGGCAAGCATGCACAACCCTTTGTTGATAATGTTGTGAGCTGCCTTGCAGAACCTTGTTTAGAATGTAATAAAATTCCTAAAATGCTGCTGGTAATGTTGTTTGCTGCGCTACTAAGAGGGATAGCAATGTGGGGGATGGAAATCTGAACCATGGGAGGGGCAAAAGAACCTTTTGGGGGACATGCTGACTGCCGTTGCTGAAAGGATCTCTTCCCCCTCCCTGTTACACATAAGCCTGGTTCTATGCCTTGATCCTGAGTGCAGTTATGTTTACCTGCACCTCCCCCCTCCATGTTCAATACTAGGGGTGGGAATACCGGTTCTACCGGTAACTGGTAATGCCGGTATTAGGCGTACCAGATTTAAATCCGATAATCCGATAAGCTGGTAACCCGTACCGGATCTTTTTAATGGTACAGGTTACCGGATCTTTTACATTGGGGAAGAAGGTCAAGGTGGCAGTTGGCAGGCTTTTGTTATGTAAGTTTGTTTTTAAGTACTGAGTCCCTCCCTGCCCCCACCCAGAGCTGTAAATGGATACATTTTGTGCCTTTTTTACCCTGCCTTGGATTGTTTGAATTTTTTTGAAATCAAAAAAGTCATCAAATCCTGAAGGTTTCTGTAGGGATTGGGCACTTTAACTGGCTGCTGGTGCTGGCCAATAATCTTGGTTTTTTTTCTTTCCTTCTGGGGGCTTCTGGAGCTTGTGCCTGGCCAGCCATTTTACAGCAGCCTTGGAGATAAAAGAATCCACAGAGCTGCTGGAGGCGTGCGTGCGTGCGACTGTTGGTAAGTTTGGGGTTCCTGATTCCCTCTAGTACAGGATCTCCTTGGTGCCCTTAGCAAGGGGGATGGGGAGCTTGGCACTAGTGGACTAGCCTGGGTACTGGGTAGGGTAGCCCTAGACTTAGGGATAGGATGTGGGGGGAGTGATTTTAGCCAGCAGGACATGTGCTGGGGTGGGCAGCATGGGGGAGTAGGCAGGCACATAGGGCAGGGCACTGGGAAACAGTGGGCAAGGGCATGCCATGCTGTGAGTTTTTTCAACTGGCATAGGGGGTGGGGAATGGTGGCCTTGCCACCATGGTATGTGATGATGTGTGTGTTTGTCTCTAGCCCTGTCTTGTTTTGGGGTGTGTGGGGGTGCCCACTGCCCACTGTGTTAACTTGGCTTTTGTTTTTTGTGTTCAGGTTTGGGGGTTGGCTTTTGTTTTTTGGCTTGTCTTGGCTGTTTGTTGGCTTAGCTTTTGTTTTTTGTGTGCTTGCCATGCTTGCCAGGCCAATGGTGGGGCCTATGTGTGGCTGCTGGCTGTGTCTTGTCTGTGGCTTTTTTGGAAGCTGAGCCAGTGGGGGATGGGAATTGGGAATGCTGCCTTCCTGGCTGGCTGTGTCCACTTGTTTTGGGGTGTGGGGTGCCCCACTGCTAGTGTGCTGCACGGTGCGTGTTCTTTGTTGGTTGGCAGGCACTGGTGCCATGCTGCTTGCCAGTCTGGCAGGACCTGGCTGACAATGCCAGGGGGTTCCCCAGTTTTTGAACCTGGTGTTCTCTCCAGGTTTGGGGGTGTTGGGGTACCCTGGCGGGGCCTGTGTGTGGCTGCTGGCTGTGCCTTGTCTGTGGCTTTTTTTGAAGGTGAGCCAGTGGGGGATGGGATGTTAACTTGGCTTGTGTGTTGTGTTCAGATTTGGGGGTGTTGGGGTACCCTGGTTGCTTGCCAGGCCGATGGCCTTGCCACTATGGTGTGTGATGTCTGTTTGTCTTTAGCCCTGTCTTGTTTTGGGGTGCACTGTGTGGGGGTGCACTGCTCCCATACTTGGCCACTGCCCTGATTCGTGGTGCTATCTTTCTTTGTCTTGGAATGGCTTGTGGTGTTTTACTGTTTTTGTCTCTAGCCCTGTCTCGTTTTGGGGTGCATTGTGTGTGGGTGCCCCCATGCTTGGCCACTGCCCTGCTTCATGGTGCTGTTTTTGTTTGGCTTGGAATCGCTTGTGGTGTTTTCTTTGTCTCTAGCCCTGTCTTGTTTTGGGGTGCACTGTGTGGGGGTGCCCCCATGCTTTGTCACTGCCCTGCTTGTGGGGTGCTGTCTTAGGCTTGGAATGGCTTGTAGTGTAGTGGCTGCCTGTGAGGCTTCTTGGAAGGTGAGCCACAGTGAGGGATGGGAAGTGGGAAAGCTGACTGCCTGGCTGTGCCTGCTTGTCTGTCTGGGTGAGATTTTTTTCTTTCTATGAGACTGAAGTGCAAAAGATTGATTGCCATCAATCTTCCCTTCGCTGAACTAAACGCTGGCTGTCTTGTCTGAGGCTTTTTTGGAAGCTTGTTTTGGGGTGTGTGGGGTGCCCACTGTGGGGCCCACTGTGTTAACTTGGCTTTTGTGTGTTGTGTTCAGGTTTGGGGTGGGGGGGACCCCGGTATCTTGCCAGGCCACTGGTGGGGCCTATGTATGTGTGGCTGCTGGCTGTGCCTTGTCTGTGGCTTTTTTGGAAGCTGAGCTGGTGGGGGATGGGATGTTAACTTGGCTTGTGTGTTGTGTTCAGGTTTGGGAGTGGGAGGTACCCCGGTATCTTGCCAGGCCACTGGCGGGGCCCATGTGTGGCTGCTGGCTGTGCCTTGTCTGTGGCTTTTTTGGAAGCTGAGCTAGTGGGGGATGGAATGTTAACTTGGCTTGTGTGTTGTGTTCAGGTTTGGGGGTGGGGGGTACCCCAGTTGCTCAACACAGTGAATTAATATTTTTTTTCCTTTTTCATCCTCCAGCCACTGGACTGTGTTGGACTGTGCAGTTGGCAACGTTGGATGTCACGTGTGAGTGGCCCGCTGTGGGTAAGTGAGCGTCGTCAAGCACACAAACTTATACTTCAGCACCACACCTATACCTCTACCCCACTTTACTCTCTGTATTCTCTTCTCTTCTCTACCCCACTCTAACTCTACCCCTCCTCTACCCCACCCCCTTGCCAAACCCCTCCTCTCGCACCCCCTAGCTGTACCCCACCCCCTTGCCCTACCCCTCCTCTACCCCACCCCCTAGTTCTACTTCTATCCCACCTACTATACCCCCCACCCTAGTTCTACTACCCTACCTACACCTCAGTTTAGAGTTTAGAGAGTTTGACAGTTAGAGT
>QEPC01005594.1:582258-594172 GCA_003113815.1 Sphenodon punctatus | reverse complement strand
GTTGCCGGTGGTTCTTTCTTGGTGACACAGTCAGCGACAGCTTAAAGATGAGCTGCCGACGTGGAACTAAGAAACCAGCCATGAGTGGCAGTGCCAGAAGAGGCAAGAAGCCTCTTCCTCTTAGGCAGCTTACTCTGACTGGCACAGGGACACCGGAGGTAAGGCCACCTGTGGCCTCTTCCTCCAGCACACCAGCTTCAAGTGCGCCCAAGATTTTGGTCTCTGGACGTACCTTGAAGTCACCGCAGAGGCTGGGATCATGGGAGGAGGGTGCTTCTTCCTCCCAGTCAGTGCCTAGCAAGAAGAAGGGGGCTCCTTCTTTCTCTGCTACTGCAGTTGACCTTTCGCTGGCTACCTCCTCTGCTTCTGCTCCTGCTCCTAGTGCGCCACTGTCCTCTGCACAAGCACTCACACGCATTCAGTCGCCTGCTTCCCCGGCCACATCCACTGACACACACTCTAGCGCACCTCCAACCCTGCCCTCTGCCCTTGCCGACACGCACCGTAGCGCGCCTGCGTCTCCTCTGGTCCTGCCCTCTACACCCACACATGCTGTGCCTGCTGCCACCGCCCCTTCTGCAAGTGTTGCACCGAGCACTGCCTTTGAGAGGTCTATTCACAGTCGTGCTGCTCCTGCCCTTCCAGGAACAACCATGAAGAGGATCACATCCTGGGTGTGGTCCCATTTTGATATCTGTGACAAAGACAACTCAAAGGCAGTGTGTGCACACTGCAATGACAAGGTCAGTCACGGTGGCTCTGATCCCATGAAATGGGGCACCTCTGGCCTTAGGAGTCACATGGAACGTCACCATGGGTACCTCTGTGATCCCAAGGGGGCACGTTCCAAGCGACCATGTGGGGAGGTGGCAGTTGTAGAGGTGGTGGGTGATAGTTCCTCGTAGGAGGAGGAGCCCTCTTCCACTCCCACTACAACTCCTACCACTGGGCCGTCTCGTGACGGTGCCGAAACCACACCCTGTCCCCAGAAGAGGCAGAGGAAGAGTGCTAGCCGCTCATTCTGGCCCAGTAGTTCCCTGTCATCATCCTCCCAGCAGACTGTAACTGCTCTCTGGGAAAAGAGGCAGCCGTTTGCACCAAGACACCCCCGGCTGTGGCCATCACCAAAGCAATCGCGGAGGTGATTGCCCTGGATGAGCAGCCATTCAGCCCTGTTG
Source organism: Sphenodon punctatus (assembly GCA_003113815.1). Taxonomy (NCBI): domain Eukaryota; kingdom Metazoa; phylum Chordata; class Lepidosauria; order Sphenodontia; family Sphenodontidae; genus Sphenodon; species Sphenodon punctatus. The sequence goes on along the minus strand of QEPC01005594.1, from coordinate 592,994 downwards.
AGGGTGTTGGGTTCAAGTGGCTGTTGAATTTGCTAGAGCCCAGGTACAGTGTCCCTTGCTGCAAAACCTTCCGCTCGAAGGTTGCCCCGTCTCTGTACTGGAGGGTGAAGTCCTAGCTCCTTGCGGAGTTCTCACACACGGAAGGGGCCATGGTAAATTTTACCACAGACCTGTGGACTAGCCAGAGTGTGGTCCATGCCTATCTGGCGTTGACCACACACTGGTGGCAGATGTCACCAGTAGCTGTCACCAGCACAGTGAGGAGCAGCAGCAGCAGCACTGGATGAGCGGTGACCTCTGTCAAGCCACGCTGGGCATTGCTTGATGCCTGTGTGTTTGATAGTGAGCACACAGTGAAGCAAATCCTCAGGGCGATAAGATCCATCCTGGGTAGGTGGACCCATGCTGAGAAATCTAGCTTCGAGGTCGGTTACTTTGTAACTATATGGTTGCAGCCATGAGTCAGGGTGGCTATACCCATATTCGCTGCGGTGTGCACATTCTGAATCTGGTGGTTCAGAATGCCATCTCTGAGACCGAGGCCATTGAAGACATCCTTGGAACTGCCAGGAAGATTGCCGGTTTCTTCCACCGGTCAGTTTCAGCCAGCTGGGCGCTGTGAGAGAAGCAGGAGGAGTTGGGCTCCCCTCTTCACCAGCTGATTCAGGATGTGGTGACACGGTAGAAGTCCACCTTTTTAATGCTGCAACGACTCCTGGAGCAGAAGGAGGTCCTGCACGCCCTATGCTTGGTGCGGAGCATTGGGGCAACACTGCTGTCCGGGGAGGAGTGGACAGCAGTGGAGCAGATGACGCAGATTCTGGAGCCATTTCACATTGGCACTGTGGAGCTCAGCTTGGAGCTTTCCAGTCTGTGCCAAGTGTTACCGCTTTTTATGATCCTGCAGTGATGAATGCAGACATTTCTTTCTCGCGGTGACCTTTGTGAGTCTGTGAGGGCACTGTCAGTGGAATTGGCCGTAAATTTGGCAAGACGTTTTGAAGTCTTGCTGAAAAGTCGGGCACATTTCCTGGCAGCGCTACTCGACCCATGGGTTAAGCGGAAGATGACTGTGCTCATCATTCCCTTCTAAACCTTCAGGGGCGAGCTCGTCAATGAGGTGTGGCTGTATTGCCAAGCGCAGCGGCCCCTGCAGCATGAGGCAAGTACTACTTCTCCTACAGGGGTTGCAAGTGGGGGCCAGTCTGCCATGACTCTTTCATGGCTGGAGGAATGGGTAGAGGAGAATGCAGGACCTACATGTGAGCCGGAGGACCGAGATATTGCAAACACTTATGTTTCACAATATCTTGCCAAGGCTCCATGCCCTGTATCCACCACACTCATGGACTACTGGTCATTGAAGATCCATGTGTGGTCCCCGCTTGCAAAGGTAGCAGTGTGATACATCTCGTGTCCTCCTACGAGTGTATCCTTGGAGTGGGTGTTCAGTGTGGCAGGAGACATTGTGACCCCACATCGCTCAAAATTGGACCCAAAGACAGTGGAAGAGTTGGTCTTTCTCAAGACTAACCTTCCCCTTCTTGGGTTCATGGAAGGCGAGACCTTTGACTGGGGGACATGATGTGCTTGCCCAGCCCCAGGGGATATCCTCTCCGGCTACCTTCACTTCCCTGCACCTGTGCACATCCTGACAAGACACAGGCAAATTACATCGGCTTGCAGTTTGGTCAGCGGTGTCATTGACGAGCTCACAGCAGCAGGTGGTCTTGGTTTGCACAGCCAGCATGGCACCCACAGCAGGGCAATATTCCCAGTCCAAGCACTCCACCAGGGAAAAGTAGTAGGAAATCTACTACTTTTTCCCATATATTGCCGGCCCACAAGTTGCCTCCTTTGTTCCCATTCCATCCAGGAGGAAGGGCAAGGAGTGCACTCATCTGCGACTTGACTCATTGACTCTCTGCGCCTTGCCTCATTGACTGTCTGCGCCTTGTCTCAGTGACTGTCTGCACCTTGTCTCAGTGACTGTCTGTGCCTTGTCTCAGTCAGTCTCTGGGCCTTGTCTCTCGTGTGCCGCACACACACTGGAGTCACGCCACACCGTCCAGCACGCTACTGAAACACACATGCGTGGGGTGGCCGCCCCTGGCCTCCAGAAGACGTGTAGAGGGCTTTGGGGGGGGGGTGGGGGCCGCTCCCCAATGACACGGCAAGATACTGGCAAGATACTGGCCACTCTCCAACGACACGGCAAGATACTGACAAGATACTGGCCTGGCATGGCAAGATACTGGCAAGATACTGGTCTGGCCTGGCAAGATACTGGCAAGATACTAGCCGCTCCCCAATGACACGGCAAGATACTGGCCTGGCCTGGCAAGATACTGGCCTGGCCTGGGAAGATATAATACTGGCAAGATACTGGCCGCTCCCCAACAACACGGCAAGATACTGGTCTGGCCTGGCAAGATACTGGCAAGATACAATACTGGCAAGATACTAGCCGCTCCCCAATGACACGGCAAGATACTGGCCTGGCCTGGCAAGATACTGGCCTGGCCTGGCAAGATATAATACTGGCAAGATACTGGCCGCTCCCCAACAACACGGCAAGATACTGGCCTGGCCTGGCAAGATACTGGCCTGGCCTGGCAAGATACTGGCAAGATAGCGGGGTACCCCAACACCTCACCATTGGTCCCACCATTGGCCTGGCAAGATACTGGCAAGATACAAGATACTGGCAAGATACCGGGGTATCTTGGACCTGGACACAACACCTGGATGCAAACACACAAACCTGGACACCAACCTGGACCAAACCTGGACACAACACACAAGCACAGCCTGCATATGGGGTGTGTATGCATGCACGGGAGAAGCTGTGTTTGTGGGTGTATGAGAGAGGTGTGGGAGGGTGTCTGTGATGAGGAGAAGGAGGGCTCTAGTTGGTGTTGGTAGTGAGAGGGACATTCCATCTTTTGCACTGTGGCCCATGGTAATCTTGCTATGTCCCTGGTGGTTGCAAAAAGATCTTTAGTGCCCTGAAAACTAAATGAAAAGCATACAGGAAATGAAAATATACTTACCTGGTGATGCATCCTACATGTAACAGCTCAAAAATGTCAGGATACAATCAGGAAGGCAAAGGCACATAATGATCTTTGACTAGCAAGGCATGCTGTTTAGGGATGTGCGAATGCGGTTCGGAAGTTCAGAGTTTGGACCGAATGCGGTCCGTTCAGACGACCGAACAGAACATCCAAACCGAACCCAAACAGACCGAACTTGGAAATGACCAAACACTTTGGCCGCGTTCAGGTGAGTTCGGAAGAGTTCAGGTGGTAAAAACATGACTGGAAGGCCCAGGGACGGGGAAGCAGCTGAGAAGAAGAATTTCTGGCACCAGGGGTGGAGAGGCTTGGAGTAGCAGCCAGCCTGCCCAATAGCCATCTCTTTTCTCCTCAGACCACTGGCTTCGCAGTCTGTGATTGGACATAGGGGACGGGGGAGTTAGGCTGCACAGAGCCAATGAGGCTTGTGGTAAGGTGGGTGCAGCAAGTAACAAAAGGCATTGCCCTCTCCCCTTCCAACACCTTTTGAGCTAGCCACTGTTCCTGACAGCAGGCATTTTCAGAAGTCTCCCTCTCCTAGCAGTTTGTGTTCCTAATCCATTGCCATCCTCCTCCGATTTCACCCATCCCACACATCTACCTCCCTAGTATCATTTATTTAGATTAGATTAGATAGATTTAGGTGTTATTTTTATTTTTTACCCATCCCTGTATTCTTTCTCCATACCCTCCATTGAATCCTCCCCTCCTACCTTTATATATTCCATCCCTGATTCCCTTCCCCTGTTTTTTGATTTATTTAGAGTAGGATTAGATTGATTTAGGTTTTATTTCAGTTTTGTACTCCTCCCTGTGTTGTTTGGTGTGAGCTGTCTGTGTCCCCTCGCCCATTCCTGTGTACATAGATAGATAGATATTAGGTATTTACTATAGATATAGATAGTTGTAGGAGTTAGCTTAGTTATAGTGAAGAGATAGATAGAGATAGTGTGTAGTGATTCAGTTTTAATATTTTATAGTGTGTTTGTAGGACTAGGCCTTTAGATATTAGGTAATATTCCATTTAGTTCCATAGATTTTGAGATGTTTATTGTTTATTGTTTCGACAAATTCACAACAAAAGAAACCAACAATAAAACATTACCAATAAAAAACCATATATAATACATCAAAATTAAAATAAGAATTTATCATAAAAATGTATCAATAAGCTACTACATACTATCCCCAACAAGGGCTACTATAAATTTTAAATCATAGGTTTAAATCATAGGTTTTAGAATAGTTAATAGCAGTTAGAGTTAGTGTAGATATATATATTAGATTAGAAATTTAAATAAATAAATAAAAATATAAAAATGATACCGATACCTAACTCCGCCGAACGTTCAGCTGAACCGAATGCTGCTGAACCGAACAACCGAACCCAAACTCAGTTCCCAGATCAAACGACTGAACCCGAACTCAGTTTCTGAACTGAACAGCCGAACGACTGAACATCCGAACCGCGTTCTGTTCGCACATCCCTAATGCTGTTGAAAGCAGCAGGAAAGGGTTCTGCCAATATGAACAAGACAGAATAAAGAATCTATGGGTCTTCAGTTTAATGGGGATAGTGTGGTGTTTACAGATGATGTAAAGAAGCTCAAATTGCTCTTTTGCTTCAGTCCTTACTAAAGACGTAAGCTGTGATCAAATGATTAACAAAATTGACATGAACAAAGAGAGGGAGTCAGGATAACCAAAGAACATTTCCAAGAATACCTGGTTAACTTAAAAGTTGGCATGAGAAGCATACAGGAAACAAAAATATACTTTAGTGACGAATCCTTCAAGTAACTTCTCAAAAGTTGGCATTACCTGCTCGAGTTGCCTCCTAGGAGCCTGAAGGAATTAGCCAAAGAATTGCTAGTTATTCTGAGATTTATCTTTGCAAACTCATGGAGAACAGGTGATGTCCCGGAAAAGAGCAAATGCAGTGCCATTTAAAGAAAAAAAGTAAACCCAGGAAAAATATTGGAACAAACTATAAAACACTGTATTTGTGATCACCTTGAGGAAAATGGGATTATTTCTCATAACAAACATAGTTTTGTTAAAGATAAAAGATGCCAGATCTAACATGTTTTCCTTCTTGACATGGTAACTGGTTTAATAGTGGAATGTAGCAGGCATATTAGATCTTGACTTTAGAACATATTACCAGTAATGTTCTTATAAGTGAGCTGGAGAAATATGGGGTGGAAGGAATTGCAATTAGGTGAGCATCCAAGCAGCTTAATTATTAATTGGTATCCAACTGGAAGAAGTTATCCAGCAGAGTCCCACAGGGGTGTGTCCTGGGTCCACTCCTCATCAGTGTTTTCATTAATACACTCCCAGCTGAAAAGAATACTGATCAGATTCACAGATGACCCAAGCCTGAGGGGGCAGGGCAGAAGGGAGACATTTGGAAACACTTTGGAGGGTACGATTACGTCGATTACATTACAAATAGATCTAGATAAACTGTAGAACTGGGTTGGAATAATAAAAGATTCTACAAAGACAAATGTAGAATATTGCATATAATGAAAAAAACAGATGCACACTGCACAGGCATAAAACAGGGGACAAGTGACTAAGCAGTAGCAAAGGGGAGAAGAATTTGAGAGCTGTGGTGGATCACAAACAGAACATGAATAAATAGTGTGACATTTACTATGAAAGAAAAAGCAAATGACTAGATGCATTATATCAAGATACAGGAAATAATGGTGTCATTCTGCTTGGTACTGGTGAGATCTCACCAGGAATATTGTGTTCAGTTTTGGGAACTGCATTTCAAGAACAAATATGAGAGGTTAGCAGCCAAGGTGATAAAGGGACTAGATTACAAGCAGTATGAGGAATGGTTAAAAGAATGGGAGGAGGAGGAGACATGGTAGCAGTTTTCAAATATTTAAAAGGATGCCACAAATAAGATGGATAATTGTTCTCAGCTGCCACAGAAGATAGAAGAAGAAGGCATAGGCTTAAGCTGATGCAAGGTAGACTTGGGTTAAATATTAGGAAAACATCTTAACTATAGGAGTAGTAGGGCAATGGAATATGTTGCCAAGGGAGATGGTGGATTCTCCTCCTTTGGATGTTTTCAAGAATATTTATTTATTTATTTATTTAATAGATTTTTATACCGCCCCATCCTGCACAGCAGCTCGGGGCGGTTTACAACAATAAAAACCATTTAAAACATTTAAAATACAATTATAAAGCATATCAATAAAACAGGGTGGTATAAGAATAAATATACAGGTGGGGGATTAAAAATCACCCCCCCCCNTAGGTTTTATTTCAGTTTTGTACTCCTCCCTGTGTTGTTTGGTGTGAGCTGTCTGTGTCCCCTCGCCCATTCCTGTGTACATAGATAGATAGATATTAGGTATTTACTATAGATATAGATAGTTGTAGGAGTTAGCTTAGTTATAGTGAAGAGATAGATAGAGATAGTGTGTAGTGATTCAGTTTTAATATTTTATAGTGTGTTTGTAGGACTAGGCCTTTAGATATTAGGTAATATTCCATTTAGTTCCATAGATTTTGAGATGTTTATTGTTTATTGTTTCGACAAATTCACAACAAAAGAAACCAACAATAAAACATTACCAATAAAAAACCATATATAATACATCAAAATTAAAATAAGAATTTATCATAAAAATGTATCAATAAGCTACTACATACTATCCCCAACAAGGGCTACTATAAATTTTAAATCATAGGTTTAAATCATAGGTTTTAGAATAGTTAATAGCAGTTAGAATTAGTGTAGATATATATATTAGATTAGAAATTTAAATAAATAAATAAAAATATAAAAATGATACCGATACCTAACTCCGCCGAACGTTCAGCTGAACCGAATGCTGCTGAACCGAACAACCGAACCCAAACTCAGTTCCCAGATCAAACGACTGAACCCGAACTCAGTTTCTGAACTGAACAGCCGAACGACTGAACATCCGAACCGCGTTCTGTTCGCACATCCCTAATGCTGTTGAAAGCAGCAGGAAAGGGTTCTGCCAATATGAACAAGACAGAATAAAGAATCTATGGGTCTTCAGTTTAATGGGGATAGTGTGGTGTTTACAGATGATGTAAAGAAGCTCAAATTGCTCTTTTGCTTCAGTCCTTACTAAAGACGTAAGCTGTGATCAAATGATTAACAAAATTGACATGAACAAAGAGAGGGAGTCAGGATAACCAAAGAACATTTCCAAGAATACCTGGTTAACTTAAAAGTTGGCATGAGAAGCATACAGGAAACAAAAATATACTTTAGTGACGAATCCTTCAAGTAACTTCTCAAAAGTTGGCATTACCTGCTCGAGTTGCCTCCTAGGAGCCTGAAGGAATTAGCCAAAGAATTGCTAGTTATTCTGAGATTTATCTTTGCAAACTCATGGAGAACAGGTGATGTCCCGGAAAAGAGCAAATGCAGTGCCATTTAAAGAAAAAAAGTAAACCCAGGAAAAATATTGGAACAAACTATAAAACACTGTATTTGTGATCACCTTGAGGAAAATGGGATTATTTCTCATAACAAACATAGTTTTGTTAAAGATAAAAGATGCCAGATCTAACATGTTTTCCTTCTTGACATGGTAACTGGTTTAATAGTGGAATGTAGCAGGCATATTAGATCTTGACTTTAGAACATATTACCAGTAATGTTCTTATAAGTGAGCTGGAGAAATATGGGGTGGAAGGAATTGCAATTATGTGAGCATCCAAGCAGCTTAATTATTAATTGGTATCCAACTGGAAGAAGTTATCCAGCAGAGTCCCACAGGGGTGTGTCCTGGGTCCACTCCTCATCAGTGTTTTCATTAATACACTCCCAGCTGAAAAGAATACTGATCAGATTCACAGATGACCCAAGCCTGAGGGGGCAGGGCAGAAGGGAGACATTTGGAAACACTTTGGAGGGTACGATTACGTCGATTACATTACAAATAGATCTAGATAAACTGTAGAACTGGGTTGGAATAATAAAAGATTCTACAAAGACAAATGTAGAATATTGCATATAATGAAAAAAACAGATGCACACTGCACAGGCATAAAACAGGGGACAAGTGACTAAGCAGTAGCAAAGGGGAGAAGAATTTGAGAGCTGTGGTGGATCACAAACAGAACATGAATAAATAGTGTGACATTTACTATGAAAGAAAAAGCAAATGACTAGATGCATTATATCAAGATACAGGAAATAATGGTGTCATTCTGCTTGGTACTGGTGAGATCTCACCAGGAATATTGTGTTCAGTTTTGGGAACTGCATTTCAAGAACAAATATGAGAGGTTAGCAGCCAAGGTGATAAAGGGACTAGATTACAAGCAGTATGAGGAATGGTTAAAAGAATGGGAGGAGGAGGAGACATGGTAGCAGTTTTCAAATATTTAAAAGGATGCCACAAATAAGATGGATAATTGTTCTCAGCTGCCACAGAAGATAGAAGAAGAAGGCATAGGCTTAAGCTGATGCAAGGTAGACTTGGGTTAAATATTAGGAAAACATCTTAACTATAGGAGTAGTAGGGCAATGGAATATGTTGCCAAGGGAGATGGTGGATTCTCCTCCTTTGGATGTTTTCAAGAATATTTATTTATTTATTTATTTAATAGATTTTTATACCGCCCCATCCTGCACAGCAGCTCGGGGCGGTTTACAACAATAAAAACCATTTAAAACATTTAAAATACAATTATAAAGCATATCAATAAAACAGGGTGGTATAAAAATAAATATACAGGTGGGGGATTAAAAATCACACCACCCCCCTCCCTCCCAAAGGCCTGGGCAAACAGCCAGGTCTTACAGTTCCGCCGAAATGTCAAAAGGCTTGGGGCCAGGCGAGCTTCCTCCAGAACCATCTGGACAAGCCATCCGTCTGTGATGCTTGTAGGTATAGGGTATCTGGCTTTCCACCACAGGGGTGGACTCAATCATCTCTGAGGTACCTTTTAATCCTACAGTTCTGTGGTTCCCTGGGGCTAATTCACATAACACCTTTATTCCTTGCAAATTTGTTCCTCGGCCCTTCAATCTGTGGTGGTGTTGTTCCATAGCAATGTATTCACACAGCTGTCCGTCATTTCCTTGTATTTCAGTGACCCACTTCTGGCATCAGGCAGCAGAGAGGAAGGAATTATCAGGAAGCACAGAAGGAGGTATGAATTTTAAACAAGGCTCAGAATGTGGGTTTGTGCCACTATCCAGAGTAAAAGAATTCTGTGTGAATGAGCTTGTACTGCTTTTTGTGTAGAGAGTGAATTATGTGCCAGGTCTTCAAGTGAGATCAGCATGTTAGGTGCTGAGGTCTTTTGAAAATCCTGGTTGTGCGTTTTCAGTTTGGAAAAAGGATATGTAAAACATGGGGCTTTAGTCTCCTGAGAAAGGAGATGCTTATCTCTCTTGTTCTACAGGACATACAAAGATGCTATATATTATTATTTTAGAGAATAATATTATCCGACTGAGGAGAGCTGAGGTATTTTCAGTGTAACAGAATACTGTTTCAGTTGCCGTTAAAAGGCAGGTGGAACGGGGATGAATACTTAGCCTCCCAAAAGAAAAAAAGAATCTGTAACTACAAAATTTTAATAGTATTTTTTTTTTAAAAAAAATCACTGTGGGCCCCATTGTTCTTGCCAAATCTTGCCATTTGAATGCATTTAACTTTCAGGCCAACCAGCTATCAACACCCCATGCTGCTTTCTGGGAGATCGGCCAAACAGCCAAGCTCTGAATCCATTGCCAGTGAGCCTCATTTTGGAACTGATATATACGGATCTTACCCATGATGTGTAAAATCTCATTTTTTGCCATTCAGTAAATCTTAGAGTAAATCCTTGTTGTTTTCGTTATTACAATAACGATAACATTTGTCATTTTCATTATTGTTATTCCAATAACGAAAATGCCAAATAATAATAATGATAATAGAAACGAAAATGACTTTTAAAATAAATAAATAAAGGGAAAACACTGAAAAATATATTTCTGGCTATAACGTTTTTCATTCTTCAATTTTGATGAAAAGTGGGGAGATTGTACCACCAATGGAGGGCACTATGTGTACCAATTTTAGAAAGGATTAGATAAAGCGAACCAATGTTAGAAGCACTTGAATGTTGTGATTTTAAAGAAAAGCTCCATACGCATTCATGGCTACAACTTCTTTATCTTCCATCCAATTTGCATGTAACCTGTAAATATTATGTCCCCCCACAAGCTTAAAACTCCTGATGACAATTTTCAGAAAGATTGGATAAAGAGTCCTGATGGTATAAGATGTTAACCTGAAAATTCATTTCTAGCTGTAACATTTTTATATTCCACCCTATTTACAAGACATTTGGCAGGAATGTATCACACACCTTCCCTTTCATCTTGCCAAACTACAGGATAATAGGCCCCAATTTTATAAGCAATTGAAGTTGTTCCCCTTGAAGACTAGGGATGGGCGAACGCAGTTCGGTAGTTTGGTGTTTGGCCCGAACTCGGCCTGTTCGGACAACCGAACACGAACACGAACATACCGAACGGAACCGAACACCGAACGACAAAATGGCGAACACACCGAACAGATCCGAACACCGAACGACGAAATGGCCGAACAGTTCGTTCAATTCGAATCGCGTTCGGTTGTGTTC
>QEPC01005594.1:568421-582158 GCA_003113815.1 Sphenodon punctatus | reverse complement strand
GATGTTGGGATGGTCATGTAGCACAGAATGAGGATATTTGGTTCATTGGTTGACATTTATGATGACCATTTGGCATCACAAACTGATCTTATAGCACAGTGACACATAAGAGAATTCCTGGCATAGGCTCCTTCTCTGCATATGCTGTGCAGGCATATAAAATTGGGAACCTTTATCACATCTTTCTGATATTTGGCAGATATGATCGTGAAAGTATGAGATATATCCTTGACAAATTTCATGTACACTGGTTGGACTACAAAGATGTCACAGTCAGACATACATTTATAAGGTAATTGCTTATGCCACCAGGACCCTTTATTCAATGGTTCTGAACTTTGGCAAAGATATTAAATGTAGGAAGGAGTATAAACATGCCAGTTTCATTTACATTAAATGTGAGGCAAAGAAGTTACAGCTAAGAATGTATATGAAAATGTTTGCAAAATAATATAATTCAACTGCTTATAAAATTGGATTCCTTTATCCAATCTTTTTGGAGTTTAGTACGCCTATGCCTTCCATTGACGGTACAATCCCACCACATTTCAGCCAAATATAATGGAAAACAAAAAAGTTACAGCCAGAAATGTGTTTTCCATTGAAACCAATGGAAAATGAAAATGAAAGCAAAAACAAAAACTAAAATTTGATATTTATGAAAACAAAAATGACCAATTTAAATAACAAAAGCAAAAACGAAAAACAACATGCGCCCCTGGTCTACACCTCTCCTCCTTGGTGGTGGAGTGCTTCAGAGAAACAAAGTGTAAGTAGTCTTCTAGTTACACCCAAGTTGGGCATTACCATGGTGATGCGTTGCTTATTTGCTGTAGTTTTGTGGGTTTTCTTCTCTCCCTGATTTTTGCTGAAGTATTTGTTATATAATTAAGCAGGCAAGCAGCAGTCCTATTTGTGTCAGTTATATGTGTGTGTGAGTCACTGCTACTTGGTCACTAAGGCTCATTTTCTTTTTAGCTTTACCAGTGGTTTAAAATACCATATAGACTTGCATAAAAGTCAAGGTATGTATATGCTGATTTGACTGATGGTCTGATCCTCAGTAAATAGCTTTGGTTATAGTACTTTGCATGGGGAAAACAAACTAATTTGACTTATCCAGAAATTCAAGTTATGCAAGTTCTACTTAAGTTGATTTCACTGTATGCCTTTAACCCCCCTCCCCCCCCACAAAATGCAATAGAGACAAAGTAGTACCATTATATCTTTTGTTAGACCAACTCCAGTTGATGGAGGTATGCAAGCTTTCCGCTCTCACGGGGCCCTCCATCAGACAAGTCAGGAGTCGGAAGTGTAGACTAAGCAAAGCAGTGAAGTAAAGACAGTGACTGAAAACAATTGCAAGGGGAGGAGAAGGTGAGATTGAGACTTGGGAAGGAGGTCCACATTTCAAAAGGGTGGAATACAACAAGGTGGGAAGAGTAAGAGCTGCTGATAGTAAGTGAATAATAATAATTAATATTAGTTAATAAATGAAATAAAAGAGAAGGTGTGCTGTTATAATGAAGAGATTGTTCCACTGATGTCTCTTGGCTAAGCTTACACTGGAGCCTAATGATTATAGTGCAAGACATTGTAAGTCATGGTATGGTATTTTGGGGTGAAAACAAAATGAGACAATAGCCTACATTAGCTCACATTGGTTCCATGTCCACCCGCTCATTTATTAGGTGTTCACCAGATGTTGACCCCCTACCCTGTCACATGGTCACTACCCACCTGTTGCTCATGATGGGAGTCCAGGGATATTGCGGGATGGAGGCGAATCCAGACTAATGTGCACCCACATGTCTGCGTTTTATCTATTAGGTTGCGTGCAGCCTCCTTATGTGCAGGTCCACTAGGACCATAGAGTTGCAGGCAAAAAGCCTAAAGCATTCAAAGGAGTGACTGCTTCCTGCCTGTCTTTCCACTCTCGCTCTGTGGCACCTTAAAAGCCAAAACCATGCCAAATTCAAATGTTTTGTCCCAGCTTGTTCTGGTTTGCAGCACATGCCTTTCCATTGCCGTGGCCAAGTGTCAGAACGACAACAGGGTGAGGAGAGGCTGCGTTTGCACAGCTCATGATAAAGGTTTTAGTTTATTGCTATCTAATTATATGGTGTGTTTTTTTTTCTTCTTTACTATGTTTACAGGTGGCCAGGAGATTTCTTGGAAGAGCAGCGTACTCCCCAGAACACAGAAGCACCAAATGTGAACAGGCTGTGCAGGGGAGACAGGCAGCATGGTGGGACATTGGACTGGGGTGGGGAAGGAAAAGCCAGCATGGTAGGCCCATGAGCTTGGGGGTAGAGAGACACCATAGAGAGTAGTGGAGTACTTGTTCCTCCTTCCATTTGGGTAGGAACGTTAGGGTGGGAAGGGGGGGGGGGGTTGGCTGCTCTTGGCTAGTGACCATCTGGGAATATCCTTGGGTCTGGCTGGGGATGGTGTCTGCTGCAGCAGCAGCTCCTCCTCAAGCTGTGGTGCGATGGCTGGGGGCTGACTTGGCACTGACTCAGCTGTTGCAGCTGTCACCGCAGGCACAAGAGGAAACACATTTAACTATTTAAAAAAAAAAAGACAGGTCTTTTTTCCCCCATATTTCATGGTTTCTTTGTTTTCTTCATGGGGTGGGCCGCGGTTCACGTGGTAGAACACATGCTTTGTTTGTATAATGTCCCAAATTCAATTCCCAGCATTTCGGATATAGGATCTTTGGTAGCACACCTGGGCGAGGCCTCTGTCGGAGACCCTGGAGAGCTGGATTTGAAGCCCTGCAGAAAAGGGGGTGAGTTGGGGGGGGGGCATGGATACTTGTGGTATGGCATAGTGCTTTGGCTAAGGCGCTTTTGGGAATGGGGTTTGGAAGGGAGTGGGGGAAGGTGCGCTGAAAACAGGGAAATGCTGTCCCCCAGAGGTGCTGGTGAGTAGGGGTGGGGTGCTCCTTGGGGAATCAGTGTTGCTGTAGCTGAGCCCCAGCTCCAGTGAGAGCAGTTTGATCTCTGCTAAGGCATTGCAAACTGATCCTTGCTGCTGCCTAGCTGCCACAAGTGCTCAGTCCCTGTGCCCTGCTTCCTGGAGAGTGAGGTGGGCGAGCCAGGCTGGCTGCTATAGCTCGGGAAGACTACCAGGGCCTATATTCCCTAGATTCTAGGGATGGGCGAACAGAACTGAGTTCGGAAATTCAGTTTGGAAGTTTGGTTTGGTCGACCAAACTATTCGAGTTCGGTCTGAACTTCCGAACAAAGTTCGGAAATTCAAACCCCATTGAGCTAAATGGAATATTATCTTTTAGGGATGGGCGAACAGAGCCGAGTTCAGAAATTCGGTTCGGTTAAAAAATTGAGTTCGGTTTGGTCGACCGAAGTGGTTGAGTTTGGTGCGAACTCCGAACTTCCGAACTGCGTTCGCCCATCCCTACTAGATTCATGGGCTATAGTCAGCTCATTAACAGCCCAGGGAGTGATGGCTATTAAGCTTGGTTAATAGCATATTGGATTCTGGCATCTTAAGAAGCCAGAAGAACAACAGGCACTTCATTTCAGGGTTTGTTAGACCATTAAAAGACCAAACTTGGTATTACCTTAAATGCTATATATCCTCTCTCTGCTCTCGCTTTCACTCATGCCTTAAAATCCCAATCTATGCCAGCTTCTAACATGCATTGTCCCTGCTTGTCCTAGTTTGCAGAACATTCTGAACTCTTGCCCATTCCTGCTTGTAGAAAGGAGGAAGGAAAAGGGGGATGGGGTGTAGAATGGCAGTTTTGCACAGTGATAAGTTGCTTTGGGGGCTGGGGTGGGAAGTGGGGGTGCATGGAAAGGGGGGCCATGGAGAATTGCAGGTGTAGTGATATGCTACTTTTGGGGGATGGGGTTGGAAGAGGTTGGGGGCTATGGAGAATGGTGGTCTGGCATTGCGATATGCCATTTTGGGGACTGAGGTTGGAAGCACTTGAGGGTGTGTGCGTGTGCGTGTGCGTGTGCGTGTGCGTGTGCGTGTGCGTGAGCGAGCATTGTAGCCGCCAGCACACCTGTGCTTCCTATTGCCATTCCCAGCCCTGGCTAGCCTGTGGATGCCAATAGGAAACTTGCAGGGAAAGGCCACCTGTGGGGAAATTTTCATTTCATTCATTTCAATTTAATTTTGTACCCCGCAGACTGCACCACAGGTGTCTCGTAGCGGCTTAAACAAATTGCACCAATGAAATCCAATAATATAAATACATAATAATATAATAGTAGATAATAGTATAATATAATAGTAGATAATATAAACAATACATAATAATCTCAGCAATATATCAAATGTCACACTTGAAGAAAAGGGAAATATACAAACCCAACCCCCCTCCCGCCCCAAACCCCAATACCCACCCCACCCCATTCCCTGCTGCCTGCTCTCACCAAGCAGCCCGAACCCTCGCACTGCGCCCACCTCACACCTGGTGCTGCCCTCGGGACCTCCCCCCTCCCTATCCCAGTCCCACCCATTTCACCCCCCATCTCAAAACTCCAAGAGGCTCTGCTACAAATGCACAGGCCTGGGTGGGGAAGAGGTGTCCAGTATGCCATCCCAGTGTGGGATGGGGGGGGCTGTCAGACCTCTCCTCCAAGGCAGCCTGTGTGCTCATGGGGTGGCACGTGGACACAATGGGGTTCTTTGTATGCATAATGGAGTGCAGACACTGTGCAACCTTGCTGCAGTTCAGGGGATACTTGGGGACTAACCCTGGCCAGCTCAGCAGCTGGACTTCCCAGGGATCCGCTCTGCTCCTGAACTTCTGGCGGCAAATCCCAGAGGAGATGCCGAGCCCCGGCAGCAGGGACACTGCAGGGGGTTGTCTGAATGCACAAGAAATACACGCAGGGGTTGCCTGTTTATCAGGTTGGACAAGCTAAACATGAAAGTAGGAGCTGCACAGATTGAACACTGACTCCAGTGGGCTAATGTCATGTTTGCTTTCATCCTTAGTCTTGTAATACTGAAGTGAGTGACAAGGCCTGAGTGATTGCCGTCTGCACTAAAAGATTCATGGTAAGTATTTATTTGAATACTTGAATACTTCACTCTAACAACGGTTTGAAGCTGCTGTTGCTAAAGAAGCTGTTTCAAAATAAATAAATGAATGAAGATACAAATAAACAGACCTATGGTTTTACAAAACAGTACAAAGTTGTGACTAGCAAGTGTTATCTGCAGCCTATAACTCAGCATTGCAGCAAATGTTTTGTTGGCATAATCCTGAAACTATGCGAATCCCATTGAAGTGATTGGGACTTTCACCAACACAAAAAAGCCAGTGCTAAGCAACTTAATGTTTATGCTGTAAGGGTGAATATAGTTCCATTGAAATCAATAGGAGATCTGCCATTGGCTTCTATGGAGCCAGGAGTTTATACAAATAACCTGGATAAATTTAAATAAGAATGCCCACAAACTACTAACAACAAAAAGATTAGAAGAAACTGGGAGCAAGCCTAAAAATTTGTACATGCACGTAGCTGCAAACAAAACACAAACTTGCTACATGTGGCAGAATTTTAGCTGGCTGCAAATTGTTAGCTGTTCAGTTTATGCCTTTGTACTTTGGCAGCTCATTGTTTGTTTATTGGTAGGGCTGCAGCGATTGACTTTCCATATTTGTGAGGATGATTTGCATACTTATTTCTATATGCGAATATTGAAATGTTTGTCACAGTTGCAAAATTTGGTTCTTTGCCCACTTCAGCAGTATTGTTTAGTGCCAAATATTTGGTAGCACTGACACCAAAGAAATACCAATAACTAAATAAATGATGACAAAATAAGTGTAACAAACGTTGAGGACCACAAATTAAGCAAGAAGGGAATGCCGGTTTGCATTTGCTTAATTTAAAGAGATGCAAATACAGTGAATTCATCAAATTTGTCATTTTCAGTATCTATTGGTTTAGCCCTGTTTATTTGTAAGTAAGATCAACCATGTGCCAGAACTTCAGAGTCCATCACAAAGGGTGAATCTGAATTCTTCTGAAGGGTAATATTTTATAATGACTTGTCTAAGGAAGGTCCTTCTGTTGTTCAAAAGGTTGCATATTTGCTCCAATATAAGATATATCTGAGCTAGATTGACCCTGATCCAAGGTCTGCATGTGCACGAACCAAAGCTACCCTTGCGTGTGCACACATTGTTCCCTGCCTCCTGATTGCATAGCCGCCTGACAGATGGAGAGTAGGGCTGCGTTTGTTTGTCTGTGTGTTTATTTTTTAAAGAACATTTGCTCTGCTTCTGTTCATGTCTTGGTTTTTGCCTCTTCTCCCCACGTATTGATGGATGACCCCTATTGATTTTAAAACTGCTTCTTTTTATATGTGATCTCTTGCCACTGTACAGCTTAATAGACTGTTTGGGTTGCATGCAACACAGATAAAAAAGTGAAGAAAGATGACAAACTCGCATTGTTTGGTTAAAATAGCAAAAGCCAGTGTTCTAGTGCATGATTATCTTGGGCCTGAAAGTAATTTCTACTCCCCACAAATTAGTCATCATGTTAAAATGCTTTGCTTTCTATTGTATGAATACTTTCACAATCACTTATCAGTCATCATTTTACTTGTGGCTAAATAATAATATTGTACTGTTCATCATAGATCAAACGTGACATTCCTATTAGTTAGAAGTTCATGAATCAGTGTGTTTTTTTAATAAAAAATGAACAAATTAACAATTCTCACCCTCCTAGATAGCCAACCAGGGAGGACTTGATTCCAAATTTTAGGTTACGTCAAAGAAAGCATATTTAATGCAGGAAAGACTTCAAAAGAAGCATAAACACGGCACCAATAGTTTTTTGGAACACAAGCTCCTAAAGACACAGTGAAAAGAAGTTGCTTGGTACAGGAAATGCTTCCCTTCCCTATCTTTAAGCTTTCAAATTAAAAATCGAAGGGATTTTAAAGCTGTAAGAATTATGCTGCTCCTACCAAAAGGGTAGAAGAAATGTGTACATACAGTGATAGTAAAGAGTCTTGGAATTTTGTTCTTATTTTGGAAGAGAGAATAAAAACATAATTTGTTAGTACTTTCCAAGTAGGGCCCATCTCTCCACAAAAAGAGCTTTTACAACCATGTATAATGACATCTTCCTCCACTGCAGGGTGTAGCTGCAAATCCCTTCTGGCTGCAGCCCATAGGGCTAAGTACCTACAAGAGCTGGACCTTTTGAGGTCAGCACCCTAGCTGCTTGCTCTATGTTCAGGTAGGCTTAGAGCTCTTTCAGATGTGCGGTAAACAGCACTTACGAGTGCTGGCGGCTTGATGTGAAGGTGAAGAATGCATGCCCAGATGGTGTCTGAAAAGGCACCATGTGCTTGATTGAGCTTGCCATGCACTAACAGGCGTGCTCTACCAACCTGAAAAAACCAGGTCGGTAGAGCGCGCCTGTCAGTGCACCGACAAGCTTAATCATGCACGTGGTGCCTTTTCAGATGTCATCTGAGCATGCATTCTTCACCTTTGCGTCAAGCAGCCAGCACTGAAGATCATATTCGTTATCCCTCTTGACACCCTGAACCCACACTGCCAGCATTCACAGCACACATGGCCCTTCATAAAGCATGGAAAACGCAGAAATGCAGACTGAGAAAATGCAAGATAGGTATACCCATAAAAATAATCATTGGAAGGCAAGAGGGTTGGGAGGGGGTGCTGCTAGGGAAAAAGGGGTCACTGGCATATTAAACATTTAAATTTAATAAGGGAAACCAAGAATCAAAAAATATAAATGCAGATTGCCAAAGCAGGTATTTGCTTCTAAGTAAATGGAAAAATGTTGAGAGCAATACAAACCTCTCTATGTCGCCTTCTTTGACCTGACAAAAGCCTTTTATTTTGTCACCTGAGAGGCACTATGGAGGATCATTCTAAAGTGTGGATGTTCATCACAAGTTTTTCTATTCTTCACCTGCTTCACGATGACTTGTGAGCAGTGGTTCTCAGTAATGGATCTATTACTTACCCCTTTTGAGGTTAAGACAGGAGTTAAACAAGACTGTGGGTGATTTCAGACGTTACGGGGCCCGTTGGCTCCGTACCGAAATCAACCCATTCGTTCCCCGCCGGGGTCACCCCATCATGCCATATCAGACGTGCCGGGGGGATCCCGGCGGGGAATCCGGGAGGGGGTGGGCCCGCACGATGCAGCATGCGGCCGCACGGCCCTGCCCCCTCCACGCACCCCGCCGCCCGCCCTCCGAGGAGATGGGCGGGCGGCGGGGCCAATGCAGCCGCCGCGTCTGGCCGAATGCGCCACAGTCCGGGATCCCACCGGTGATCCCAGGCCATGGCGAGCGGCCAGACGTTACTTTTTTTTGGTCCCTGCCACGGGTCCGTTTGACCACGCTTCCCAGGACATTCCCCCGGCTAACCCGGGAAGCGTGGTTCAAATTGACCCCTTATGCAGATTCACCGTGGCGAACATCTGGCGGCTGCCAAACAGACGTTCGAGGCACATTGACCACAGGTGGGTATTCACCGTGGTTCACTGTGATCTTGTAATGTCTGAAAATACCCTGTGTTATTGCTCTAAAATTATTCTCGATATTTCTTATGGCGATGCTATATATGGCCATCAACAAACTTCCAGCTGGAGTGGAGCTAAACCACTGAATGGATGGTAAACTGTTTAATCTCAGTCGACTTTGATCCCAAACTGGCTGTTCCGCCTGGTCTTTGGGGAGGGGGAAGGGGAGGGTGGGGTGGGTTGTTAGATGGGGTATTATTGCTGCTTTTATGTATTATTGTTTTAAATTGTTTTTAGATGTTTTCTGTATTTTATTGTTGTACGCTGCTCCGAGCCTGCCTGTGGCAGGAGGGGGCAGCATAAGAGCTGAATGAATAAATAAATAAATAAAACCCAAACTATCTTGACTTCAGTCATTGAGGTCCAATATACCAGTGATGCTGTAGTGTGCCCACTCAGAAGCAGAGCTTCAGGCAATCGTCTGTGTGGCCAATCCCATGCACTGAGCACGGTGTGTGCACGTATCCTGCTTGGGAGTTGTGCATCTGTGCACCCCCATTATCAGGACATTGTGCTGTGTGGGTCCTGCGTACAGGTGGGGGGGTATAGAATTGCGGCCAATGTTTTTACTGGCGCATACAAGAAAACGGGACTAACACTCAGCATTCAGAAGACTAAGGCCCTTCACATCACCAACAAGCTCCCAATGACCAGTCTCCAGCCCCAGAAATTTATATCTCTGGTTAGACTTTAGAGAACATTGTGTGTTTCCCACATCTCAGTAGCCATGTGTCGCAGAAGGCTGACATCGATGAAAAAAATCCAACACTGTCTCAAATGCCCAAGCGCAGTCTTTGGATTCCTGAGGAAACACGTGTTTGAAGACTGCAATATCAGACCCCAAACCAAGCTTATAGTTTATCAGGCAGTTGTGATACCCACCTTACTGTATGGAGCCAAGATGTGGACAAGGTACAGGAGGCATCTTAGGCTGCTGGAGACGTACCATCAATGCTGCCTGGAGAAGATCCTTTGAATTCCATGGGAAGATAGGTGTACCAATGTTAGTGTCCTCTCACAAATTAATACTAAGAGCATTGAGACAATGGTCATTTGTTATCAATTTCATTGTGCCAGCTTTGTTGTTCGGATGGCTGACTCCAGACTTCGAAGCAGGTTTTAATCTCCCAGTTTAGTCAAGTTATGCATTCAAGGGGAGGGCAGAGAGAGCTTTTCAAGGATGTCCTTAATGCTAATTTGAAAAAATGTAACATTGATGCCAATTCATGGGATACTATCACCCAGGACAATCCCAAATGAAGGAAGAGTCTACTACAAGGGTCTCGGTACTCTGAAATCTCAACACAACATCAGGAGATGGAAAAGCAGGAGTGGCGAAAGCAGCATGCCGTGGACCAAACTCAGAACCCAGAACCATCGTCCTCACTTGGAATTGCATGCCTGAACAGTAATAGAATCCGTCTCTCCCAGATTGGCCTTATCAGTCATCTTTAGACCCATTAATAAGGCAATATTTGGAAGACAATAATCCTTAACTGCAAGGGATTGCCGATAATGATAACTAGGGCTAAGAATTTGTCACGGTGGTGACAAAAGTCATGTGCCCCCCTCCATGGCTTTTGAGATCTTCCAGTGACTTCTGTGATTTTCCCAGGTTATTCAAATTTCTCCCCAAACTGAAGAGCAGAGCTGGCAAGAGAGTATGCTCTATGGTGCTTAGAAGGACCATGGTGTCTCCCTGGAGCTCCAAACCCCTCCTTGACTGTGGAGACGTGGCAGCACGTCAAGAAGCCAGAGAGAATAGCACGCTGGGCGGCACTGGGTAAAGCCACAGCCTCTCCCTGGAGCTCCAAACCCCTCCTCGGTGTTGTTTCTTGTGGAGGGCAGAGCTTTGGGCGTGGTCAAGTGGCAGCAAGGCATGCTGTGGTGGCGGGATTAGAAGCAGAACGTTACCATTGTCAGAGCTTCAAGAGGCGCCAAAGAGATGGCAGCATTTCCTCTGCCTTTATCCCCTGCTTGGGCTTGCAATCTAAGCCTGGGGCTTTCAAAGGGCTTTACAATCTCTGGGTTTACAATCTAAGGGGTGGGGGGTGTTTTTCTCCTCCTTCTATTCTGTGCTGGGGGGAAGGGGGTTTACAATCTAATCTAATCTAATTCCTGGGTTTACAATCTAAGGGGTTTGTGTTACAAAATACAATATTGAATAAAAGTGAAAATAATAATAATTTACCCATGAGTTTTCTGTGAATTTTTCTCATTCCTGCCATGACCAACTCATTGACTTTTAAAGAAAATTTCCATGACAAATTCATAGCCCTAATGATGACTCTTGCCAACAGAATTTGGTCCAATAGAAGATATCTGAACGGCTTTGTCTCCATCTCTTATGTTTGGGACCAACATGGCAACCACGCACACTCTTGGCAGATCTAAGGATATAATATCTATCTTGACATGACAAAGCAATTCATACTTCAGTTAAGATTTTAACTAGCAATATTATGATTTTGAAATGTATGAAGAAAGATATTGTGTATCAATACAGCAAATGGAATTCACTTGGAAAAATCCTTTCCTTTTCAGGTCCTATCTGCCTCGAATAGGGAACTTTAAAATAAAATTTAAAAATCTTAGAAAACTTTCTTGTTGTATTGACTGAATCAGGCATAAGGTCCAGAACCTTATGTCTTATTTGTGACATATTTTGAAAAGCATTTTCTTTCACTAAAGAGAAGCAGGCTTATAACATATATTTTTATGCAGCTAATTCTCTCCCAAAAGATCCAGAATATTTCCAAATGATATTCTGCATGTACTGGGAAAATGCAGCAGCCTCTGAAGTGGAAGGCAGCAGGTTAGAGCACCCAGCATCACCCACCTACACTTTTAAGATTTAGAGGTGGTTTACATATCCATTTTAAAATGCAAGTGAAATTTGTAAAATTGTGTTTAAGCACGTGATTGAAATGTCAGGAATAGGGCTAATTTTCTGTCATAAGTGTTCAGGATATAGATTGCAACCTTTACCTTTAAACTGGGAGATTTGCCATTCACTTCCATGGGTTCAAGATGGAAGCCAGTGGCCACATTGTACATGTGATACGTTAATGGCTAGGTTACTGTTGACTATAGTACTTGTTTAACAAGTGATTCCACTCACCTGAAGTAATGAAGTCTAGTTTCCTGAGTGTTAGGGTGTTTTTAGACAAGCACCTCCCCACCCATTGCCTCCCCACGCATCACTCACCTATCATGCATGTTCCAGGGCCGCATTGGTGCCCTATGCAGCCCTGCAACATGCAAGATGGGTGGGGAGGCACTTGTCTAAAAATACCTCGTGTCAATGGGATTATTCTGCTGCAAACAGCACCACATGCTGCAAACAGCACCATGTTTGACCCCCCCAGGAGCACCTATTATAAACTTCTTGATTTCTACTTACTTGATCCTTTATAAACTTGAATAAAATTTGTCTGTGGGAATCAAAAGCTACTAAGGGTGCATAAACACATAAATGCACACATGCATGTATCATGTCCGTAGGAAACCATGCTTAACTGAAAATGCAACAAAAGATTTGGAGGAAAATTAGCATATTTTTCTTCTTTTTCAGGCATTTAATCGAAGGCAGAGCTGAGTCGATAACAGTATGGAATATCCATAAATATTAATTTAAATTAAAAAGTGAATGCTGTTTGGTTGTAGTCATGCATGCTAATGAAAAGCCAGGTGTACAAGGCAAATCATACAGGTAATAGTTTGTCTTTGCCACATCAGTTTGGCCATTTCCCCACAATCTGAAAAAACTGACTTATAATTGAAATACAGGGCCCAATCCAAAATCCACGCACACACCAAGTGCAGATTGCATGTGCGCACATGCCGTGCATTTGGTGTGCATACATCCTGCAGTTGGTGTAGCATGCACATTGGTGCCAGTGTGGACTTCTGGAATTGGTCCCAGTCTTTAAGTTTTTGCGAGGTTTGACTGGCTTGCTGAAGCTTTTGACATAACATGGTTTTCTTCATTTGGACATGGTTATGTATTTTCTAAACTTGATAAGTCAGTCCAAAAACCTACTTTAAATAAATAGCCTGCCTTCTGTGGCCATCGGGTGCAATCCTTCATTTGTGTGGTGGTAAGTATGCATGCACAGAGCTCTTTGATATATGCAGAAAAAGAGGATTAGCAGTTTTTATAAGAAAGAAGAAAAACACAAACTCACGCTACCATCTCCTCAACTTTGAACTGCCAAGGAACTGTCCTGACCAGGTGTAAAATGCCTACAGTCCTTGAATAGCAGCTAACTCTCGGTAATTTTAGACGTGGCGGGCCCGGAGGCCTGCCATGCTCAATCACGGACCAGGATTCATTTCGTATCCCAGTCAGGAATCAGTCCGGCCGCCCTTCACACATGCCGGCCTGATTCCTACAGTGGATCGGGGAGGGGGGCGAGGCTGTGCGACGCGACGTGCGGCTGCACAGCCCCACCCCCCATGCTCCCCCAGCCACCCGCTTTCCAGGAGACAGGCAGGCGCTGCGGCCAATCCATCCACTGCGCCCGATCCCAACCCGTGGTCAGGACCATGATATGGCAGGGCTGAAGGTAACAGATGTTACCTTCATCCCTTTCCAACCATGATTGGGGCCTGATCCAACCATGATTCTGGACCTCCGGGTTGCCAGAGGTCCAGAATCATAGGGTGATTTTAGACATTATGAGATCACGCTCAACCACAGTGAACCACGGCCAATTCCGCGGTGGGGCCAAAGCGGCCTGCATGTCTGTTCGGCGGCCGCCAGATGTTCACCACAGTCAATACCCACATGGGGTCAAAATCAACCATGCTTCTGGAGCTCCGGCCTGGACCATCTCCGAAAGCATGGGGTACTTTCAGACGTTACGGGCGGCCGGTTCACCACAGCGAACCACCAGGGGGGGCGAACAGCGCAACCACGCCCGGGGGTTGGAATACGACCCAAACAGACGTGCCGGGAACGGGACCACGGGCCGGAACCGGGCCGCACCATCGCGGGCCGTGGCAGCACAACAGACGTGCAGCCGAACCCCCGGCGGGCGCTAAACCCCCACAAGGCACCGGGCAGGGGCGGGACACAGACATGGCCGCCTGAGGGCAAACGAAGCCACAAGGCACACAAGGGAACGCCCACACAAGGGAAACGGGAAGGGAGGGGGGAAGAGCGAGA
>QEPC01005594.1:521012-564078 GCA_003113815.1 Sphenodon punctatus | reverse complement strand
TGATGAACATCTGGTGCGCGCCGTTCAGACGTTTAGGGCCCTTTGGCCCCGCGGGGGGGTTCAGCGTGGTTCAGTGTGGTTCAGCGTGATCTCGTAATGTCTGAAATCACCCATGGTCAAAGAGATTCCCAATGGGAAACAAAAAAAAGTAATGTCTGAACAGCAACCACTGGCCAGAACCAAAGACAATGATTCCCAGCCGGGGACAAAGCACTCAGCGTCGCTGCCAGGCAACCAGTAACAACACAGACCAGGGAGGGAGATTTAAAGGGCACACGACAGAAGCCAGGACGCGCTGTCCTGTCACCTTCTGGGTGCTTTGACCATGGCCTGGCCCGGGATCAGCGTAATGTCTGTTGCGCTGCCCCGGGCCGTGGTCCGGTGGTCCGATTCCCTGCCATGGTCCCGGTCCTGTCATGTCTGTTCGGGGTTTTCCTTGGCCATGGGGGGTGGTTAATCTGTTCACCCCTGCTGGGAATCCACTGTGGTGAATCGGGACCGTGTAATGTCTGAAATCACCCAGTGAATCACGATCAATTCCACGGTGGGGCCAAAACGCCCTGCATGTCTGTTCGGAGGCCACCAGATGTTCACCACAGTCAATACCCACATGGGGTCAACATCAACCACGCTTCCAGAGCTCCCATCGGGACAACCTCCGAAAGCGTGGTCAAAAAGATTTCCAGTGGGAAACAACAAAAAGTAATGTCTGAATGGCAACCACCGGCCGGAACCAAAGAAAATGATTCCCAGCCGGGGACAAAGCACGCAGCATCGCTGCCAGGCAACCAGTAACAACATAGACCAGGGAGGATGATTTAAAGGGCACACGACAGCAGCTGGGACGCAACCACCCCGGCACCTTCCGGGTGCTTTGACCATGGCCCGGCCCAGGATCGGCATAATGTCTGTTGCGCTGCCCCAGGCTGTGGTCTGGCAGCCCGATTCCCTGCCGTGGTTCTGCTCGCATCATGTCTGGGTGTTTTCAGATGTTATGGGGCCGCTTGGCCCCGTACCGAAAACAACCCATTCATTCCCCACCGGCGTCACCCTGTCACGCCATATCAGACGTGCCGGGGGGATCCCGGCGGGGAATCCGGGAGGGGGCAGGGCCGCGTGGCGCAACGTGCGGCCGCACGGCCCCGCCCCCTCCACGCACCCCACCGCCCGCCCTCCGGGGAGACGGGCAGGCGGCGGGGTCAATGCGGCTGCCGCGTCGGGCCGGATTCGCCACGGTACGGGATCCCACCGGGGATCCCGGGCCATGGAAACCGGCCAGACGTTAATTTTTTTTGGTCCCCGCTGGGAATCTTTTTGACCACGCTTCCCGGGACATTCCCCCGGCTAGCCCGGGAAGCGTGGTTCAAGTTGACCCCATGTGCGGATTGACCGTGGCGAACATCTGGCGGCCGCCAAACAGACATTTGAGTCACAGTGACCACAGGTGGGTATTCACCGTGGTTCACTGTGATCTCGTAACGTCTGAAAATACCCTCTATTTGTGGCTTTTTTTGACCACAGGGGGTGGTTGACCTGTTCACCCCCACTGGGAATCCACTGTGGTGAATCGGGACAGCGTAATGTCTGAAATCACCCATAGTCAAACCATGGTGAACCTCTGGCGGAAATCAAACAGACGATACAGGAAAAACTGCCATCACAGGGGGTTCACTGTGGTTGACTGTGGTCTCGTAACGTCTAAAATTACTCTCTGTGAACTTGAAACTTGTTTCAGGACCGACCTCCCTTCCCTGTCTGAAAAGCAGCTGTGCCATGCCATTTTCCCTCAGATAACGCAAGGCTGATCAGGCAGCATTAGTGTGGGTTTGACTTGTTACAAAACTGCTAATCATTTCTCCCTGTGTAGTTCAAAGAGAGTACTGATGCATCCCACCCCAACTGTTGCATGAATGAAAAATTGAAGAGATGGTGCCCCCCCTTTTTAAAAAGAAACTGGCATAGATAGAAACCCAACTGCTAAATTAAGATTTCAAATAAAGATCTATTATGTATTATTAAAACAATCATTTATGAGAACACAGCAAGTTAATCCCACTGGAAGAAAAATGTATACACAAAAGCAGGATGGTAATTACTTTTCTATTAGATTGCTTTTAAATTACCATACTGTCTGTCAATCTTAGAGCAGTATTATTGGCTGGCAATCATGAAGGGGGGTGTTCATTTTCTAAGCTGTTCTTTCTTTGGATTTTGCATTTATGCAGTAATAAAGAAGGTCTCTGAGTAAGTTAACACCATAGCTTTGGTGGGAGAGCAAGGACTTGCAGGTATTAAAAATATAATAGAGCTTATTTTCAAGTTGAAATCTTAACTCGAAAGTGGTTTAGACTGGAAAGATTTATGCCCTTGACTTTGATTAATTCAGAATACTTGTATTACCGTTGGTTAAATATGAGTGAAATTATCTGTCAAAAAGCAGCTTTTTGCTCTTTCACATCTTATCTGTCAGAATTCAATCTATTCCTGATAAAAATTACTGTTCTCTTGCTGAAAGCATTGTTTTTATGCAGTGTTTCCTAACAACATCACCCTGTTAAATATTGTAATTATTATCCCATAACAGGCCACCCTATGAAACAACAGTGCTACCTTCTTGGGAGAGGGACCAAAGATGAATTCCTACAGCACAATAGAAGATAATGGATTAAATAGCTAGCCAATTAATATAGGCTGATTGTTGAAAAGATTGAGTGGGGTTGGGGAAACAATAATATGCCAGATCAAGTCCTGTAAGTAAGCTCCAGCCCACCCTATTTCTCACTTGCGCACACATACTTGTCCCCACAGTCTCCTTGCACCCTTGTACCTGTCATTTTGTTCCTAGTGAGAGACAGTCTTGGAAAGCCTACAGTGCAAGCAAGTGAGACAAAAGGAATATTCTTGCAATTGTACAGACTGGAAACAGAGGCAGAAAGAGACTAAATTAGGACTGCATTACCTCAGACACTCATTCCTGTACCACATTACTATCCATTCTTTCTAGGAACTATTGATTTATTTTGTTTTGTTCTGGTGAGTTTTTTCCTACTCAACCTGCGTATTGCATACCTTTATCACATCCAGGATAGATCACTGCAATACTCTTCATTTGGTGATTCCCTTCCTATTAACTCTGAGCTTGCAATGGGTATGGAATGTAGTAGCCCTTTTGCTCGGTAGCATTGGCCTTCTTGCCTGTGGAGCCATCATTACAAACTGTTGAACTGGCTGCTCACAAGACAAGTTCAGGCTTTATAGTGAAATTTCTTGTTATGATGATGAGTGCATCATTGAGGTGAGAGGTCCCAAGTTTCAGTGCTGTCTCAAAGTCCAAGTACTTAAATCTAGAAACATGGGTCGGGGGGGGAGGCTTGAAACAGAAGTGCAACGAATGCTGTTTTTGTAGAAAACAGGTTATTCCCCTTTATTTGGTCAAAGATCTGGTCTGATTTTTATTTGACTCAAACAACTCACAACTGTAAATGCTATGAGGCCATAACATTGCTTTTAATATGTACCTTTCTTTATCCTCTTGTTTGACATGTCCCCATTGTCTAACATTCCTGTGTTGCTACATCCACCAGACAAAGTGCTATTGTTAGTTTTTCAGGAACTTTGGTAGCTCATTTTTTTCCTTCTGTTAATGCTGAATGTCATTTTTCTTCTGCCACTACTGAACTTTAAAATAACATAGATCCTTTGTGTGTCTGCAGATTGACCATGACTCAGTGATGGCATGTATTAAGGGGCTGGTGAAGGTTTGACCTGGCATGAAGCACCATACAACTTTGGTACTGTGCCCACCTGGAGGACCCCGTTCCCTGAGGGTACAATACTTGCCCAGCAATTATGTGTAGGAGGTATAATAAGTAGGGATAGGTGAACGCAGATCGGAAGTTCGGACCGAACTCAACCAGTTCGGTCAACCGAACCGAACTTCTGAACTGAACTTGATTTTTGAACCGAACCAAATTTCCGAACTCGATTCTGTTCGCCCATCCCTATAAGATAATGTTCTATTTAGTTCAGTGGGGTTTGAATTTCCAAACTCTGTTCGGAAGTTCGGAGTTCGGACCGAACTCAAATAGTTTGGTCGATCGAACCGAACTTCAGAACCGAACTCGATTTTCGAACCGAACCGAATTTCCGAACTCAGTTCTGTTCTCCCATCCCTAATAATAAGTGGTTTCATTTGAATATCATTTCTTTTTTTTTCTTTTTTTAAAATATATTTTTATTTAAGTTTGCTATAGAACTGACATACATTTGTTACTTTCAGTTATTATTCTTTACATAGGTAAGTTATCTTTTACCACTCAATTTCTGACATATAGCCGAGCGGTATCTGTCTGTAGGATCTGTTCCATATGCAAGCCTGTTACCTTTGTGGACTATCCCAACTGTCCACTCCAGCCTCTTCCCGCCCCCCTTTCCCCCTCAGTTCCCCTCTTCCCTCCTCCCCCCCCTCCCCTCCCGGCCTAATATATTTCCTTTAAACAGGTCGAGTGTTTGTATTTGTCCATTTTGAGTTTCTGTGTCAACACTGTCCAACAAGAAGACCAGTTCGTGTAGAAGCTTTGCAGGTCATCTTCCAGGCAAGCTGTGATCTTTTCCATTGAGACAACGTGCCACAGACGACGCAGCCAATTAAGTCTTGTAAGTCCTTTTGCATGTTTCCACGTTGAGGCGATGGTGTGGACTCCCGCCAGGATTAGATTTCTGCACGTCCTCTTTTGCTGCAGGGTAAGTATCTTTTCTGGGTACAAGCCCAGTAGGGCAGTCTCTGGTCTAAAAGGCAGAGGTATCTCCAGCAGGTCATTAATTATACCCCAATTTTTTTTCCAGAACTCCTTTACCCGAGGGCATTCCCACCAGCAATGTAAGTATGTCCCGTTTTGCCCACACCCCCTCCAGCATGTCGGGGGGTAGGTGGCTTTAATTTTATTTATTCCAACTGGTGTACTATACCATCTCTGGATTAGTTTAATTTGTGGTTCCTTTGCCAATAATGACCTGGAGCAGCCTCTCATGTGTTCCCAGATTGCCTGCATGTCTCCCTCATTGATGTCTATCATAAGTTCATCTGACCATTTTGATATATATCCTGCATCTGGGAAATGGTGCAGGGCTTTGGCTATTCTATAGAGGATGGAAAACATCCCCTTCTGTCCTGTTTGATTAAACAGGAACTTCTCCAGTCCCGTAGGGGTCCTGGTGAAATTGGTCTTGTCCCTTGAGTTATTCAGGGCACTGTGTAGTCTGCAGTACATCCAGAAGTTTATCTTTTCCCCCTCTAATTCCGTTTCCAATGTATCTATAGTTTTAAAGGTATCTTGTACAAATAGGTGCATGGCTCTGGCTATCCCTCTCTTCTCCCACCTCTTTAATGTCTCCATTTCTGTTTTGTTCCAATCGGGTCCCACTTTTGTCAACGGGGTGTAGGGAGTTTTCCCTTGCACTATTTCAGCTTTTTTTTGGCAAGTGGACCATGCCCTCATGGCTGCCCCCGCAAATGGGTGGTTCTTCTCCTCCTTTCCCTTTATCACTAATTTGCCCATGCCCTCAAATAGGTCTTTGACCTGCGGGATGCCCATGACCTCCAGTTCTAGATCCCTCCATTTTGGTTCAATATCCCCATTGTACCAGATTTTAATTGTCCTGAGGGCTGAAGCCATGCCGTATAATCTTAGATCTGGCAAATTGCATCCCCCACTCTCCAGCCCCGTCTTTAGAATTGATCTACGGATTCGTGGCCTCTTTTTCCCCCAAATGATAAACCTCATTATGTTGTCTAACTTCTGGTAGAATTCTTTTGGGATTGATATTGGAATGGCTTGTATTGTATATAATATTTTTGGCAATAATTGCATCTTTATTATGTTGATTTTTCCCAGCCAGGAGCATCCTAATCTGTGCCATGAGTGTTGTTTGTCTTGGAATTCTCTAATTAAAGGTAAGTAGTTTTTTTTATATAGGTCTTTGGTATTTTTAGTGAGCTGGATCCCTAGATATTTTATTTGCTCTTTTTGTATCTGGAAGTGGTCCAGGGCATCCCCCCCACTTTTTTGTGCCTGATTTAGGATCATGACTTGTGTTTTCCTGGTGTTGATCTTATATCCCGATAAGGCCCCAAATTCTGTTAGAGCTGTCATGAGCTCTGGAATCGAGGTTTGTATGTTGGTAATTGAGAGCAGCATGTCATCTGCGTATACCATAGTTTTATGTTCTGTGGTGCTGGTCTTTACCCCCGATATTCTATCATTTTGGTTTATTGCCAGGATAAGTGGTTCTATCCCTATGTCAAACAGGAGGGGGGATAGTGGGCACCCCTGTCTAGTACCTCTACTCATCTGTAGTACTGGGGTTAATTCCCCATTAATCGCTATCTGTGCGGTGGGTTTTTTGTATATGCTTTTTACCCATTCTAAGTATTCCCCTGAAAATCCCATTTTAGATAAGGTGGCCATCAGGAATTCTTTTTCTAATCTATCAAAGGCCTTGTTGGCATCCAGGGAGATCATAGCT
Organism: Sphenodon punctatus; assembly: GCA_003113815.1. Classification (NCBI taxonomy): domain Eukaryota; kingdom Metazoa; phylum Chordata; class Lepidosauria; order Sphenodontia; family Sphenodontidae; genus Sphenodon; species Sphenodon punctatus. The sequence goes on along the minus strand of QEPC01005594.1, from coordinate 557,553 downwards.
GTGGGTTTCTTATCTTGATTGCTTTTGTATATCAGATTTACCGCCCTCCTGATGTTGTCTATCCCCATTCTTCCACTTATAAACCCTGTTTGGTCCGGCCCTATGACGCTTTTTATAATAACTTGCATTCTGTTGGCTAATATTTTAGTGAAAATCTTTGCGTCTGTATTTAGTAGTGCTATGGGTCTGAAATCCCCACATTCCTTTCCTGTTGCCGCTGATTTGGGGCATAGAGTGATCGTAGCTGTGTAAAATGTTTCTGGCATTTCCTTTTTTTCCTTGATCTGATTATAGACTTTCACTAGCGTTGGTATTATTAATTCTCCATATTCTTGATAGAACTCTGGGATAAAGCCATCTGGGCCAGGGGTTTTATTTTTTGGCAGGTCTTTAATTACCCCTTTAATCTCTTTTTGGGTAATAGGCTCATTAAGCATGTTCTTTTGGGCTTCTGTTATTTTTGGTATTTTTAATTTGCTCAGATATTGATTTATTTCCTCTCTGTTGGGGGAGTCTGATGTGTAAAGCTTCTTATAGAACTGTAGGAACTGTTCCTGCATCTCCTGCCCTGCCACATATTTCTGACCATCCGCCTGTAAGATCTGTGTTATCTGGGCCTTTTTTCTACGGTTTTTGACCATCCATGATAGGATTCTATCTGCTTTATTACTTTTCATGTAATAAAATTGTTTGGTATATCGTAATTTTTTGACCACAGCCTCAGTTTCCATTGTGTCTATTAATCCCCTAACCTGTACCCTTTCCTTCAGCCCCTTCTTTGTAGGTTTGTCTTTCAGGGTATTTTCTAAATGTTTTAATCTAAGGTATAACTCATTTAGCTCATTTTTTCTCTTTTTTCTATTCCAGGAATCCAGTTTTATGTATTGGCCCCTGATGTATGCCTTTGCTGCCTCCCACACAGTTGCCTGTGACACCTCCCCATTATCATTTAGCTTGAAATAATCTACTATCTGTTGTTTAATTTCCTCCTTGTTATTTAGATTGAATAAAGATGCCTTATTTAATATCCACCTTCGTGGTCTGTGTGTTTTTTGTTGTCCTGTATTTATTGAGGCTGTTACTGCACTGTGGTCTGTGAATGCCGCTGGGCATATGTCTGCTCCGAGACAGCGTTTCCATTCCCTATCCTGCATAAATATGTAGTCAATTCTTGTGTATGACCTGTGTCTGTTGGAGAAAAAAGTGTATTCTCGGTCTCTAGGATGTTTTAGTCGCCATGTGTCCACCATTGATGCTGCCTCTATCATCTTGGCCATCTTCCTCTGCCCTTTTTTGAGGTTCCCTCCCCCTGACCTGTCCAGTTTTGTCAATGGGCTGTTTAAATCTCCTATCATGAACTGTGTCCCCCTGCCCTCTGCTTTCATCAGTTCTATGATTTTTTGCATGAATTCCACCTGTCCCATGTTAGGGGCATAGAAGTTTAGAAAGGTGTATTCCTCCCCCTCCACCAGTCCCTGCACAAGCAGGTACCGGCCTTCTGGGTCTTTAATTATTTTTTGTTTTTTGAAGTTCAGTGTACGGGCCATAGCCATAAGCACTCCTGCCTTTTTTTTCTTTGCATTAGCAAAGTACACTTGGTCATAATATTTGTCTCTGACCCTACTATTATCTTTCTGCAGTAAGTGTGTCTCCTGCAGTGCAACCACCTGTGATTTTAACCTTTTCACATATTGCCATGTTTTTTTCCTTTTTGTTGGACAATTCAGTCCCTTCACATTCAATGTGCATATTGTAAACTCAGCCATATTCCTTACTTAGTTTTTGATCTGTCACTCTCCCTGTTACCATTTCTTTTTGTTTGTCTAAAGGCCCTTGCAATCTTCTGTCCCCCCCTCTCCGTCTTTCCCTCCTCCCCCCCCCTTTCCCTCCCTTTCTCATCTGAAGGTTTTGTAGGAACCTTCCAGGGGTATGCCATGGAGTCGCTATTCTCCGCTATCCCCCCCGACAAGCCCTTCCCTTATTATTTTATACATTACAATTTCTTGAAATGCCTTAATATTGTCCCAGTGTCTCTTTGTTCCCGGTTTAGCCGTCTTCCCACCATCTCTTGACCAAGCTACGCTGCTGCTTCTTCCTCTGCTATTCTTCCCAGTTCTGGCATCCTTGCAGCCATGTATCTCTCCAGCGCCTTTATATCAGAGAAGTTTCTTCTTCGATCTTTATGAATGAAGGAGAGTATTGCAGGGTATCTGATCTGTGCTTTTATGCCATGTGTTGCTAGCTTTTCTTGTATCTGGAACCATTTTCTCCTTCTTGCCACCGTGGCTGGGGCCAGGTCTGGTTGTAAAGTGATCCTGCACCCTTCAAATCTCAGGTCTCTGCTCTTTCTGGCTTCCCACAGTATCTGTTCTTTTTCTTGATACCGTAAGCATCTAAATATCAGTGCTCTTGGGGGGTCGCCCTCTTTAGGCCTGGGGCGCAGGGTTCTGTGTGCCCTGTCCACTTCAATCTCATGCAGGTTGGTGCACTGTGGGAGGATGGCCTTCAGGACTTTATGCACTAGATCCCTTCCCCCCTGGGCCTCTGTGGCCTCAGGGATTCCTTGGATCCTAAGATTATTCCGTCTGCCCCTGTTTTCTAGATCCTCAATTTTGTGCTGGGCCCCTCCCAGTGCCTTCTCTATGTTCTGTAGGCGCTCCTCCCAGGCCTGGTTCTGGCCTTCCCTCTCCTCCATTCTGGTTTCCAGACTTGTAACCCTCTCCGCCATCCCATCCAATTTTTTATTTAAAGTGTCCACCACGCTTGTTACCTTCTGGATTCTGTTGTTCAGGATCTCCCATTGTTTCTTGGTGGCTTCATGCTGGGTGGTAATAGTGTATGTGAGACAGGCTAGTTGCTCTGCTATCTTTGGCTGCTCCCCCGGCCTGGATCTCATTGCCGCCGCCATCTTTGCACGTGGTGAGTCTGGCACCCCTCCCCCTCCACTCACTTTCTTCTGCAGCTTTTCTGGGCTCTCCCGTCCCTGGGGCTCGTTTTGTTTTGCTTTTTGGGGGGCTGGGGGGTTCCGCTTTAAGTTGTTCCCCATGTGCGGCTCTGGGTAGCTGTTTAAAGGCTTTTTTTAAAGGCATTTGATGTTGGGCCGTCAGGAGCTTTCACTAAGTGCAGCTACTTTCCACGCATGCCCCCTGATGGCCATTTGAAAATCATTTCTCAAAGATGAAATTTGGCATAGACTTTCTTGTAGGTGTCCTTTACTTGTATCTAAATGCCAGAAATTGTCACAGTTGTAAGGGCCTTACAATTCAAAATGTTAGCTGTCAGACTTCTTGAAACAACGAATCATATGTATAAATGCGAAAACTCTAGTTACAAATATGAATTTTGGCACAGGCCTTCACATAAGTGTCCTTAACTCATATCTAAATGCCAGAAATTGTCAGAGTTGCAAGTTTGTTTACCACCTGTGTTTGTTCACAGCCCTGAGCTGCCATCGGGCAGGAGGGAGCGGTATATAAATAAAATAATTACAATAGAATATTTACACAGAATCGTTCTCATTTCTGGTAAACAATATTGAGATGGAGGAAAACTGATCTGGCCATAATTCAGGTGAAGGTGATGATGAGGATGGTTTTGGAAAGTTGTCACTGCAGCCAATTCCTAAGCCCAGTCGTTTGTGTGTCAAAGACCAAAGATGTATAATGTGTCTCATGCAAACCAAAGAAGCACTCATTCAGAATCCACATGTTCACATCTGCAACAGATGAACCTTGAAAGTGTAAGGGCTGATATTGTGATGGACGTATATGAGGACCAAGAATGTGAACTATGTACAGTGTGGAAAGGACATGCTGCAATTTTGACTTTACCAACCTAAGGGTGTGCATGTTGTTTTTGTTGTTACAATAATAACGACAATTGTCATTTTCATTAACGTTATTGCAATAATGAAAACAACTATCGAGAATAACAAGGATAACGTCGTTATTGTTGTCATTATTAGTGACAGTTGCAGTTTTGTTTTGGATGGAAATGGAGAGGGGTGGAGGGAGCAGACATCTTAGAGCTCTAAAGAGGCTTGAACTCTTGAACTGTGGCTGTGTTGGGAGGGGCGAGCAGCTCTGCAGTATCTGATGGATGCATCTCTGGCCAATGAGCAGTGCAATCAGGCCCCAGCAGTCTCATGGCACTCTGTGATTGCTCAATGCCTGCTGCCTCCCAAAACCAATCAGGGGACTGTGGGGGAGGACACTGCAAGTCTTTACAATGGTCAAGCCTTGTGTTTGCTCTCTGTTCTGTGAGCTTGTCAGGTTGTGTTTTACAGAACCGGTGCTTGCACACAAAAATCCTCCCTAGCCTTCATTGTATTACAAATTCCTTTCCTTCCTCATATACCCTACCTTCTCTCGATGTGTGTGAGAGAGAGAGAGAGAGAGAGAGAGAGAGAGAGAGAGAGAGATTAGTTGTGTACAATTATAGAGAGATTAGATATTATATAGGTATTTAGGCTAGTCTATTTTATTATATATATTAGGATTCTAGGATAGTAGGATTAGGTTAGATTTTGTGTATACTATATATGGTCATTAATTACTACTTTGACTGTGTGGCAGTGTGTACATTAGACAATGAGAAAGTGAAGGACTCCTAGTTCAGCCTCTGGGGCAGGTGGCCCTGGTAGAAGACGAGGCCGTGGGTGTGGGGGAGTTGGCAAGCCCTCTGCCACTGCTGGCAGCTCACCACCCAAGCTGAACAGATCTGATTTTTTTCCCTCAAGGCAGCAGGTCTTATCAGGGGAACAAGCTGCAGCACAGATCTCAAGAGTGGCAAATGTGGAAGACAGGGAGTCCCAGCCTTCCACTAGGGATGGGCGAACGCGATTCGGTAGTTTGGTGTTCGGCCCGAACTCAGCCTGTTCGGACTACCGAATGCAAACCCGAACCCGAACGTGAACATACCGAACGGAACCGAACACCGAACAGATCCAAACACTGAACGACGAAATGGCCAAACAGTTCGTTAAGTTCGGATCGTGTTTGGTTGTGATCGGGTGGCTAAAACGTGGTCTTCTATCAGGTCACTGGAAGGCCAAATGTAGCAGGGAGGGGGAAGTCATTTGACTCAGCTAGGAGCAGATTTCCAGGCACCAGGGGTGGAGGGTGGAGAGTGGCTTCGAGTAGCAGCCAGCCTGCCAAATCACCATCTCTTTTCGCCTCAGACCACTGGCTTGGCAGTCTGCGATTGGCCAGGGACTAGGCTGCACAGAGCCAATGGGGCTTGATTTGAGGCGGGCACAGCAAGAAACAAAACTTTCTGCCTCCCCCATTCCCAATACCTTCTGAGCTAGTCACTGTTCCTGACAGCAGGCATTTCAGAAGGCTCCTTCACCCAGCAATCATTTCTTGCAGATAATATAAAGAGCATAAAAAGATAGGAATAAGAAGTGCCATACTGTGTCAGACAATTAGTCTGTGTGAAGCCCTGCCTGCATTCTGTCTCCACAAATGGGTGGGTGGCCAATCTCTCTCTGCAGGGGACTTCCATTCCTAAGAGGTCATAGGGCAATCCATTCCCTGTTGTTCCAGCCCCCGTGTCTTAACGTGCAGATGGCGTATTTTTTTATGAAGCCACCTCCAGACATCGGACCTTGTCTGCCCACTGTCTGCCACAGACCCCACCAGCAGCAGGGCTGGGGATGCCCTATTCCCAGCTCTGCATGTGGGGCTCGGATAAAACTGGCCCATATTGGGGGGGGGGGAAGAGGAGTTTCTCTTTGTAAACTGTGGACCCGACCTACCATCTGCAGAACTCCTGAAGTTTGTGTCTCTTGAGTTTTCACTCGCGGGGAGGGCTGTGGCAAAGTACAAGCTGCCCCCCTCCCCAAAAGCCTACTCCTCTCTGCACCCACCCGCGGATGCCCGCTGAAGCTGGCTGCTGAAACTAATAGCCCCTCCGACCCCCACCTCCCGACGCCAGTGCTGCCTGCTGCTGAGGAGCCTGTCTCTCCTCTCTCTTTCTCTCTGTCACACCTACACACACACACACACACACACACACACACACACACACACACACACACACTGGCCCTGCACCTCCTGGGGTGATTTCCGCTAGTTGAGACCCTGCTGCTGGCACAGCACATCTTTGGGTTCAGAACTACGGTACATGAGCTGGGAGGAGGTGCTGCTGGAAGGGATCGACAAGCTGTATGCGATTCTGCCACCTGCCAGCCAGAACTTCAGCAGCACAAAGGGATAAATAAAATATTGGACAGGTCAAATGAAGCTCGTAACAAGAAATACATTAAACTACTTTACTTTTATTATAAGAATGAACAATTCAACAATAAGTTTAACAAAGCAACAACAACAAAAACAACAACATTAAAGAAAACAAAACAAAACATGAAAATGAAACTTATTACAAAAACCTAAGAGTCTTTTTCTCTGCCACTGGGCCCCGGCCTATCCCCCGGGAATCGGTCCAAGGGCAGGAGAGGTTGCGGCACCTTGCAGGCCTCAGGGCCGGCGACTTCGTGCTCGCTCAGCACGCCATTGAGGACGCAGTAATCCAGGCCCTCCTTCATCGCCTCATGCCAACTGGAGAGCTCCTGGTGGTAGAGCTGCACGCGGCGGAGCTCGGCAGAGACATACTGGGCGTATGCCACCGCCTTCTGCCGCTCCGCCTGGACCGCCTGCAGCTCTTTCACCAGGGTCTTCTCCAGTTCGCTAGACGATTGATGCACCGCCTCCATATGGGCCAGGGTGCACCGCTGCATCCTGGCCCGAAGGGCCTTCACCTCTGCGTCCTCCAGGGGATCGGGGGTCTCCACGTCGGGGCTGGAGGGGGGTGGAGGGGAAGGGCCTGTATGCCGCCTTTTCTGGGTGGCCTTCCCCCCCTTCCTCTGGCGCTGAGGCTTGACCACGGGCAGTGCGGGCACGGGCACCACCTCAGAGTCCTCTGCGGCCTCGCCCGCCCGCATCACTCTCCTGCCGTGGGTCTTCTCCACGTGGCTGATGAGCCCCGACGTGGTCCCCTCCCTCTGCCGGCGGAATGATTTTTTGCAGATCTAAAAAGAGAAGAAAAAGAAAAGAACATAAGAAGGGTCATACTGTGTCAGACCAATGTCTGTCAACAAGCCCTGCCTGCATTCTGTCTCCACAAGTGGGTGGACTGGGTGGCCATCCAATCTCTCTCTGCAGGGGACTTCCATTCCTAACAGGTCATAGGGCAATTCATTCCCTGTTGTACCAGTCCCCGTGCCATACCTTGCATGTGGCGGTTGTGTCGCCCTTCTGATAAAACCTCCAGACATCCGACGATGGGCGCCGAATGTCTGGGGGTGTCGCTGGCGAGCTCTCCCTAGGGGTCTGACTCTGCCGACTCCGAGTCATCCTCCTTGGCCTGGTCCTCCTGGCAGTAGGGCTGCTGAGGCTGGAATCCGATTCCTCTCTGAAATATGAACAAATAAGAACACCAAATAAATATCAGGCATTTATGATGATGGCTCTCTAGTCCTCCCTCCTCGGGGTGCTAGTACTAGGGATTGCAACTAGAAATTTAATTGTGTGCTATTCCTGCCCTCCGGGGATGCTCATGCTAGGAGGGAGTGCAACTAGGAACTGGAAGGCCCTGGCTGGCACGTGCAAACCAAACCCTGCCCTGCCCTGCCCTCCTTGTGGTGCTTGGGATTACAACTAGGAAGGCCCTGGCTGGCATGTGCAAATCCTGCCCTCCTTGGGGTGCTAGGGATGGCGACAGGAGATAGAACCGTCATCGTAACCCTCATTCTCATCGTAACCAAGCCAAGCACGTGCACCTGAGACCTCGCATCTTCATGAATGTTAGACCCCTTGTCTGTCTCTCCCTCTGTTCCCCTTCCTATGTCTCTCAGATTGTAAGCCCTAGGGGCAGGGACCGTGTCTGTATTTTATTACTTTGTAAAGATGATGCCACAGGTACACTGCTGGCGCTATATAAATGTTTGTTAATTATAATAATAATAATAATAATAACAACAACAACCCTGGCTGGAGGAAAGAGCCTGCCCTTATTTGGGGGTGCATATGCATAGGGAATGGGATGGCAAGGCAACTGGAGAGTGGAACCCTTGCTAGCCTGGCACATGTTTGGGTGGGGGTGCTGCTCGTGCCAAAGCCCACCGCACTACAGTACCCTACCCTCCCTCACTGTTGCAGACATCCGCTGCCACCCGCTGATGCCCACTGTTTGTGCCCGACTGATGCCCACTGCCCATGCACCCACATGCATGCCAGTGAGCTCTCTCCAACAGATCCTTTCTTGTCCTCAAAGTAAAACATTTTTTTACAAACCTGGCAGCAGCTCCAGAGTCCGACGCTTCCTCATCCGAGGAGTAAGCCACCAGTGCAGGACTAGCAGCACCAGCTGCAGCAGTAGCCCTAGCCGCCGCCACTGTAGCTGCCACCAGGGCAGCTGCCTCGGCCACCTCCTCCTCCTCGAGTGGCAGTGGCTGTGGCAGCACTGGCAAGTTGGCCCCCAGCCGGGGGATCCTCACCACAGCCTTCTTCATTTTTTCTTTTTCTTTTTTTTTTAAACAAGGATCTCTCTCACCCACAACACACAAACCGAACCAAAACACACAGCCAGCCAATCCAATAAAGTCACACACAGTCAAACACAGCCAAAAATACACCAACTGAGTCAAACACACACTCACTCGCCACACAGCTCCGCATGCACACGAATTTCCGGTTTTCGGTGCTTCCGCTTTTGATTTCAGGCTCTTGCGCGATTTCAATGACTGAACGACTGAACACGAACTCGCCGAATGGCCAAACACGAACTCGCCGAATGGCCGAACGGCCGAACACGAATGGGCGAACACAAACTTGGAGCACGGCCGAACGACCGAACACGAACGTCCGAACTTGAACCGTGGTCTGTTCGCCCATCCCTACCTTCCACTAGTAGCAGTGGCACTAGAGGAGGGAGCCAAGGGCAAGGGGTGTGTGTGCAGCAGCAGCACTACACCACCCCCTCCTGAAGCACCAGTAGCAGCGGGCACTGCCAGCAGTGTATTTTTACTGGTGGCAGCAGAAGATATTAGTATGGGGAGCTCCAGCAATGATGATGATGATGATGATGATGTGGGTGCTGTTGCTGGGAGTGATACAGGGGCAACCACCTCTCCTGGGCAGGCTTCTCCCTCTGACACCCCCCCTCCCCCAGGGATTGTGAGGATTTGGGGGAGGATGTATTTGAAGGCATCCTCCCCCACTTCAGCAGTAGCAGCCTATCTTCAGCAAATAGCAGCAGGGCATCCTCTCCTCCCATGCTGCAAGGTGGAAGCATCAACAGCTTCAGCATGGGTGGTGTCATGGAGCTAGGCAGCAACGAGGGGAGGGAAGAGGAGATGGAGGTGACTCCTGGTCATGATGATGATCCTATTGTGACCCCATGAGGACAAAGGCAGTGGTCCCCAGCAGTGGCACAAAGAGTTCAGTGCAGCCCAGAGGGCCTGTGTGGAATCACTTCAAGGAAGTGATCCTAGGTGACTGACAGCAGCCAGGTGATCTGTCTTCACTGTGGGAAGGTAGTGTGCCATGGGAATAAGAGGGGGGATCTCAGTAACAATGGCATGAATTCCCACATGAGGACCTGGCATAGGGCTTTGCTGCTGCAAGAGACATCAGAAACTGTGGACAATAGTGGGTTTGCTGCTGCAGCAAGCACAAGCAGTAGCAGACCTTCCCCCTCTGCTCATGGCAAGGGTAAGGAAGGACAGCAGCAGGAGGCCCCATCTTGAACTCCCCATTAGCAGCAGCAGCAGCAGGGGGTCACAATGGAGGATCTGGGGTTTGGGCAGTTGGGGTGTGGTGGAGTGCGTCATCCAGTGGCAATCAAGATCACCAGATGGGTGGGGGAGATGATTGCCCTGGATGACCAGCCATTTAGGATTGTGGAGGATCAGGGATTCTGCCAGCTGCTGGCACTGTTGGCACCCCAGTACCAGCTTCCCTCATGCACCACCTTCAACAGGCAGGTGGTGCCCTCCCTGTACCAGGCATCCAGGTAACGGGTGAGGGAGCAACTGGCCAGGGCAGGTGGGACAGTTGTGCATTTCAACACAGACATTTGGAGCAGCTGAAATGCACAACATGCCTACCTGGCCCTGACTGTCACTGATGGCAGCTGCAGGTGGCAGGAGGAGGAGCATCAGGAAGCAGGGGCAGGGTACAGGTGGGCCTGCTTCACGCCCAGGTATTTGATGAGAGACACACTGCCATCAGCATAAGGGAAGCCTTGGGCACCATGATGGAGGGGTAGCTAAGGGAGGATGCCCCATTCGCCAGGGGGTTTGTTGTAACTGATAATGCTGCGAACATGAAGAAGACAGTGCTGTAGGGTGGGTTCCAGCACATCCCCTGTGCTGCCCACACCCTTACCCTGTTAATTGAGAAGGGCAGGAATATTACAGGGTACTTTAAAAAGAGCGTGAAGGGTGGTCACCTGTTGAAGGAGAAGCAGGTGGAGCTGGGGGTGCAGAAGCAGTGCCTCGTGCAGGATGTCAGCACCAGGTGCAACTCCACCTATAGCATAATGGAGTGTCTGGTGAAGCAGAGGCAGGTCCTGCATGAGGTAGCCTCAGTGGGGGAGATTGGGATGGAAAGGTCACTCGGGTGGGACGAGTAGACAATGATTGTTCAGGCCATGCTCATCCTTAAGCCCTTTAAGGATGTGATGGAGAGTCTGAGTGTGGCAACAGCCAACCTGAGTCAGGTAACCCCCCTGGTCTGAAGTCTCATCAGGAGGATGGAAGGCTGTCTCTCTCTCTCTCTCTTTCTATTTGGGGAGGGTACATAAACTGCCTGTAGCGCGTATTGTCCTCAGCTTGATCCCTTGAACACGAGGGGACCACCTATTTCGACCAAGTTGGCTAACTCCCCTAAATTTAAAGATAGAGTAGATATTGGGGAACGACCCCCCCCAGTAATCTCACATGGCAGGGGGTCTCGTGTTAACAGTTTCTCGTAAGGAAACTGTACCAGATGAGACTTGGTAAAGGGAAGGAGATGCAGGATCACATAAATTCAATGCTGGAAGTGGTAGCACAACTGTGAGTCATCGGTGAAAAGATAAAAGACAACCACATGGCAGCCTTACTTCTCTGCAGCCTGCCTGAATCATACAGCACCCTCATAAATGCCCTAGAGACAAGGCCTGAGGCAGAACTAACAGTGGAATTTGTAAAAGGGAGACTCATGGATGAATTCCAGCGCAGGAAAGAAATCACGCGAGACAATCAGGGGCAGGATAATGAAACTGCCTTGAGAATAGCAGATAACAGATTGCACAAGAAGGTAACAAGAGCATGTTTTTGGTGCAAGAAAAGAGAACACCTAAAGAAAGACTGTTCCATATGGAAAGCAGAACAACAAAAGCGATCACAAGTGTCTAAGCAAAGGGCCAAGGCCACAACCAGTGACACAAGCACAGAACAGTGGAGAGGATGTTTTAGAGCAACACAGACCAACTCATCACAGGACTGGTGTGTCGACTCTGGAGCCACAAGTCACATGACCTGGCAGAAACAAGAGCTTTTTCACGGTACTGGACCCAAACAACAAAGAAGAGATATTCCTCGCTGATGGAAGCAACATCACTGCAGTAGGTATAGGCAAAAAAATTCTAAGTTGCAACAAGCCACACGGAGGCACACTAGCAATACCGGTAAAGGATGTGATATACGTACCTGGCTTAGAGGGAGGACTCCTATCCATTAAATGCCTAACAGAGAAAGGGCTCACTGTCAAGTTCCGGGGTAACGAATGCACAATCCAAAAGGGGACAAGGGTCCTAGCCAGAGCCTATGCAGATGAGCACCTATATCGCTTGAGTGCAACCAAGTAACAAGCAAAACTCACTGCACACGAGCAACACAAGGACTGCATTCATCTGTGACATCGACGTCTGGGTCACAGGCACCCAGAAAGTATTAAGGAACTGCAAAGACAGCAGCTGACAAAAGACCTGATAGTAACAGCATGTCCCTTGACCATGAGATGTGAATGCTGTATCAAAGCTAAAGCCACCAGAGCAACACTCCCCAAGGCAAGTCAGACAAGAACCTCCAAGCCACTTGACTTCATACACAGTGATGTGTGCAGCCCCATGAAAGTACTCACACCTGGAGGGAACAGATACAAAATGACATTCATAGATGACTACTCAAGATACACAGTCACATATCTCATGAAGCATAAGGATGAAGTACTGGAAAAATTAAGGGACTACATAACCATGACAAGCAACAGATTCCAATGTAAGCCACTCGCACTCTGAACTGACAATGGAGGCGAATACACAGGAAAGAGAGTTGAAGACTTCCTGAGAGCCCACATGATAGAGCACCAGAAGACGGTACCATACATGCCCGAGCAAAATGGGGTAGCTGAAAAGAAAGAACAAAACCTTAACAGAAATGATCATGTGCATGTTGACGGACTCTGGACTGCCAGAAAAATATTGGGGCGAGACTGTAGTTACAGCGACATATCTACAGAACCGACTCTACTCAAGAACAGCAAGTAAAACTCCGTACGAACTCTGGTACGGAGAGAAGCCTAATGTGGGACACATGGAAGTGTTTGGATGCAAGGCATACATGTACATTCTGGAAGAGAAATGCACCAAACTACAAAACCGAGCTGTGGAAGCGATTCTTGTTGGATACAGTGAACACTCCAAAGGATACAGAATCCTCAACCCACACACAGACAAAGTAACTATCAGCAACAGCGTGACTTTCAAAGAAAACCCAAGCAACAGTGTAATGTCCTTACAAGAATCAGGAGAAGCATGTCCTGAATCAGGAGGAGAAGAGCGTCCTGAACAAACAGTTGAAATCAGTACAAGCTCATCTGAGATTCAGGAACAAACCCAATCACCTGCAGATGTTGAAATCAGATGATCTACCAGAGAAAATAAAGTCAAACCGCCCACCCGCCTGTCCTACAAAGCAAGTACTGACACACTGTCGGAGCCATCAACATGGGAAGACGTCTTACAAACGTTAGAAGGGGAACACAACAAATGGACAAAGGCAGCTACAAAAGACATGGTAGCAGATGCCCTGACAAAACCTTTAGCAGGAGAGCGCCACCGAAAGCTACTAAGTAAAATGGGTTTAGTAGGTTAACTTCTTTCTGTTGAGAAGTGGTGTTGGTATATGCAACATCCATAAGTTAATGCCTGCTGTATTAAGAACAGTAATTGACTATAGAGCAACCAGATGGTGCTGCTAAGTTTATGTGTACATGGAAGGGAGATGGGGTTTGGCAGTTTAATTCCTTTGTGTAACCACTCCTCCTTCCCTTCTCTCTCATTGTCTCAGTCTCCATTTTTGTCTTGCTACTAGTTAGATGTAACTAAGAATCTGTGTCTGGAAAGTCTTAAGTAAAGTTCTGTTGTTAAACCTTCAGCAGCATTTGTCCTTATTGATTGCGAATCAGTTATTACTCTGCAACAGACGCATCATGTGTCACCTCAATGAGGTAGACGGTCTCAATATGGGCAATCAGCCCCTACTTGGTCCCCTGTGTCTCCTGTTTGATTTTTTTGTCGCATAAACATAAAAAGAACATAAAACATAAAGAACATAAAAAGATAGGAACATAAGAAGTGCCATACTGTGTCAAACCAATGGTCTATCAAGCCCTGCCTGCTTTCTGTCTCCACAAGTGGGTGGCTTGTCAATCTCTCTCTCTCTATGGGGGACTTCCTAACAGATCATAGGACAATCCATTCCCTGTTGTTCCAGCCCCCGTACCTTACCTTGCATTCTGTGAATCTGCCTTTCGGGGTATGGAAACATTTCCATACCATGGACCTTGTTGGTCTGGTTTGGCTTGGAGACATCTGCCTTGATGGTCCTGGACCATCATCATCACCCTTTCTGAAACAGGAACACATAAACACCTACATAATATCATGCGTTCATGGTGATGCCTCTAGTCCTTCCCAGACCAAATACCCATTCTTCCACACCAAGTGGATGGATGGTGCTACCTACTCGCTTCTTTCCCTTTCTCCCATGTACACCACCACCACTTGGGGTGCTGTAGTGTCTGCAAGTTGTGACTCTGGCTGCTGCTGCTGCTGAGATAGCCCCTCTCTGTCTCTGTCTTTCTCTGTGGCAGACCCATAAATAAGACACGTGCAAATCCTGCCCTTCCTGGGGTGCTACTGTTGGCAAGTTGAGACCCTGGCTGGCATGTCTCTGTGTGGGTGCTGTGGCTCATGCCTGACTGCTGAAAGAACCCCTCCCCCCCTGTAGCAGACCCAGAAATAACACATATGCAAATCCTACCCTTCCTGGGGTGCTACTGTTCGCAGGTTTGAGACCCTGGCTGGCATGTCTCTGGGTGGGTGCTGTTGCTGCAGCTCGTGCCTGACTTCTGGAAGAGCCCCCCCTCCTCTCTCTCTCTGACAGACCCATAAATAAGACACGTGCAAATCCTGATTATGCTGTTTCTGCCTGACTGCCCACCACCCACACGCCAGCAAGCTCGCTCTAAACGATAGTATTCTTCTTGTCCTCAGTTATATGGAAGAATAAACAAAAATAAAATGTACAAACCTGGCAGCAGTGGCACCTCCTCTTCTCTCTTCCTCCTCTGGTGAGGAGCCCACCTCCACCACCTCACCAGATGGTCTAGGCTGGGCCTCCATTTGTTCCTCCTCAGCTTCATTTTCATTTTCCTACCACCGCTGCTTCCTTCACCTTCCATCCTTACGCACAGACATGGACAAACCACACTCACGCACACAAGCTCACAACCAATTTTTCACACAAGTTCACTTCACACAAGCTACATAGACACCATGCCACCACACATGACAACCCACACGATTGAAATACCGTTTCCGGTTTTTGGTTTCGCGAGATCATGAGACCAAATGATAACGATAACGATAACGAAAATAAAATCTTTGTTTGAAACCAATATCGGTATCGATAATGACAATAAAGAAAATGACATTGTCATAACGATAACGGTAAAATGACACATTTTGATAATGACAACAATAAAAAAAACAAAAAATGACATGGGGCTCTGGTGCACATCGCTAGCAATAACCAGCCAAGACCAACTTTTCCCATCGAGTATGGAAGCTTTTATGGATGAAAAAAGTAACAAGGCTGCATTAGTAAAGATGGGCGAATGCGACTCGGAAGTTCGGAGGTCGTACCGAACTTGACCAGTTCATTCAACCGAACCAAAGTTCCGAACCGAACTTGATTTTTTAACTGAACCGAATTTCCGAACTCCGCTCTGTTCACCCATCCCTAAAAGATAATATTCCCTTTAGGTCAATGGGGTTTGAATTTCTGAACTTTATTCGGAAGTTCGGAGTTTGGACTGAACTCGAATAGTTCGGTTGACTGAACCGAATTTCTGAACCGAACCAAATTTCCGAACTCTGTTCTGTTCACCCATGCCTATGCATTAGTGTTGCTTCGCTCTCAGCAGTGGATGAAGAAAGCTCTAAGTCTTTTAAGTCAAGAACAATCTCTGGTGTAGGAGACAGCAGGATATGAAGGGGTTAACTCTCTGCTAGAGAGCGTCTTGGACACTGGCCCTTTAAGGCTGAGTCAAAGGAAACAACATGTGACCAGCTAACAAGCTACAGCTGGATATAAAAGCTGGGTAGCCCTCAGCTGAGAGTGAATCTGTGTGTGAGGGGAAAGCAATCTGAAATAAGCCAGAAGAAGGAGCAGTGGCTCCAAGTAGGGATGGCAAATCAAGGCAAATTATGGATTCAGATCCATTACAGATACAGATCCATAATTTACAGTTTTTATTATGGGTATGAGTTCGTTTACCCATAATAAAAATCAAAAAGCTCATTGGAGGGGTTCTGGCACTGCTCCAATGAGCTTTAGCAGGGGCGGGGAGGGGGCCGGGGCTGAGGGGAGCAGTCTGAAGGGCCAGGGGGCAGTGCTGGTACTTACCCAGTGGGTTCCCTGCTGCTCCATCCTGTGCTTGCCTCCTGTGCCACTCAGCTCAGTTGTCACCTGTTGTGCACCATACTTTAAAGAAAGAAAAACAACTGAGCCTGGCCATTCTGTACATGTGCAGCCCTTTCCCAAGATGGTGCCGGTGGTGTTGGCACCATCTTGGGAAAGGGCGCCCATTCTGAATATGTGCAACGCTACTGCACGCATCATGAGAATGCGTGCCTTTTCCCAAGATGGTGCTGATGCCAGTGGTGCCATCTTGGGAAATGGCTGCACATGTGCAGAATGGCCATTTTGGTCATTTTGCGCGGATGCAGTTCTTTCATTTTTCTCTTTTTAAAAAAAAGTATGGCACAGAACAGCGGGAGTTGAGCGCCGCAGGAAGTGAGCGCTGGCCGGAGAAGCGGGGAACCCACTGGGTAAGTACCAGTGCTGCCCGCCAGACCTCCAGACTGCTCCCGTCAGTGCCCCTCCCTCTCCCCAGCACTCCCACCACTCCTGCTGATCAGCGGGGGCCAGCCCTCGCAGTGCTTGTAATTTATGGATGAGGGGACTGTTACAGATAATTACGGATCAACCTGTAATTGCCATTTTCAGGCAATTACAGATTGATCCGAAACCGAATTTGCCATCCCTAGCTCCAAGTAGTGCAGTAAGCACTCAGCAGCTGAAGGTGAGAGAAAAGCCAAGCTGCAGAGCAGAACTTCCCGCAGACTTGGAGAAGACTGAGAGAAGACTGAGCTCATGGAGAAGGTTTTTCATTTCATTTTTAATTTGTATCCCACACTCTCCTCCCCAAAGGCGGCTCGAGGCGGCTCACAACAGCAAATAAATACAATAATTGGGATTTTTTTTCCCAAACAGGGGAACCCATCAAAGCAACACACAAATACAGTAACGGTAGGGTCTATATCCCACACAGGGGGACCCAGCATTTCAAAAACAATACACAATTGACACTCCCCCCCCCCCCCATAATAATAATAATAATAATAATAATAATAATAATAATAATAAATAAAAAATAATTACATCTTACTCTCTCCAATTATCCTCTGCTATTATCAGTCCTAACATTCCCATCCTGTTAACGTCAGATACCTTCTACAATACATCCTTCTGTCCCCTGCTGCCACCAGGGGGACATCCTCCCTTTCAACCCCTCTCTCACTGGGGAGAGCGGGAGGTTGGATCTATTAAGTTTGTAAAGGCCAGCAGAGCCTATGGTTTACTTTTAGGGACCTGACTCCAGAGCCAGGAGAAGCCCTAGTCTTGAGGGTTTTTAAAGGTGGGATAAAAGGGGCGAAGAAGAGACCCATTCCTAAATTTTAAAGCCTGCTAACAGCTACTGGGAGCATTCTGTTGTGGCACGGACAGCTGATCCCCGAAATATTCAGGCTATTCTGAAGTTAAGAAAGTCTTCCCTGCCACAGGTAATTGGAGGAGGCATACAGAGGGAAATGTACGTTGTAAATACCAGCAACCCACAGTGCATACCTGAACTGTATGCTACATTGGAAGAGGCAGACCCATGGGTTGTGCTACATCTGAAGCACGCAATGTATACTGAGCAGCGGACACATGGACTGATCCTAGCCAGTGACACTGACATTGATGTTACAATCATTGCAGCTTTGTCAGAATAGGTTTCAGGATTTAAAACCTGACAGAGTATCAGCAATCGCCTAATGCCCTTGCATGAGATCCAACGTATCTGTGATGTTTTGAAGTCTAAAGGATTGGTGGCATTCCATGTGCTAACAGGCTGTGATACCAGAAGTGCACTCTCATGCCGTAAATCCAAACTTACATTATGGAAACAAGTGTGCAAGTCAACTGAAATACTAACAGGTCTGTCAAAGTTCAGAAGTGATGAGTGGCCAGTTACAGTCAACCACAGTGTCAATTGAAGCAAAGTGAAACAGAACATGAAGAGGTGCAAGTTAGTGACAACATCAGGGAATTATCCTCAGATGAAAGCAATATAGCGGACACCGATGCTGAAGATTAATCTTATTTGGAAGTGTAAATGTAAGCACTGATTTGTATAAACATAGAGCATAAATACTGGTGACGTTAGTGTACAATACTCAATTGCAATATAGTTTTATTCAATCAGGGACACAGACCATCTCTCATGTTCCTAAAAATGTCTGCCGGTCGCCCTCTTGAATTGGAAGGACCTTGCAACTGTGATGATTTCTGATATTTAGATATGAGTTGAGGACACCTGCATTAAAGTCTGTGCCAAATTTAAGCTTTGATAAATTATTTTCAAATGAAACCACATAATAATTACTTGTGCTGGGTGACCACAAGGGAGGTTATCCACCAGCATGAGCTGCCCGTCTTCCAGGGAAGCCCTGACACCACTGTCATAACCATCCATGAAATAATAATGGATTTGGACATTGGTCTGTTAGAGGTATCCAGTGAAGGCTTTGTCAGATGTCGAGGAGACAAGTTAGGAGTGCTGCTCATAAACCGTGTACCTACCTGTATGGCAGCAGGTGAATGCTCTGGAAGAGAAGGTGTCAGGGGTGGTGTTGCAGTCCCCAAAGACGCTAGTCTTGGAGAACTTCAACATCCACACTGACGCCACTCTTGGAGGGGTGGAGCGTGAATTCGTGGCCACCATGGACCTGTCTCAAGTGGTCATCGGCCCAATATATGATGGAGGACATATCCTCAACATGATTTTCTGCACTGTCCTTGAAGTGGGGGATCCATTGGTGGGGGAGGTGTCAACAGTACCCTTGTCATGGACAGATCATTACCTCCAGAGACCTGTCTCCTGTAGGGATGTGTGAACAGAACCAGGTTTGGATGTTTGTCCTTTTGGTGGTTTTGGTTGAACTTTGAGTTTAGATTCAGTATTTGGTTCCATTGGGCTTGGTTTGGCCTTTAGTTCAGTGCAATTGGGAACTGAAAATGTCATTTGGTTTTTTAAATAAAGGGAAAAAAGTGAAAAAAATATTTCCAGCTATAACATTTTTGTTTCTTCTTCAAGTTAGATTAAATTTGGGAAAATTGTACTCCCAATGGAGTGCACTATGTGTACCAAATTCCAAAATGATTAGATAAAGAGAACCGATTTCAGAAGCAATTGAATGTTGTGATTTTAAGAAAAGCTCCATACACATTCATGGCTACAACTTTTTTATCTTGCATCCAATGTTCATTAAACTTATGCACATTATGTCCCTCCATAAGCTTAATACTTCTGCCAATTTTCAGAAAGAGTGGATAAAGGGTTCCAAGGGTATAAGACATTAAACTGAAAATACATTTCCAAATGTAACATTTTGATATTCCATTCTGTTTACAGAATATCTGGCAAGACTGTATCAATACCTTTCCTGCCATTTTAGCAAATGTACAGGAGACTTTGATAAAGGGACCCAATTATATAAGCAATTGATGTTGTCCCCATGAAGATGAATATCAGCATATTCAGTGCCAGTCAGAGGCAGGCACCCTGCATGGCAAGGGGAGAGAGACTGTAGGAGGAAGGATGTGGAGCAACCCCAAAGACTGACAGACACATTCAATGGCCAAACACATTACTGCAAGCTTCTAGCTTTACAGGACCAATTGCTAGTGGTTTCGAGGTGGGCATAGGGGGCGGCCCTGTGGTGGGCATAAGCAACATAACTGGGACTTCTGAGATAGCATCCCAGCAGTCAGGAGACATAGTTTAAACACATCCAGGCTGGCCAACTATCAATCACATCCTGCAGCACTGAGACAGAGGACATAAGAGAATTTCTATTGACTCTTTCCTAAACAGATGCTTCTGACTTCCCAGAAACAAGTGGGGGAGATATGTTGGGATGGTCCCAGCACAGAATGAGGATATTTGGTTGACATTTCTGTTGGCCAATTTGCATCACAAACCGATCTTATACCACAGTGACATAAGAGAATCCCAGGCATAGGCCTCTTCTCTTCATATATTGTACAAGCATATACAATCGGGACACTTTATAAAATATTTCTGATATTTGGCGGAGATGATCAAGAAAGTGTAATATATATTCCTGCCAAATTTCATGTACACTGGTTGGACTACAAAGATGTTATAGTCAGACATACATTTATATGTTAATTGCTTATACCACCAAGACCCTTTCCCCAATCCTTCTGAAATTTGTCAAAGACAGTAAATATGGGAAGGGGTATAAATCAGACACATTTCACCTACATTAGATGTGAGGCAAAGAAGTTACAGCTAAGAATGTATATGTAGAATATTGCAAAATACAATAATCAAACTGCTTCTAAAATCAGATTCCTTTATCCAATCATTTTGTAGTGTGGTACATATAATGCTTTACATTGGAGGCATATGCACCCCAATTTTCAGTCATAGCATAAAAAACAAAAATGTTACAGCCAATAATGTGTTTTCCATTGAAACCAATGGAAATTCAATTCCGAACTCACCAAACGCATCCGGACTGAATGTTCGAATTCAAGTTCGGTTCGAACGTTTGGTTTGGTCAACTGAACTATTCGAGTTCAGTCCAAACTTCCGAACCGTGTTCGCCCATCCCTAGTCTCCTGCTGCATGTCTGGCCCCCGGAGGGGTGTGAGACCAGTTTGGTTGTTTTGGTCTTGGCGACTGATGGAACCAGAGAGGTTCTGGACAGCTCTGGGGGACTTACCCTCTGATCTTGATGACCAGATGCTTGATGGCTTCATTGACCTTTGAACACTGAGGCCATCGACTGGACGACCCCTAAGCGTCCACTCCCTTGGTTTCAGTACGTCAGGGCTCCTTGGTATACTAAGGTACTGAGGGTGTTAAAGCAGAAAGGGCAGCAGTTGGAGCAAAGGCGCTGTCCTGGCTGTTCAAGTCCAGTTGGGAGATGCTGGGGCTGTTGCTGGCAGGGGTGGTCAGTGCATCTTTTTAGGAGGGCAGGGTTCCAAGCTGCCTTAAGGAGGTGGTGGTCTGGCTCCTGCTCAGAAAAACATCTTTGGATGTTGACTCCCTCGCCAGCTACCGGTCTTTCTCTAACCTTCCCTTTTTAGGCTCAGGCAGTAACCTAACACACTCTATGTGGGGCTGCCTATAGTGATGGTCCAGAAACTGCAACTGGAGCAGAATGCAGAGGCCCACCTCCTTACGAGGACAGGTCACCAGGAGCATATTATGCAAGTGCTCTGTTCTCTGCACCGACTGCCTCTAATCTTCCAGGCCGAATTCAAGGTGCTGTTTCTTGCCTATAAAGCCCTATATGGCTTGGGCCCCATCTATCTGTGGGATCACCTCATTCCCTGTGCCTAAAATTTGACGTGCCAGCTTCAGGAGCATCTGGACCAACTCACTTTTCTAAATCCCTCACAGTCTGGTTTTCATCCGAGCTATGACATTAAGATTGTACTTGTGGCCTTGGTCGATGACCTCTGCCGTGAATTAAAGCAGAATCGTTCAACCCTGTTGATTTTGTTAGATCTATCAGCAGCCTTTGATATCATTGACCATGAGTTGCTGGTGACTCGTCTGCAGGACTGAACCGGGGTGGGTGGAGCTGTTCTTGAATGGTCGCGCAGGGGTCCATTTTGTCCCCTCTCTTGTTCAATGTTTATTTGCAGCTGTTGGGTGAGCTCATGCGGAGCTCTGGAATTCAGTGTCATCAGTATGCTGATGACACCCTACACTCTCCTAGGGGTGTGCATGTCATTTTCATTATTACAATAAAGATAACGAAAATGGTTTTCATTTTTGTTATTGCAGTAATGAAAACTACAATCGAGAATGATACCAAAAATGATAATGAAAACGACGATGTTGTTATCGTTGTTGTTATTATTAGTGACAGTTGCAGTTTGGTTTTGGAGGGAAAATATAGAGAGGGGAGGAGGGAGCAGACATCTCAGAGACCTAAACATGGTTGAATTCTTGAACTGTGTCTGTGTAGGGAGGGGCGAGCAGCTCAGCAGTATCTGATGGATGTATCTTTTGCCAATGAGCAGCGCAAGCAGGCCCCAGCAGTCTCATGGTACTCTGTCATGGATCAATGCCTGCTGCCTCCCACAACCAATTGGGGGGGGTGGCAGGCCCTGGGGGAGCGCACCACAACCCTTATAATGGGAGGGCCAGGCTTTTTCTCTCTGTTCTGTGAGAGCTCTGCTTGTCAGGTTGCATTTACAGAACTGTGGTGCGTGCACACAAAAATCCTCCCTAGCCCTCTTTGTATTATATATAATATAGATTATAGACATATACATTAGAATAGTTCTATAGATAATTAATTAGATAATAGATAGTTTTCCTTTTCTCTTCCTCTGTCTCCCTTAGATTTAGATAGATATTACTTGCTTCAGTCTTGGACTTGCCAGGGGCTGATGTTGTGATCTCTTTATCTTTTTTTAAACGAAGGCCCTCTTTACACAAGATGCACCCACACATGCCCACGCAGTGGAGATGTGTCGCGTAAAAGCAGCGGTAGGTGGGTGGGCATGCGTGTGCATTCTCGTGTAAAATGCATATAACCACCCAAATCCACCCACTCCTCCACATGGCACAAATGGTGAAAACACAGGTTGCTCCATGTGTGGGGATGCGAGGGAGGGGGGGAAATCGGTGTGTGCGCCCCCCCCCCCACCGCAGTGGCGAGCTCACAGACTGCCCCCACAGACATGTCCAGTTTAAAAGGGGCCAATAAAAAAAACTTCAGAACAGCTTCTCTGTTAGGCTCATCTGTCAGGGAAAATCCACACAGGAGAAATGGCTGGAATGAGGGAAATGCTTTACTGCCAGAAGGAGGACTTTGTAAACAATAACACTCAGTTGGCATGGGGTGTAGAGGCCAAGCAATTAAGGGAAGTGTTGGGACAGAGCTTTGACATAAAGACTGGCAGGACAAGGTAGGGTTTGTCTGGCTTATAGGAGAGGTTATATTATATTAGTGAAAGAGCCCTGCATTTTTTAAGATTTCTTTTTTTTTTTTCCAGCCCAGCCTCAGTTAAGCAATGGACTATGCCAAATGTACATATTTATGCACCTTTTGTACAAATTGTGCCCTGCATTGTCCCACATTTTGAGACCCTAGGTGTTAACAAATGTGACAGTGGTCCACTGTGACTTGTGAGTCATCGTCATCTTTATTAAGGGGCATCCAGATGTTTGCCCCGGAGTTTCCCTGGGTGTGGTAGCATCTAGCCTGGGCTGTAACTCCGGAGACCGCTGGAGTCACAGCCCCAGCTAGCTGCCACTAGGGCTGACACTCACCCTCAAATTCTAGCTTAATCTTTGTGAGCATGGCTTCTCACCGAAATTAGCAAGAATGAGAACGTGTTGAGAATCAGCTGATTCTTGACCCATCTCATGCAAAATTCATCTCGCCGAAACCCGCACTGTTCATGTGTGGTCCTTGGCATCCATTTTGCGCATGCTCAGGGTGTTTTAAGGGCAATGAGAATCTTGTGAGATTCTTGAGAACCCTCAAAAAACACTCCACGCATGCACAAAATGCCCGCCGGAGGCTGCGTATGCACAAAAGGGTCATGGCAGTTATTTTGCTCATGCACAAAGTACATTTTGAGATTTTTGAGAATATTGTGAGATTCTCAAAAATCTCTGAGAACTCGCGAGATCTTTTTTGGGGCTGCGAGAATCTTGTGCATTCACAGGAGAATGTGCGAGATTCTCATTTCAGCACTAGCTGCCACCACGTTTGGGGAAAGGCCTGTCCGACTGGGCTCCATCAGGCTATCGTGTGGTAGCCTGCTGTTCCTGGTCTGGAGTGGTCCTCATGATGGGCAGCCATGATGGCCGTCATTGGCTGCCCATCATAGGTGGGAGGTGAGTGTCTGAGTGCCCCCCCCATGCCTTCTTCTCCCCCACAAACTCGCTCTTCCAGCATGCTGCTCTGTTGGTAGCAAGAAGTCTCTGTGTGGATTGGGGCTTTTTGCACATAGATAGATAATTTATTATAGCATTGGCTTTCGCCATAGCCAGGAAGCAACTTGGTTACTTTTTGTGCATGTTCAGTAATGTGGATGCCATCTTGACTCTCTGGGGCTTCTGGGAAATGTAGTCCAGCAGCAGCCAGAATGCTAAAATGGCAGCCACATGATCTTGGGAACCAAATCCAGCCTTCTGCCTGGTGAGAATGGGTCAGGAGTGGGGAGGGAAGAGGGCAAAGGAGGGAAAAGCATGCTCCTGATTAGGACCCAGACAGCATGCTCCATGCACCGAACCATGGAGCAATGTTCTCTGGAACAATTGGGGTGGAGGCAGTAGGGTTCCCTGTTTGAGCTTCATAGAGGAGTTCAGTCAACAGGCAGGGGTTTGGGTTGTGTTTTGGGTGGTAATTCATGCTGCCCTGGGAATTCTGACAGGGAGGGGGGAATCGAGGGAGTGGGTAGGAGCAGACTAGAAGGGGGGAAAGGGTTGGGATTTAGAGTGCTGTCGAGTCTCAGAAGCCATCTGAGTGAGCACAGCATGGGAGTGAACCCATACCCACGAGCAGCCTGCATGTGCTTTCTTGTCTACCCAGCATCTAATCAGGTAAAAATAAAAATATACATCTCCCCTGGGTTGTATCTTTTTGATGCAGCCTGGTGCTGCTGGAATTTTTGGACTGATTTTTTTTTTGCGGGGCGTGAAGGGACAGGGTTATGGCTTTGGAGGCAATCCTGGTTTGGGATTAAATGATCCTGAGATTGGGGGAGCCCTTTTTACTTGATTTGTCATGGCTTTTCCCCTTTTACAGCTGATTAAAAATTGGGGGGCAATCCTGACTAAGTTGGGATTAAATCCTGAGGTTGTGGGGAGGAGAAATTGTTTTGTGGAGAAATCTAGGGTTTGAGATTTAATTCCCAGGGTGAGGAGGGGCTATTCCTACTTCATTTTTTCTTGGCTTTGCCAGTTACAAAAAGTTTGGTTTTTGTTATACTTTCAATGTTTAAATTGGTTGGGATGTTTTGTGGGTTTTTCCTACATTATCCATGGATTTTGATGTGTGGTTCGGTTCTGTGAGGCATGCAACCTCCTGGTCAGACTTTTTGCAGGAGTGTGAGCAATTACAAAATGCTTGCTTTTCACGTGACCTGACCTTACGTTACATTCTTTCTGAAAGGAGTAAATAGGGTGATAGCTCCTTTTGAATTTTTTTCCTTTTTCCTGAGTGATCTGATGCTTCAGAAATGTTTGACCTTTGCTTCTTTAAACTGGTGGGGATATTTTGGTGAGCTCATATTGTGGAAGAAATTCAATAATAGAAACTTTCCCAAAGGATTTATTTGGTAACAATCTTTCTGCTGCAGCGTGAACACTTCAGAAAAACATGCTGTGCAGTTCGCACACAGCCTTGTGTGATTTTAGTGTTACCACTTTGAATTTTGTCTCCCACCTCTATAAGCAATCTGATGCTACTGGGAATTTGGTATTTTAGGATTTTCCCATGTAACTTTTTTGCTTGTTAG
Organism: Sphenodon punctatus; assembly: GCA_003113815.1. NCBI lineage: Eukaryota > Metazoa > Chordata > Lepidosauria > Sphenodontia > Sphenodontidae > Sphenodon > Sphenodon punctatus. The sequence continues at coordinate 532,154 of QEPC01005594.1, read as the reverse complement.
CTGTTCAGGGATCTTTTAAGAAGCTACTGAAAGAGTTATAGTTGCAGAAACCTTTTCCCTTCCAGAAATAATATATATATATTTAAAATAGTACAAGTTCTGAGAGTTGTACACAAGCTCGAGATGAGTGCATTCAGGAAGAGGAGGGTCTGAAACATGAATATGTGCCCTGGAGCTGTCCCCTATCATTGTGTGCATGTTTTATTACATTGACCATGTAAGTGTGACATTTAAATGCCCACTGCCCCAGACAGACACACCCCCCATTTTTTTTTTTTGGTTTTTTTTTGTACAGAAGGGGAACCAAGGCTGTAAAATTGCATATTTATTTTTAAATTCTGGTTGTCCCTGCTATCGTTGGCAAGGCCCTGTCCACTGCTGGCCCTGCCCACTTCCACACCAGCCTTAGAACCCACCAGCCACCACTGATTTATGTTTTAATCGGAGGACACATACTTATGACTATTTCTTAATGGATATATTTTAAAGGGAAAGCCTATTCCGCTATATTTTCACCAGCATCATTTTTCACTGTGACCTTTCTGATAAGGAAAACCACTTTGGATCTCATTTTTCTAACAGTTTGCATTTATTGATCATATTTTGTTATGTATTCTCAATACTTCCTCCGTTTATCTGAGCTGAATTGATTAGTTTTTCACTATCTGCATTATATTATTGATATAAATGTTGCTTTGTTCAATACATAATTTGTGTGGTTTCTCCCATCTTTTTTTCTTTTTTTTTTTTTAAAGAGCAAGGTTTTGAAATGTTTACTATACAGTCAGTAAGGTAGCCTGCCCAAACAGTTGAATAGTAGCCCAAGCAAACTCTGGCACTGTGTATTACCTGGCGCTGCACAACCATAATTAGGGACAGGTCCTGTACCAGGGTGTCTGGCCTGGGGTAAGTTCTCCCAAGAGCCCATGCCCCAATAAGGTCAGACCCACATGGGAATTAACTAAATGAGAGTATTCACATTTACAGTACTACTCTCTCCTGTGCAGTCCATAACACATACAGTAGCCAGGCACCAATCCTCTCTGATCCAAGTCTATATCTCTGAGGCATCAGGCTTCCCAATCCAACCCCTTCTAGTCAGGCGCAGTCCTTCCTCAGGCTAGGTGAGTACTTTCAGATACTCACTCACTGATCTCAGCACCCGACAGGGGGAAGAGTAATCCCTCAGGATCTGTGGCCCAATAACTTCTGTATGTAAGAATCCTCGTTGGTCTGGGTATTCCACTCAGACCCTGCCTCCTCCTTGTCTCTGAGGCCCTTTTCACATTCCCCCCCCCTCCCCCACTGCACACGTTTATGGTGGTGGTAGGGGTGCCCATGCAAATGCCACCCACGGTGTGTGTGTGTGTGTGTATGTGGGGGGGGGGGTGTTCATGAGAATGGCACTCAGTGTGTATGGGGTGTGTGTGCGCACTTCCACACTCCACCCATCACCCACGCATGGAGCAATGGGCTCTAATGCTGGTTGCACCATGCGTGGATATGGGTGGAAATGGGTGTGCACCTGTGGGAATGGCCACACACCCATCCCCTCCACCCACCGCGGCCCATTTGAAAAAGGCCTGAGCCTCCTCCCCCAGCGGAGCCTAGCTCAGCCTTCTTAGGTCTTGGGCTGGCTCTGCCATGCCCAAGCTGAGGAGTGAGGCATTCAGATAGCACTGTCTTGGTTCCCTCAGGCTCCTGGGCCTCTGCACGTCAAATTCTGGTGCTACTTCCCCTTAAAGGGCCAAGTGCCCAAGCAGTCTGCTCCTTACTACAGGTCCCTACCCAAGGCACTTATAATCTGGGAGAGATAGGAAAGACAAGGAAAGAGACCGGGATACAGAGAGACAAGAGAGTAACAGGTGTACATTCATAAAGCTGAGAAGTTACAGAAGCACATTTAGCTTAGATACAGAAAAGAAGGGATACCTGAATGAAAGGATAGGAGAGGAAGCATCAGCAGTCTGTGGGGATAAGAAGCTAGGGAAAACCTGTTTTCTGGTGAGATTTGAAGGTTGGGAGGGAACAAGGAGAGTGAGTACATTCAGGGAGGGTCCCACATATAGGGAGCACTGCAGGAGAAATGAGCACTTGAGAGAGATCAATATGTTAGGGAGCGGAGAGGTGTGGAGAAGGTGAGGAATGGATACAGTACTTTCAGATACTCACTCACTGATCTCAGCACCCGACAGGGGGAAGAGTAATCCCTCAGGATCTTGTGTGGCCCAATAACTTCCGTATGTAAGAAGGCCAGATCATCACAGGGAAGGGTGATCAACAGTAATGAGCTCCAAATTCTCTCACACTGTTCCACAAGCATCCACACTAACACACCAGGGAAAAGAAGTTGATGTGAAGGGTGAGGATGGGGGGAAGAGGCTCCAGGGAAGAGGGAAACAGGAAGGTAACAGGTCACCACCAAATTAGGGAAGTTGCTAAAGAAGGGGGTCCCGGTATTAGAAGGGAAGGAGGGAAGGCTACTCCAGTTATTCCACACAGTCACACGCACCACCAACAATGCCTCACTCTATCACTCACCAGTCACATGCACAATCAATCTCCGGTCTCCAGGAATTTCAATACACACTCGCTAGGCTAGTTCATATAGCAAAAGCTGATTGCTGGCAATGGTACCCCCTATCTGTCTCCCTCTTATACCTTGGGTGTCCCACCCAGCTGTGCACGCAGGTGGGCTGAGCGCCGTGGCACTTCCGGAGGTTCTGCCCTGCTGGGCCCGGCCTCAGTGTTCCTGGGCTCCTCCCCTGCTCTGTCAGGTGATCACGGGGCGAGGTTTGTCTGCCCCGCCCCTGCTGCATCAGTCCCCGGCTCTCCGCGGCTGTCAGGAGTCTGACGGGGGTGGTGGCGGTGACCCCGCTCCCATCGCCACCCACGGTGCGTTCTAACAATATACTTTTATCTTCAGACCGTGGATGTATTAGCCTGATTTTGTTTAAACACCGCATCGGAGGGGAGGGTGAGCATTATATGAAGAGGTATATGAAATCATGATTGGTATGGAGAAAGTGAATACAGAACTCCTCTTTACTATTTCTCTTACTATAAGAAGGAGGGAATCAAATAAACACACAGCAGGGTTAAAACAAATAAAAGAAAGTGCTTTTTCACATAATGTACAATTATGCTGTGTAACACATTGCTGTGGGATGCTGTGAAAGCCAATAGTATAACTGGGTATGCTGATTAAGGATAGGTTGATCAAAGGCTATTAGCTAAGGCCCTTTTTAATCCTGGGTGTTCATGTGTGGGTGAGTCTTGTGTAAAAGCCACGGTAGGTGGGTGTGCGTGCATGCTCCCATGAACACGCATGCACACTGACCTCCACCCATCACCCATGCACAGAGCAACCTGCAAAAACAGCGGTTGCTCTGTGCACGGGTGAAGGGTTGAGGTGGGTGTTGATTAGTGTGTACTGGTGTGCACCCATCTACACCCTCCCCCCACCCCACTGCACATGGACTGGCATGCACAGCGACACCCCACCCCCCCCCACACACACACACGCCACGGCCCATGTAAAAAGGGCCTAAGACAAGTCCGGGGACACACTAACCTGTTCTTGCTGTCCCTGAACCTCTGCCAAAAGCTGGCAGATAAAGAATGGATCATCTCATTTGTACACTGTTCTTGTACTCCTGAAGCATTGGGTGCTGGTGTTTTTTGTTTGAAACAGAATAGTAGGGGAGATGAACCATTTGTCTGACCCAGTACGACCATTCTGGTAGGCAAAGAAGTTAAATAAGTTGCCAAAGGTCACACAGGTAGTCACTGGCAGAGTTGACCATGTTCCTCAGTTCTCCTGAGTAACAACCTAGGACATCAAGTGGAAGATAGACTTTCCTCTTGTAGTGGAGCTCCTAATAGAGAAATAATGTATTAATAATAGGACTGAAATGGCAAGCTGCAATGAGTGGCACAGTGCAATGAGTGGCACAGTGCAATAGAGATGTTCATTTTGCTACTTTCATTCCACTACATCCCCCATTCCACTACTTCTACTAACTGTGAAAATAGCAGAACAATGCTTGTTCCTACAATTTCCAAGATTGTTCCAACAGTTTCTGAATTAGCAGAATGCCAGCAGAAGTGGTGGAATGCCGGCAGAAAAGCTGTGGAAAGTTATGGGCAATTCTGAAATGGCGAAATGAAATAGGCGAATGGAAAAAAGAGTTGCCGCTTCAGCCCTGTTTAATAATATGCCTCTCAACATCCAAGTGCACAAAGAGGATCAGGAACTCTCCTGCTTAGTATTCCCTCTAGTTTCTTGTCATCTCATCATCTCCCCGTTGTCCTCTCAAGCGCTTTTCCTGGGAGTGAACCTGGAAAGAGGTGCCTGAGACTGCGACATTGTAAAACCCTCTTGGAAGAGGTTCAGGGATACCAAGAGCAGGAGACTGTGTCCCCTAATTTGACTTAGACCCTTTTTACACAGGCCGCGGCTCTGTGCGTGGATGATGGGTAGAGGTCAGTGTGCATGCATGTTCACGGGAGCACGCACCCACACCCACCCACATTGTGTAAGCTGTTACACAAAGTTTATCCTCTCCCTGGGTTTTCCAACACCGCATCTTCAAACCTGCGTTTGTTCTGGTGGCTGCAGCTTCAGAATGGGTGCATCGTCACTTCCGGTAGCATGGGGAAACTTTTACCACCACCACCACCTCCATGCAGGTTTCTCTCCCTGCATATCTTCTCGAGGCGCTTTTAAGTGCCTCGTCTAAAAGCAGTCTGAGGCTTGAATACTGTTTTTGTCCCTTCTTCTTGAAAGAGGGTCTTTGGTCCCTGAAAGAAGGACAGTGGGATTCAGCACTCAAAGAGGGACTGTCCTTCCTGAATAGGGGCTGTTGGGAGATATGTAATAATGTATGTGTAGATTCCCAAGGTAACCAACTTTGAGCAATTTCTTTTCCCCTGAGTATCAAAAAGCCAATAATAACGCAACAGGGCAATAAAACAACTCGGCCATTAATGGATTTTCCTTGCTTTGTCACAATCGATACAGTTGTCCAAGAACTTAATTTTAAAAATCAGATGAACATCTGCCAGGGATGGTTTAAGTATAATTATGGCTGTGTCTCTGCAAGGGGATGGACCAGACTAGCTTTTCAGGTACAGAAATAATTTGTAAACATTTTGGCTTGTTGCAATCCAATACATTTGCAGTTGGGCTGCAGAGGCATTCTTTTTTGCAAACCTTTGATACATACTAGCAACATATTTTGGTTTGCTGCTCATGAGTTTATAAACACAGGACTGAATGATTTCTTCAGATTTGTTCCAGCTTTCTGTATCAGGACTGGACCTCCTCTAGAGCAGCAGCAGCCTGAAGTGAAAGCTTTCATCCTGTCCCCTGCCCATAATTGGGACCTGAGCCTGGGCCCTTCACAGCCTTGCTACACCACTCCCTCCGCCCTACACTGGTTCCCTTTACGGGAATAGATTCATCACAAGCTCCTGGTCTTCATCATCAGGGCTTTTCATGGCCTTGCTCCCCCATATCTCTCTGCTCTTGTACCACACCGCACTCCTGCCTGGGAGCTTCGCTCCTCCTCTGTCCCCACCCTTGCCTGCTCATGACCCTCTTGCTCCCCATAACATCTTTATCCCTTCTCTCTTGTTGCCCCTCATGCCTGGAACTCCCTCCCTGGATATGTTTGCTCTGCTCCCTCCAAAGCCTCTCATAAGTGAAATTGCGTCCTCTCTTCCCCTCACTCAGAATCTAGTTCCCTGTAACTAAGGGTGATTTCAGATGATAAGAGTCTGAAATTCACCCCGCCTGAACCACAGTCAAACACAGGCCGCGTTTGACTGTGGTGAACGTCTGTTGGCTTGCTGCCAGATGTGCGCCACAGTCAAACGTGGCCCGTGTTTGCATTCACCATGTTTCTGGACCTCCGAATGTGAGGAGGTTGAGAAGTGTGGTGAAAGGCCACCACGGGTGTGGTGAACGGAAAGTAACTTCTGTTTACTTACCGTTCACTGTGGTCAATGGATTCCACCCCCGCCCGTGGTTGCGGCGTCGGGAGGGGGGAGGGCCTGTTGGCTCGCCCCTTCACCCTCGGCCGTGGTCNCCACCACGGGTGTGGTGAACGGAAAGTAACTTCTGTTTACTTACCGTTCACTGTGGTCAATGGATTCCACCCCCGCCCGTGGTTGCGGCGTCGGGAGGGGGGAGGGCCGCCAGGGAACGCCAGGGGTGGGGACGCATGGCAGCATGCTGCGCTGCGCAGCCCCGCCCCCTCTGGGGGGTGCATCTTTAAACGTGACGGGCGGTTGCTTTCACCACGGACCGTGGTTTGCCCGTCCCCATGACTGGGAGCAATGGGGTGCACATGTGGTGGCTCGCCCCTTCACCCTCGGCCGTGGTCCGAACCACCCTACAGCCCGTGGTGACAGCGGCCACCTGTCATGTCTGAAATCAACCTAAGTGAAGCACCTGCAATTTCTCAACCTCCTGAATGTACTCTTGTCTGTCCTAATGTTTGCCTCTCCCTTGTCTCGGAGTCTCCCCCTCCCTTTTCTCTTAGATTGCAAGCCCCCCAAGGGTAAGGACCTGTCTATAACTATTGATTGTACAGTACCAGGCACACTGCTGGTGTTATATGAATAAATCATCATAATCGATTGTCTTAATGTTCCATACTAATAAGAATCACCCATCCCCTGACAGAATTTCACAGATGTAACTTCATGTCTTAACAATCCTTTGCACAATAAAATAAGTTTTCTAGAGAATAAAAGGGCATGGGTGCTTTCTGCAGAACCTATTCAGTTACACAGACGTTAGCAGTGCAGTTTCAAAATGCTGTCAGCTCTACTGAATAAGAGTTCTCTCAGGAACTTGTTTCATAGAACCTGCTCAAAGGCTGAATTAAACAATTGGTATCTGGAGCTTTGCATTGATATCTTAGTTATTTTTAAAAAATAATAATAATGAATTATTATTATGTGCATTATTATGTGCATTTTTTGCCCCCTCATAACACACACTCTCTCCAAGAAACTCCCGACTTAACAATTAAAATTATGTATTTAAACATGCATGTTGCTTAAGGAAAGGAGGGACAAAAGCAAGTTACCATATCTTTGTCAGATATGTTAGTTCTCCCTTCTCTAAGTAATGGAAATATGGTAATGACAAATAGTCAATTCAAAGAACCCACTATGAATAAATGTGACTTGGTTGCTGAAGGTTTCCAAGTGCAGCATTTATTTATGCGTTCTGTGCAGCGAGATGTCAAAAGCACATCGGGGACAACAAATTATGACAAATTGAGGATCATAATATGAAATGAGCGATAGAATTAATAAATTTCCTCAACAGATTTCCACGGCATCCAGCTTGCTAGCTCTATATTAAAAGACACGGCTGAGTAGAAAACAGAGAAGTAAAAAATGTAAATTGCTTTGCAAGGTTTGTGTGTCAGTTTTGGGGAAAATTAGATGTATGACTATAAAGTAGGCCAGAGTAGATTAGCAGAGCAGGGTGAGAGAAAAGCTGTGGGCTTCCATGTTTTGACAAAGTAGAATAATAATCAGGTTGGAAGGCACATATTACATCTGATAGCTAGTGGGAGTTATATCTTGACAAGCAGAAAGAATACAGTGCAATTGAGATACCCAGCCACAAATAATTACTGGCTCCTTTATTATTTTCTTTCATCCCAGCATGACACATTTATTCTTCATTGGTGTTTCTACCCTTTGCGAGGTGGTGGGGGGAGGGGAGGGGGAGATTAAAAAAGAGAGATCTAGGGAAATCAAGAAAAGGGGATAGTTCTCACTCCATACCACTATTTTAGTAAACTGTGGGGTATGAGTGGTTTTTAAAACCACTTTCACATAAGCCTTCACCCATTAGAGCCAGACATTAACCCCTTTGACCTTTTAGGGTTGAAACAAATTTGACTTTTCCAATTCAAGAATCTAGTTCCAAAAGCCAATATAGTTCATTTATTATTATTATTATTATTATTATTATTATTATTATTTTGTTTATATAGCATGAACGATGTACCTGGTACTGTACAATAGTTTGTTTTAATTTCAAATGTATTAAAATAACTAATTCAATCAAATAAAATACACCATTCCATGAGAGAACACAAACACAAACCCATCCAAAATAAATAGCATACCATGTGGCAATCAGCCACATGCTATATTTCTATCCTATTTACAAACATCAAAATATTGAACTGAGAAATATCTAGTCTAGAATTTTTAATAAACCACATTCACATAAAGAAATACAGGTGAGAAAAATCCACAGCCTACTGATTAGCTTCACAAACAAAGGGGAAGATCTAAGGTCCATGTCTTCCCATGCTATATAATATGAAACATAAATGCATGGTCTGTGCATTACACTCATTGGATATGTACCAGGCATGGTGCACAGACTCTGTATTGGCCTGAAAGCTTGCAAATGGAATACATATTTTGAATTTGACACACACATTTTTCAGCCTTATTTGTTTTATTTAGAAAAAGTGGTGAAATTTTCTAAAGACTTCAGTGAGAATTTGTTTTGCTTCCTCAGCTTGTACGTTGACATCTCTACTGGAAACCAAAAGAATTAATAGATTTTAAGGACAAAAAGATCCCTTACAATAAAATAGTCTGAGCTCTTACGTAAAGCAGAGCATAGAATTTCACCAATTAGTGATTCCTGCATTTGATCAAATTATTCCTACAATAAGTACACTAACTAAATGATGGTTGAACTGGAACAGTGGTCCCCAAATTTTTGCCTCTGTGACCCCATTTTGAGACTTGCAAGTAATTCTGAGAGTCGTGACAGCAACCAAGACATGCAAAATATTTTAATTTTTATGCTTTTGATTGACATAGGTATAAGCCAAACAAAAATTCCATTTTGTGCTAAATGTTTAATATTCTGGGTCACCATATTTAAATTAATGATGAAAACCCAACATAAATATCAAGCTGCTGGTTTTCAGGGCCCTGAATGGCATAGACCCTACCTATATTCTGTTGGCATATGCAACATCCATAAGTTAATGCCTGCTGCATTAAGAACAGTAATTGACAATAGAGCCATCAGATGGCACTGCTAAGTTTATGTGTACATGGAAGGGAGATGGGGTTTTGCAGTTGAATTCCTTTGTGTAACCACTCCTTCTTCCCTTCTCATTGTCTCAGTCTCCATTTTGTCTTCATACTAGTTAGAGGCAACTAAGGATCTGTGCCTGAGAAAGCTTAAGTAAAGTTCTATTTTTAAACCTTCAGCTGCATTTGTCCTTACTGATTGCGAATCAGTTCTTACTCTGCAACAGGTTATGGGCCCAGACCTCTTCAGAACAGCCCAGTACAACTCTAAAGACTAAAAGTGAGCTGAAAGGAAAAGAGGCCCAAGGGAAACTCCCAGAGGAGGCCTACTAACTGTAAGTGAGCAGAAGAACCAGAATCCCAATCTGAGGGGAGGGAAGCAAGCATGGCCAGCAGCTCTGAATTAAAGCTTTTAGTCTGCAAGCTGAATAACACAAACTACCAGTTGTGGAAATTCAAAATAGAAATGCTCCTATCCAAAGATGACCAAAGTGGGAGGTGATCGCCACAGACAGACCTGCAGCAAGCCCTGAGGTATGGGACAGGAAGAACAGACAGGCAAAGGCAACCATAAGCCTGTTAGTAGAAGATGACCAGTTAATCCACATAAGGAAGGAGGCCACAGCAAAGGGCATGTGGAATGCACTGCAGAAGCTGCATGAAAGGACCAGCTTGAACAGTAAGCTGTTTCTCCTAAGGAAACTGTACCAGATGAGACTTGGTAAAGGGAAGGAGATGCAGGATCACATAAATTCAATGCTGGAAGTGGTAGCACAACTGCAAGGCATCGGTGAAGAGATAAAAGACAACCACGTGGCAGCCTTACTTCTCTGCAGTCTGCCTGAATCATACAGCACCCTCATAAATGCCCTAGAAACAAGGCCTGAGGCAGAACTAACACTGGAATTTGTTAAAGGGAGACTCATGGATGAATTCCAGTGCAGGAAAGAAATCATGCAAGACAATCAGGAACAGGATAATGAAGCTGCCCTGAGAATTGCAGATAACAGATTGCACAGGAAGGAAACAAGAGCATGTTTTCGGTGCAAGAAAGAAGGACACCTAAAGAAAGACTGTTCCATATGGAAGGCAGAACAACAAAAACGATCTCCACAAATGCCATAGCAAAGGGCCAAGGCCACAACCAGTGACACAACCACAGAACAGTGGAGAGGATGTTTTAGAGCAGCACAGACCAACTCATCACAGGACTGGTGTGTTGACTCAGGAGCCACAAGTCACATGACCAGCGACGAGCTTTTTCACGGTACTGGACCCAAGCAACAAAAAAGAGATATACCTCACTGATGGAAGCAATATCACTGCAGAAGGTATTGGCGAAGGAATTCTAAGTTGCAACAAGGCACATGGAGGCACACAAGCAATACCAGTAAAAGATGTGCTGTATGTACCTGACTTAGAGGGAGGACTCCTATCCATTAGCAGAGAAAGAGCTCACCGTCAAGTTCCGGGGTAATGAATGCATAATCCAAAACGGGACAAGGGTCCTAGCCAGAGCCTATGCAGATAAGCACTAGGGATGGATGAATGCAGTTCAGAAGTTCAGAGTTCGGCCCGAAATCGGCCTGTTCGGATGACCGAACATGAACCCTAACGTGAACATACCGAACAAACCGAACACCAAACAGTGAAATGGCCGAACAGTTTTGTCAGTTTGGATAGTGTTCTGGTGAGTTCGGGTGGCAAAAAAAGGTTCACTGGAAGGTCAAACATGACAGGGAGGTGTAGTCAGTCACTGAGGAGCAGACTTCCAGGTGCCAGGGGTGGAGAGACTTGCAAGAAACAAAACTAATTATCTACATCCCCCATTCCCAACACCTTTTGAGCTAGTCACTGTTCCTGAACAGCAGGCATTGAGTAGGATTTTTAGATTGCTTTAAGTTTCATTTCAGTTTTGTACTGAAATGAAACTTAAACCTCAAACTGAAACCTTGTGTTATGCATTTCACTGTACAGACTCATTGAGCATGTATGTATTTCACTACAGACTCCTCTTCTGTTTGTGATTCCCCCCCATCCCATATATAT
>QEPC01005594.1:485630-519325 GCA_003113815.1 Sphenodon punctatus | reverse complement strand
AAACCCAATCACCTGCAGATGTTGAAATCAGAAGATCTACCAGGGAAAATAAAGGCAAACCACCCAACCGCCTGTCCTACAAAGCAAGTACCGACAGACTGTCTGAGCCATCAACATGGGAAGATGTCTTACAAACGTCAGAAGAGGAACACAACAAATGGACGAAGGCAGCTACAGAAGACATGGTAGCAGATGCCCTGACAAAACTTTAGCAGGAGAGCGCCACCGAAAGCTACTAAGTAAAATGGGCATAGTAGGTTAACTTCTGTCTGTTGAGAAGGGGTGTTGGTATATGCAACATCCATAAGTTAATGCCTGCTGCATTAAGAACAGTAATTGACAATAGAGCCACCAGATGGCGCTGTTAAGTTTGTGTGTACATGGAAGGGAGATGGGGTTTTGCAGTTGAATTCCTTTGTGTAACCACTCCTTCGCTTCTCATTATCTCAGTCTCCATTTTGTCATCTTACTAGTTAGAGGCAACTAAGGATCTGTGCCTGAGAAAGCTTAAGGAAAGTTCTATTTTTAAACCTTCAGCTGCATTTGTCCTTAGTACTGATTGCGAATCAGTTCTTACTCTGCAACATATTCAAGACCTGTTCATGGAGCATCACATTGATGATTATCTGTGCTCTGAAACCACCTGCCTGGAAATCCCACCATTGTGTCTTAAATTGGTGGGTGATCAGGCCTTTGCTGTGGTGGGCCCCTCAGTGTAGAATTCCCTCCCTCCCAATGTCTGTCCTAGTTTCTCCCTCCTTACCTTAAAAAAAACACCTAAAATCTCATTTACTCTCGGTGTTTTTAGGATCCACTGCTGGTTCCCCTCATTGTAGTTTGTCCTCACTCTTTTAAATTGATTTTATATTGTTTTATATGTTTGACTGTAAATCGCTCTGAGTGCCATTTAAAGGCAGGGAGTGCAATAAAGCCAAAAATTATTATTATTATTATTATTATTATTATTTTATTATATGACATCCAAGGTGAACTTTGCTAATGGACACAGAGATTCAAATTTTCAATTCTGACTATGCAAAATTCATCAACTTTGACTTCAGACATGAATATTTGCAATGGCTGTAGTAATAAGACTATTACTAGATGTATAATTATGTAAGTACACACAGGAGTACCGTTAAATGTCTCTGTAAGAGCTTGCAGAATGGAGGCCAAAAACATTATCAAGGAATGTTTCAATTGCAAAGGTGTATGGGTATAACTGCAGACAGATGTTAAACTTAAACTAATAATGGAAATAAATGGTCCTGTTAATTTAAAAAAAATATATTTTCCAAGGAATATAATGTCATGCGTAACATTTCATCCATAGTATGATACACATAAGAATGAAGTATCTTTCTCTAATGTGTATTTACCCATTGTATGTGTTCATTGGCATATTATAAAATCAACATCCTTTTTCATTTAGGTTATTTTAGTGTGTTGTTTACAAAACAATGTGACTCTGTATGGGTACATCCTAAGTCAGGATGGAGACTCGCTAACATACATTCCTATTTTTTCTTGTTGATTCTCTTCTTTTGTTTGGTGCACTATGGCCTTATGGCCGCTGTGCCATTAAACCACATTCACTCATTGACCTTTTTTTGATTCAACCTAGAAAATATGTTAATGGATAATATTGTTGAAGCATAAAGGATCATAAAGGGCCCTGCATTCTTGGAAGGCACCTCTTGACTCAATCCTATGCTTGTGCTGGATGCACTAGGCCTGCTAGCGTATGATTTAATTTTCCTGTAGATTAAATATTGACAGCATAGGAGTGTTACTCTCAGCTGACACCTTGATAAATGTTCCAGGCCCCTGCTTAGATTGTCAGTTTGGCTGTTTGCTCTAAAATTACTTTGAAAGGAGAAAATAAACACTTGCAAGGAAAATTATATCACTGCAAACAAGCCTTGCTCACTCTTTTTGTGTGCTAATTAGATGTGGAGAATTTTATGGTCACAGCAGTGCACATAATTCATTTGTATGCTTTCTAGAGCTTTTTGAATTGACCTCCTGATGAGATTAGAACTGTTAGCAGTAAATATTATGGCACAAAATAGCTGGTTCTGTTTGTCGCTTCACAGATCTGGAAGGTAACTGCAGCATAGACAAACCCTCACATGTTCATTATTAAGTAATGAAAGGAAACACATTGGTGTGAAGATAGGAGGCAACACACTCAGCTCTGGTGCTTACCACTAGAATTACATTGATCAATATCAAAGATGTAAAAACATAAGCAGACAGATGACACCCTGTGGCAGAGTAGGCCGCAGCCTCTGTAAGGGTGGCCTGCTGAACACACTCTAGCACTGAAATAGGTAGCAGATTTGCTAACCCATGGGTAATACCTGTTTTTTTGAGTACTGCACTGGGTACTCAACAGGCTACTTGATTACTGATCAGGTATCTAGAAACTCAACAAAGGGTAACTTCTGGCACTGATTTTTTGATAGCCAATAGCATTTTGGAATATAAAACAAAAAAACCAGGAAGGAAAACAAAAACATTGAAAAATTGGGACTGGAAGTTGACATTGCAGGGCCAGGAGTAGACTTTCCAGGATGCAAAACCAAAGAAATAGGTGCCAGAATTTGGAGAATTGGTACTGGAAGTCAAAATTCCAGGACAGGAGAATTTGGAGAATTGGTACTGGAAGTCGAAATTCCAGGACAGGAAGTCAACATTCTGGGACAAATGGTACTTGGATTCGGTCAAAATCGGGTACCAATTGGTATCCAGTGTTGGGCTGATTTGGGTACCGGAAATCTGATGAGTATTCCCATTTTTGTGGGTACTTGTTTTAGCTCAGCTCTACTCTTGGCGCTACCACCTTTGGAAGCTACAAGACTCAGGATCTCTGGTATTTGGCTGCAGACTGCAGAGGGAGGAGGAAGTCTTAATCAAGATTGTGTTGGGAACTGTCCCTAGAACCAGAGGAAAGGCCAAAGAAGGCAGGCCCAGTGTGAAACAGTATGAAGGAAGGTTAGAGTTACCTAGTGGCAAAAGTGTAGTTGTGCATGTGTGCGCACACGTTTGAGGGGTAGGAGACAATCCTCACCTTCATCTTGTTTTCCTTCAATAGCATCATGGCTAAAGGCTTAAATTAAGGAAAGAAATGTCCCTTGTACAACTCTGGTCCTTGCTGCTATGAAATCTTTTTAGAAGCTAGGAAAAGTTGATGGAGTCATTGTTATTTTGAGGGAAATGTTACGAATTAGGGCTTGGTGGTACTTAAATATGAGTTGCTCTCTCGCTTTGGACTATTGCTTCCCTCTGATCAATACTGGTCTGTGTGAAGCTATCTTTACTTCCAGATCAAGAGCACCACCAGATTTGTAATTGGGGGTCATGGCCACAATACTTTGAAAGGGTGAAAGGGTGGGGGGCGAAGAGACTGTTACCTCTTTATGGCTGTTTTTAGACAGATGCTGTGGAGGTGGGTCTGTGTGTGCTCAGTAGAACGTGCATGCACATCTGGTGGGTGAATGAGGGTTTAGACAACAGCGGATGGGTATGCACCCCCATCCACCTGCATGGAGCAACCCGGCTTTTTCACGGTTGCTCCATGCAGAAAGATGAGTGGAGATTAGTGCTGAAACTTGGTCTTCAGAAAACTTCAAAATTCTCTGAGGATTCCGGTCTTCAGTTTGGAATTTCTGAGTTCCAAAGTTCTGAGGACCAAGGCCGTTCCTCGGAAACCTTTGGAAGCCGCTGTTGAATACTGGCACTGCTGCTCATGTGGCTGGAGTTGAGCTTCTTACAGCTAATAAAAAGAAACTTAGTGCAATAGGGGGGGTATGGGAGGGGAAAGTTGAGTGATAGTAAGCCAGATGGAGAGCTTTAATTGGCTGGCAGGGCAAAATAAAAGTGGCTGCACAGCCATTTTTCCATTGTCTTTGGTGAATTTGGATGTGTTCTACACTGTTGATCTATAAGTAATTGTCCGAGGTGGGGAGGGTGCCTGGCATGGCATGGTTTGGCCTGTTCTGTCTTTAAGGTCAATGCTGGGCAATGAGAGATCTCTCTGCCTGGAACCCCTTGCCTTGGCTGTTCAAGTTACCAGCACCACACACCATACCATTTGCCATGCCTTTTTTAAAAATAATAAGCGTGTGCCACTGCTGTTCACACTGCTTGGCACCATGAGGCCAGAGGGATCTCTCTGTATGGCTCCCCTTGCCTGGGTTGTTCAACTTACCAGCACCACACACAACACCAGTGCCATGCCTTTTAAAAAAAATAAGCATGTGCCACTGCTGGTTTTGTTTATTTATTTTGGGCACTTGATATACCGCCCCTCTTACCAGAGCAGCTCAGGGCAGCTAGCATTTCTTTAAAAAAAAAAAAAATTAAAAATTATAAAACACAATAATATAAATATTAATACAACTTAAAGGAGGTCAAAAGAAAGACATACAAAAAATACAGCAACCTCATCCCCCACCAAACCTCAAACCCCCACCCTTCACCCATCTCCTCCACCAAAACCCTGGTGGAACATTTGCACTGTCATCTAAAGGAGGAGAGGCCTGGGGCCACCAGGAGGGAGTTCCACAGTCTTGGTGTGGCTACCAAGAACACCCTCTCCATAGTCTCCCCTAGGGATGGGCGAACGCGGTTCAGAGTCTGTTCGGACGTCTGGACCAAACTCTCGAACAACCAAACAGTTCGGTCGTGTTCAGATGAGTTTGGGGGCAGGAAAAACATCTTTCCAGGGCCAAAAATTAGATTTCGGTTTCAATTTCGTTTGGTTTCAGTTTCACTATTTTTGAATGTTTGGCCAAGTTCCGCCAAACTGAACTCGACTGAACCAAACCATTGAACCCGATCTCTGGTTTTGAACCAAACGACCGAACATCCGAACATCTGAATTGTGTTCTGTTCGCCCATCCCTGGTCTCCCCACAAGATACCATGGGGACTTAGAGAAAGGTGCTCCCAGCTGCTGACTGCAGGGGTCTATCCAGAGCGTGGGGGGTGAGGCGGTCCTGCAGGTATATACGGCCTGGGTCGTATAGGGCTTTATAGGTAAGTACCAAAATCTTGAATCTGGCCTGGAAGACTCTAGGCAGCCAGTGCAGAGAACAGAGCACCGATATAATGTGCTGCCGGCGGCCCATCCCTGTGAGGAGACGGGCCACAGCATTTTGCACCAGCTGCAGTCTTAGAACTGTCACCATGGTTAGCCCCACGTAGAGCGCGTGTTAGTACGGCTTGGCACCATGAGGCCAGGGATCTCTCTACATGGCTCCCCTTGCCTGGGCTGTTTAAGTTACCAGCACTGCACCACATCAATCATGCCATGCTTTAAAAAAAATAAATAATAATAAGTGGGTGTCCCTGGGGTGTGTGTGAATGTCTGGTTTCTTTCTTTTGGGTATTATAATTTTGTCTGCTGTGCTGGCTGGCTTTTGGTGGGATTTCTGCACACAGTTGCACTGTTTTGTAGGGTTGTGTTGTTGTCTTCTTTCTTACCAAGGCTATGGCATGGCACAGCAAAGCCTAACTGTAAAGTGTAACTGTAACTGCTACTACTCTGCCTGCACCATGAGGCCAGACGGAATTTCTCTGCCTGGATCCATTTCCTCTTGCCTGGGCTGTTCAAGTTACCAGTGCCACAGTACCAATGCCACGCCTTTTAAAAAATAAGTGGGTGCCCCTGGGTGTGTGTGTGTCAATGTTTGGTTTCTTTTTTGTGGGTGTTATAATTTTATCTGCAGGCCTGACTGGCTTTTGGTGGAATTTCTCCATGCAGTTGCACACTGTTTTGTGGGGTTGTTGTATTCTTCTTGAGTGAATGTCCCACTCTTGCTAACCTTCTTTTCTGTGCACTGCTTGGTTGGCATAATGGTTTTAATGTGGGTGCACTCACTGTTGATGATGGGTCATGCTGTGGGTACACTACTGTTGGCTTTTTTTTTGGATTTCTATACGCAGTTGCTCTTTTGTGGGATTGTCATCTGGAGCAATTGTCCCACTCTTGCAAGCCTGCTTTTCTGGGTAGTGCTTTGGGTTCAAGAAATTTTCCAAGATGTGACCAGCCGGGGCACTGAGGGAATACTTTCTAGTTTCTTTCTGGTTAATATGCTGTGTGGGGAGGGAATTTGCCTTGCATTTGGGGGGTGTCTGGTTTCTTGTGTGTGTGTGTTATGACTGTGTGTGTGTTACGGCACCCCGTTTGGCTAGGCAATTAAGAGGGAGGAAGGAAGGGGTGGATGTGCTATTGTGCACCCTGATTGGCTAGGTAATTAAATGGTTGCAGCTGCTGCACATGGCAACATGTGCTGAGGTGCTGAACTGGTGCCAAGCAGTTCTGAATTTCCATGATTCTGAGTTCCGAGTATTTCTGAGGTCCGGAATGCTGAGTTCCAAATTCCGGGTCCTCAGAAAAAGTTCTGAAGTACCACCAAGTACCCGGACCAAGTGCCTGGAAGCCTGGAATTTGGTCTGAGTACCCGGAAGTACTAGTGAGGATGGGTGGGTTGCAGGAGTGCGTGCCCACCCACTGCCATTTTTAAACAGGCAGTACCACATGTGTCCACTGGGTGGACTTATGTGGTACCATCTTATCTAAAAACAGCCCAGGATGTGTCCATGCTCTCTTCAGAATGTTGAAGAGTCTCTGAAGAGGCAGAGACAAGCAAACTTGGGGAAAGGACCTGGGGTGGGGTGTGGGGGGAGATAGGGGGCAGAGTGTGCCTGTTTGGTTCCCTATCCAACACCCATGTGATAACCCTGAGGCAATCTGTAGTAGAGAGACCACCACACCTATGTTCAGATACCATAGGAATCCCCACCACTTGGCAAACCCATGGTGCTACATGGAGGAGAGAACAGGGGCAGTTTCCTGTGATGCGTGAAAGCACACAAGAGTGTTTCAGTGAATATAGCCAGAGATGAAAGCATGATGTAAAAGACAGCCTGGTATAGAAAGAATATGCTCAAGCAGAAACATAATAATTCTTTAAGAGCTTGGACATGCAAAGCTCTGAACAGCTTCCCAAACGACTGGGTGCTGAGTTCAGCTCACAGTGAAATCACCGAGATTTGAAAGCAGATTTCACAGCAGATTGCTTGTATTTTGAGGATTGAGCTGCCATTCCTAAAGATTAACATGGCAAAGGCCAAGGTGTGGTGTTCATAATCATCCTGACAATAACTTTGTAACTGAGGCCCTTTTCAAATGGGCCACGGTGGGTGGGAAGGATGGGTCTGTGCCCACAGTGGGTGGAGGTGGGTGTGCGCCCTTCCCACGGATATACACCCACCTCCGCCCATCTCCACGTATGGAGCAACTGGCATTGGCACCCATCGCTCTGTGTGTGGGTGGTGGGTCGAGCGTGGGAGCGTGCACGCACCCCCACCCACTGCTGCCGCTGTTCCTACAGGCACCCCACCACACACACCGTGGGTGGCGTTCGCACGAACGCCCCCCACCACACATGTGTGCGGTGGAGGGGGGGACGCACCCATGTGAAAAAGTTCTGAGAATCATAAGATGAGATGAATGATAGAACTTATAACATATCTTTATGATACAACTGAAGACAACAGGTAGTGGCTGCTTCCACTGATATTCAAGAGACGAAAATAGAAATGTTTCTCATCAAATCTGCTATTAACATTTGGCATTATGATTAAAGATTTCAGTAAATCATCCTTAGGCACAACTCATAGTTGGACTATTCAATCTGAGTACAATCAGAGCCCACCCCCCCAGTATTATTATTGTATCAAGTACATTATAATAACCTTTCAGAACTTGCTCCTTCTTTATTCCAGACATGCTTTACAACTCTGGACACAAATCATGTCCCTCCTGAGTCCTCAAGGTGACTGAATACTGGAGATTATGTTCTATTTGTAATAGACTTCATCCTAGAAGCCCAATTAGGCTTAGCAATCAATAGCACTAGGTGCTTAATCACATAGGGAAGACATAGCCCTGAGTCTACACTGGTGTGGTAGGGCACCCGTGCAAACGTGCAGGGGAGATGGGTGGGCTCCCGTACAAACTGCACCCGTGGTGCATGCTCCGGTGCTCCAACCATCTCCACCCATCACCCACGCATGGAGCAACTAGCTCCAATGCCGGTTGCTCCATGGGTGGAGATGGGCCTGCGCCTGTGGGAATGGCCCCACACCCACCCCCGCCCACTGTAGCCGCACACCCATCCCCCACCCACCCAATGTGGCCCGTTTGAAAAGGGCCTATTTCATATTTTATGAGCTAAGATAATACAGTTACAGTAATGCAAAATAAATATAATTTTAGCTGATCCACTTTTCTGCAACCACATTCTTTACTCTCTACTTAGTTTTACATCAATTAAAGTCAATAACTCAGCTCTCATCATTTTAAATGGATGGAGATCTGCACTTTTCGTATGCCTAAGTGAACATGATTGTTTTATGCCTAAATTAACATGTTGCGTTTTAATGGTGGTTTTAAAAATACCACCAGTTTCCTTGTGTTCATTTTGACCCACCACAGTGCTTCAGGCCATCCCCACACAATGGACAGATGGGGGGTAACATACCAAATAAAAATCTATTGGAGGGAAATTCAGATAACTACAGAATGAAATGTTTAATTACTCTGGATTGTCTCTTCATTACTTTGTGCACAATCTTCTACCCACTGAAGTAAATGGCAAAACTGCCATTGAATGTAATGTAAAAGTTCTGCCCTTTGTCATACAGTAGATACAGCAGTAAAGATATCTCCGCTATTTATTTACCACATATGTGGCTTGTTGTTGTTTGGCTAGTGATGCATCCTTACTAGTCATTCAAAGGCTGTTTACAATATCCCAAGCTTAATCCAGTTGCAATCAAGTCCCACCTGTATGGGGAATTTTACAAACTGGATCTGTGATGTGATTTGGACAAAGTCTACTGGCAGGGCTGTGACACTTGGCATTTTTACATACACCTTAAAGTGCTGGTCTTTCAATCTTCTGAGCTTACAAGTCCACAAGTAAGTTCTGGATGCACTCTTTACACACACACTGCCCTGGTGTGGGTGAGGATTTAACTCTAAACTACATCATTGGATTCAATCTTTGGTTTGCCCTGAATAAAAGCAAGCTGCAAGCTGGTCACTGTAGTTGGATTGCATTATACTTGTTTTCTTAAAAATAAAATAAGCCTTTACAAATTCTGTGGGACACAAGCTTTGAACTGGTGGACAATATAAATCAAGGGTGGGGAACCTCTTCCTTCCCAACAGTCATTCAGAAAGCTCAAATGGCAGAATAGACGTTTGGGGTAAGGGTGATTAAGGAGCATGGTCAAGAAGAGAGGATCCAGATCATGAATTTCTGCCCTATCTTTGGCCCTTTTCACATGAGAGGCCACCACCCATCTCCATGCAGTTTTGCTGCATGGAAATGGGTGGAGGCGCCCGTGTAAATGCCACAGGAGATGGGTGGGGGTGCGTGCGCGCTCCCACACTACACCCACCTCCACCAGTCTCCACCCATCACCCACCCATGGAGTAATGGGCTCCAATGCCTGATGCTATGTGGGTGGAGGTGGGTGTCCACCTGTGGGAACAAGCGGACACCCACCTCTACCCACCGCAGATGCACACCCATCCCCCCACGGTTTGTTTAAAAAGGGCCTTTACATCTTTGCTTGCTTATCCTGAGCTCACTCAGTGCTTGGGGCTTGGAACTGGATCTAGGGGCCAGATCCAGGAACTGAAAGTCTGCCGCATAAAAACTAGCCATGGGTTGCAGTTGATACCCCAAACTGAGAATCCCCAAACCTCTTATGAATCGTAAGGTGGCAGTTTGTAAATTCTTGTAGATCTAGGAAGTATTATCTTGCTGTTTTAAAGCCAATGAGACAAAGACCATTTTAAAATTGACCGTGGTGAGTGGGGGGATGGGTGTGTGACTTTGGTGGGTGTGTACCCATTTCCACCGGCGCACACTACCCACTGACCGTTGGGCATTGGAGACCATTTCTCCTTGGGTGGGCGATGGGTGGAGGTGGGTGTAGTGCAGGAGCGTGCAGCAAAACTGTATGGAGACGGAGGGGGGAATCTGGTGTGAAAAGGGCCAAAGGCTCTTTTTACATGGTCCATGCTGGTGGGGAAGTCGGTGTATGCAGTCGTGGGGGGGGCAGGGGAGGGAACGGGAGAACACCCATCCCAATTCATACCCAACCATAGACCAGCCTGCCTTCTCTCTGGTTGTTCTGTTCATGGGTGATGGTTGGAGGTGGGTGAGCATGTGTGTTCCATGTGTACACAGGTGGCAGCCTTGCATGCACACCCAGATTCTCAGGTGTACATGAGTGGGTGCTGCCTGTGTAAAAAGGGCCAATGAATGAGGAAGATTTAAACTAATCTCTCTGGTCTGTATCTGGAAACGTAAATACCTCTTATATCCTTCAAATGTTAGGGACACCTGTACCTAGGGGAATCAGGATCGAGTGACAATTCATACAGTCTTTTGGGTAGTTGCTGCTTTGTTGTATTCCGTATTCCTTACTTTGTTTGGCCTCTGAGGAAAACTGGTGTTCGTCTATATGCATGTGTGTGTTAGATACTGGTACAGTATGCAAAGAGAGTAGGATGATCCTTGGAGCAGATGAAAGACAACAACAGGCACAGGAAATCACCGGAATATGAAGACAGCTGGGAGGGAAGATGAAGCAGAATAGGCAATGATGAAGGTAAAGGTGAAGGGAAGAGGTGCGTATATATAAAGGGTGTGACAGGAAAGCAAGTAACTGTACCTGGACCTACCTAAATACCCACATACTGAATGATTGTGCCAGTCAAGCAAACATATAGTGGTGATGTCACTCTGTGACCAATAACCTTTACTTCCCTTCTCACAACTCTGCAAAATGAGTCTCCTCCCCCTCCCCCCCTTGCATAACATACTTCATGGAAAGACTCCTAGGGTCTATTGGCAAGCAAACTAATTTAATCTCAAAAAACTTTGAGCAAATTAGACAATTATATCAAAGCTTGAATCAGTGTTTTGTAAAAGAATGTTTGTGTGCGGGGAATACTTTGTGCGAGACAGATAAGGTAAAAACAGTCATGCAGGCGGCTCCCTGCCCCGGGGTGGGAAACAGCGGCCACCCTTTCCCTGGTCGGGGAGGGGCATCGAACTAAGGTGCCTGTGGTCATAGGCTGCTCCTGCCCCACTCCGAGCCCTGACCCCCACCATGACAGACAGTCATGATGCTCATCCATGGCAACCCATACTCTGAGTCAGGGATGGCGGGGCCGAACAAAATGTGCTAGTCTGCGTTGGCGGCCCTTGGCCAGGGCTGGGTCCTCTGAGCTTTTCCAAAGATGCAGCCCAGGCTAGCTGTCTACCTGCCCTGCGGCAGTCCCAGGCCAACATCTGGCAGCATGGGACCATGCGTGAAGGTGAGTCTTGGGCCAACACGGGCCTGCATTTTGTTTTTACCTGCAGTTTTCTTATACGTTATCTCTGTGCCTTATATTTCATATTTTGCTAAAGTGTCATCTAATCCATTTAGATAAAAGTAAATTTCAAAATGATACATTTACAATTACAAATGAACAAGTCTGACCAGATGATAAGACTGCCATTTGTTTGTTTGTTTTTAAAAAAGGCTAATCCTTTTTCTCTTAGGCAATTAACTGAGTGTTATATTAGGAGTCACACGTTCACGTTACATATAAATTCTTCACCCAGAAAAATGTCCAACCTGCCTTAGATATATATGACAGTGACTGATGGACCAGAACAAGAGATTCAATGAAAGAACAGGATCATTACAGCATTGTCACCCCCTGAAGAGAACCTTCAGTCAATACATGAACAACAGTCCAATGCATTAAAATCAGCAGCACTTAGTAGGTAATGTAAATTTATATGCTTTCTGGTGCACATGACAACTAATTGCCTAGATAAATTGCACGGTCTGCTCCCTCAATATATCTTGCACCAAGCACCTCACTCATACACAATGTCCATTTGATCTGTGGACTCTTTACAAAGAGATTAAGTGATTGAAACTAATTAACACAACTTTATACTTTCTCTTAGATTTCTCTCAGTGATTTTTGTTCTGTACTCCTGGTGGTGTCAAATATTCAAAAAACATGATTGGGTCTCCAAAATATCATGAGATGGGCTTAAAAATGTGTGAGATTTTAAAGTGTAAATTTGGGAGGGGGATTCCATTTGTTCTTGGGTATCTGGTCCTTTAGGATGTCATGCTTTCAGTCTCCCCCCTCCCCCCCTTTTTTTTTGTTCTACAGTTTTTAAAACTGAACCTACAATTCTTATGATGTCAGTAAATGGGGTTTCAAGAATACACAATTGTGAGACCGGAGAGTTTCTAACTGTTTGGATCTTTTCAAGAACTTGGAGATCTCACTGTTTCAAAAGAGAGCAAGCCTGAGGGCACTAGGGGTGTGCAATTCATTTTTGTGGTTATGATAATGAAAAATAAATACATCTTTTTTGTTTTTCTTATTATAATAACAAAAATGAAGAAAAAAAAAATAACAAACATGAAAAAAAAATCTTTTTGAAATAATGGGGAAAAACTGAAGAACATATCTCTGGCTATAATATTTTTATTTCTTACTAAATTCTGATCAAGCCTGGGAAGATTGTACCTCCAACAGAGGGCATTATGTGTACCAAATTTCAGAAGGATTGGATAAAGGGAACCAATTTTTATAAGCAATTGAATGTTGTGATTTTAAGAAAAGCTGCATACACATTCCTGTATACAACTTCTTTATTTGTCAACCAATTTACATGAAACCTGGGAAGTTATGACCCTCAACAAGGTTACCAATCATGACAAATTTCAGAAAGTTTGGATAAAGGGTCCTGATGTTATAAGCCATTAACTTGAAAATGCATTTCTGGCTGTAACATTTTTATATTCCATCCTGTTTTCAAGCCATTTGACAGGAATATATCCCACACCTTCCCTGTCATCTCTGCCAAACACAGTACAATTTGATAAAGAGTCCCAATTTTATAAGCAATTGAAGTTGTCCCCGAAGACCATTATTCAGATAAAGAGCAGCACATGCAGTGCCAATCAGAGATAGGCACGTGGTATGGCAGGGGGAGGGAGGATGGGGAACATTCCAATAGACTGACAGACACATTCACTGGCTAATTACTGCATACTTCCAGTTTACAGGACTAATCAGTGGTGGCATCGAGGCAAGCATAGGGGGTGGACCAGAATGCAGGGCCGGCCCCAGGCATGTGACACATGTGCGCCTGCACATGGCCCCGTGGCCAGCTGGGATCCTGCGTTTCTCCGACTGGGTGTCAGGCTGCAGCCAGCTTCTCTCCCAATAAGTTCTTCTGCCTCCCCTCCCTGGCTCTGATCCCCATCCCTCACTTGCCTCCACGGCTGGCCCCAGGCATGTGCCACATGTGCGATCGCACATGCCCCTGTGGCTAGCTGGGGCCCCGCGTTTGTATGGCTGGGCAGCAGGCTGAAGCCAGTTTCTCCCCCAATAAGTTCTTCTGCCTCCCCTCCCTGGCTCAAGTCCCCATCCCTTACCTGCCTTTGCCTCCTAGTAGTGCTCCTGCAGCAGCACTCCCCCACCACCCATCAGACTGGGAGATAACGCTGTTTGTTTACAAACAACTTCCCTGTGTGCTGATCAGAAGGTTATTACCTTGTAAAGAAGGTTCTTCGAGATGGTGCCTAACATTCTCACAACTGGGTTCTGCATGCACACCCTATTCAAATCATAGACCACATGATGGTCTCGAGCTCCTCTAGTATAAAAAACACTCTTCCCCTCAGAATGACAGTTCCTTCCAACCCTTTCTAGAAATATAAGAAAAAAATTCCATGCGGGCTGGAAGGGTGGGTGTTGTGAGAACGTTTGGAGCCATCTCAAAGAACCTTGTTTACAAGGTAGCAACCTTCTGTTCTTCTTCGAGTGGCTCATCACATGCTATTTTTACATGGCTCTGTTGGGTGGGGGGTCCATGGGCATGCCAAGGCATGGATGGGGCATGCACATGACTGCATACGCATCTCCACTCACCCCCCACGCATCCACACCCACGGAGTAACCGCTGTTTCCCCCGGTTGCTCCGTGCATGGGGACGAGTGGGGGGTTGAGTGGGGATGCATGTTAGATGGGACCACACACACCCCCACTCATCATGGTTGCGTGCACCACATTGTTCACATGGAGCTGCCCCACCCATGAACACACGGAAATCTGCGTGTTCATGGGTGGGAGAGGCCCGTGTAAAAAGGGCCACATTCTCATAACTGTCTTACTTAGACTATCTTAGGTAGGAATTTAGGATGTAAAGCAATATCTATTCTGTCTTGGAAAATAAATCTGCAAATATGGTTCTGAGATTATTATGGCTGCTATTTCACTAACTTTTCTTAATTAATGAAGTTATTGATAACAGGAATACTGTCTTTAAATCCACACCCCATAACCAGTTTTTTTGCGCCCCCGCATATAATCAATTCACACTGCCCCAGGGGCACAAATTAAATGGTTATGGGTGGGGGGCAGCATGGATTGTTTATATAGGGGCGGGGGTGCAAATGAACTGGTATTGGGTGGGGGCAGCATGAACTGATTATGGAGGCACAACTGAACTGGTTTTCTCTCTCTCTCTCTCTCTTCGTGGCATAATGTGCTTAATAAACTAGCTGCATTTTGGGTGTCTGGTGTGTTAGATAGCAGCACCTCTGGATTGGTTGCACTGTATGCGTGCACAAGGCACAGGCGGCACCGGCAGCAAGAAGCAACAGGCCCTGGAGGCCAAGCTGGTGAAGCTCACCCCCTCCTCCAGTAAGGCAGTGGACAAAATCAGGCTCTGTGCCTGCCTCACTGCCCGCCTGGCTGCCCCTGCAGTGGAACCACTCCTGGGGAGTGGTGGTAGACGCTCGGCTGGGGAGGTGGGGGAGGAAAGTGTTGGGAGGCCATGCTTGTCTATGGCCACTCGGCTGAGCGCCAGGTAAGGCAGACAAGGGGTGCCAAACCGGGAGGGGGAGGGAAGAAGCATGGGGAGGCCATGCTTGTCTATGGCCACTCGGAGGGGTGGAGAATGGGAATCCTTCCTGTCCAGAGGGAGTAAATGTTATGTAAATTTACAAATTTGCATAATTAGGTGGGACCTAATTATGCACATCAGGCTCTGCACCAAGACTTCACACATGGCCTCAAAAACCCTGGGGACGGCCCTGCCGGAATGGGCATACAAGGGACATAACTGGGACTTTGGAGATAGCATCCCAGATATCAGGAGACATGATTTACACATCCAGGCTGTCCAATTGTCATGATAGTCACATCCTGCAGCACTCTGACAGAGGACATAAGAGAATCTCTATTGCCTCTTTCCTAAACAGATGTTTCCGACTTCCCAGTAACAAGTGGGGGAGAGAAGCTGGGATGGGCACAGCACAGAATGAGGATATTTGGTCAACATTTCTGCTGGGCAATTGGCATCACAAACAGATCTTATACCATAGTGGACATTCTTACACACACCTTAAAGTGCTGGTCTTTCAATCTTCTGGGTTTACAAGTCCACAAGTAAGTTCCGTAGGCATTCTTCACACATACACTGCCCTGAGGCAGTTTCTGGATGCATTCTTCACACAAACACCACCCTGAGGCATCCTAAAGTAGCCACAGCTGTAGACATGAGGGGCTGCCATGGAAACTAAGTGACCACAGCTGCCTGGAGCAAAGCAGTTTACAGGAGAAATTTTTACACACAAAAGTTCTAGGCGAAGTTCTATGCAGAAGTTCAAAGAGTCAGATATTTAAGATCTGGGTGAGTGATTTAGACACACAGAAAGTTTTGGATGTAACAGCAAACATGCAGGAGAAATGTGTGTGTAAAAACACCCAGTGACACATGAGAGAATCCCTGGCATAGGCTCATTCTCTGAATAGGTTGTGCAGGCTTATAAAATTGGAACCCTTTATCACATCTTTCATATATTTGGCAGAGATGGTCCTGACAGTGGAACAGATGGTCCTCCCAGCCAAATTTCATATACATTGGTTGGATTACAAAGATGTTACCATCAGATATACATGTATAAGTTAATTGCTTATACCACCAGGACACTTTATCCAATCCTTCTGAAAGTTGGCATAGTTAATAACATTTGGGAGGGGTATAATCATGCCATGTTCCCTCCACATTAGATTAGCAACAAAGAAGGTAAAGCCAGGAATGTATATGCAGTTTTTTGAAAAATAACATAATTCAGCTCCTCATAAAATCAGATTCCTTTATCCAATCTTTTTGCAATGTGGTACACTTAATGCCTTCCGTTGGTGGTACAACCTATAATAAAAAACCAAAAAGGTACAGTGAAAAATGTGTTTTCCATTGAAAGCAATGGAAATTGAAAACGAAAATGAAACTTTGATATTCATGAAAATGAAAGATTTAAACAACGAAAATGAATAACATAGGTCCCTGGTGAACACATCTACAGGGCACAATACTTAGCACTGAGTGAAGGCATAAGAGGGCTTAGTACAGGCCTTAGGCTCTGTGACGGTCCAGCCCGGGCCGACTTCCCCGGACCTGAATCCGAGAGCAAGGACTCACCCAAAGCGGGGAAAACATTCCTACAGCCCGCTGTGGTGTTGGCTCCACCCGGCGAATGGAAGGGGGCCGAGCCAGATGGGAGAGCGGCGAAAGCCGCATCAGGCGATGCCTACATCAGCAGAGACACCCGAGCCCTTCCGGGATACCCGGCCAGTCGTGGGGGAAGGGAGGCTCGAGAGGACGCTGCCTGAATGACATCATAAGGCGGTGCCTGGCCCAGCACCGGGGGAACGCGTCGCACCTGTGGACGGGGCGAGCCCAGGTAAAAGAAGCACCGAAGAACCAGGAAGGCGCGCGGGGTGAGAGGATCCTATGGACCAGGTGTACCACATTTGGTGGGAGGAACATTAAGGGACCTTATGTGTGGAAGCCTAAGTGGGAGGAAGGTAGCACAGGGAAGGGGGAGCTGGGGGAGGCTCATAGGTTCAGGCCACGGCCTGCGGGAGTGCCCCTGCAGGAGGGCAGGGTGGTGTCCCTGTACCTCGGGGGGGCACACCGGAGAGTAAAGGGGATTCCCCACCCAGCCGGCCCCGAATCTGGAAGCCGACCGGGCACAAACTTAGGGGGACACGGACAACTGGTGTAGTCGGCAGGATTAGCCTCAAGGGGCAGGGTGGCCACCCATCCTCTCGCTCACTCAGGGACCAGTCTCTCCGGCCTCAATGAGACCGGGCCAGGATGGATTCCGAGGCGTTGCTCAAGTGGGTAATGGATACACAGAACGCACAGATAGAGACCCAAAGGGGGTACCTGAAACAATTCACCACCAACCTGGTGAGCACACAGGTACATAGCCAGGCGCAGTTAGCGGAGCATGTGGCAGCTCTACTAACCCAGGGCTTGAACGTCCTCACAGCCAATGCCACCAGAACCGGGGAGTCCAAGGGACCCCCGGTGTGACTAATGAAAATGGGCCCTGTGGATGATGCCGAGGTATTCCTCAACACCTTTGAAAGGGTGGTCAACACCGCGAAATGGCCAGAGGCTCAATGGGCCATCCTCTTAGCCCCTTGTCTCTCTGGCCTGGAGCAAACCATGTACGACCGGCTTGATCCCAAG
The DNA here is from genome assembly GCA_003113815.1 of Sphenodon punctatus. Classification (NCBI taxonomy): domain Eukaryota; kingdom Metazoa; phylum Chordata; class Lepidosauria; order Sphenodontia; family Sphenodontidae; genus Sphenodon; species Sphenodon punctatus. The sequence continues at coordinate 501,663 of QEPC01005594.1, read as the reverse complement.
GAGGTGGAAGACTATAAGAGGGTAAGAGAGGCCATACTAGTGGGTTTGGACATTTCCAAGGAGACATATCGACGAAGGTTTAGGATGGAAAGGTACCCCCCCGGATCTTCCCCCCAGGTGGTGACAGAGAAGCTGCGGACATATGGGTTCAGATATTTAAAGCCACAGCAATGGTCCTCCATGGAAACAGTGGAAGTGCTCCTAACAGAGCAATTTATATCCATTCTGCCCCCTGGAGGGAGGGCGTGGGTGGCCCGTCACAAACCGACCAACCTCGGGGTGGCGGTACAGTTGCTAGAGAACTATGAGGCTTTTGAAGGTAGTGGGGGATGGCTAGAACGTGAAGGGACCAAACCAAACCTTAGGGAGGATAAGTACCCCCGGGTGGAAGGAATACCCAGGGAAGGAAAAGGCGGAGGTTGGGAGTCAAGTCGCATGCGGGAGGAGGGGCCACGAGGGGGCTGGGGACATGGGGAGGGACGAGAAGGTAGGGTCGTGGGCACCGGCCCACTGTTAGGGCCCCTAACCAGCATGGGGGCTCACGTGGGACCACCCCTAGCTCGGGAGGGGAGCAGCGGCCTGGGGGGGAGGTTGTGCTTTCAGTGCGGAAAACCCAGGCACTTTAAGCATGAATGTCCCCTAATGGACTGCACCTTCGCCGAGGGGTGGCTGGGAGAGTGTCAGGGGGATACGGGGCAACCGGCAAAGCCCCTGGTACCAGTTTGGCTGGGGAATTATGAGTACCAGGCCCTCATGGATACGGGATGTGGGAAGCCCTTGGTTAGGGAAGGGATACAAGGGTTACCCCAGACTGGGGGCCCTCCTGTGCTCATCCGGTGTATCCACGGGGATGTGCAGCCTTACCCCTCATGCATAGTCCGCCTGCAGGTAAATGGGAGACGAGCTATGCTTACCGCTGGGCTAGTACCAGGGCTGGCCCATCCCGTAATCTTGGGCCAGGATTGGGGGTCTTTGGCTACCCTGCTACCCCGCACAGCCAGACTCTTGGGAGAAGAGGCCGGCGATCCTGGGTTGGAGATAACCGGGGATGCGGAAAGCGGTCAGGATGCCCCGTTGGGAGACCTGTCTCACCTGGTAAGGACCTTTGATTTTGTCCAAGCCCAAAGGAATGACCCTAGGCTACAACATGCTTATGAGCAAGTGAGCGTGGTGAATGGGCAGCCCCTGGACTCGGAGCACCCCATGGTATACCCCCACTTTGAGTTAAAAGAAGACAGGCTATACAGGGTAGAAAAGGATGCTCATAGGGGGGAGGTATACCAGCTAATAGCACCTGAGGGTGTGCAATGGGACTTGATGCGGCAGGCCCATGAAGTACCATGTGCAGGGCAGTTAGGGGCAGAGAAAACATGGGAATGGCTGACTATCCGTTTTTATTGGCCGGGGCCGGGAGAGGGTCCGGAAATACTGCGCCTCCTGCCCCAAGTGCCAGTTGACCTCCCAGAAAAAGGTGGCCCCAGCGCCCTTAGTGGGGATACCCTTTGAAAGGGTAGGGATGGATATCATGGGGCCGGTGGAACGTTTGGCCGAGGGACATTGATACCTCTTAGTCGTAGTGGACTATGCCACCAGGTACCCTGAGGTGGTGACCTTGCGGTCCATAAAGGCTCCGGTGATAGCCCGGGAACTGATGAAAATCTTTGCAAGGGTGGGGTTTCCCCAAGCGTTGCTCACAGGCCAGGGGACGAACTTCATGGGGAAAATTATGAAACAGCTATGCAAAGTATTACGCATTAAGCAACTTCAAACATCAGTGTATCACCCCCAAACAGATGGCTTGGTAGAGAGATTTAATCAGATGTTAAAAAATATGCTGAGGAAATTTGTGAGGGAGGAACCCCAGGCATGGCCATCCCTGCTACCGGCCCTAATGTTTGCCTACCGCAAAGTGCCCCAGGCCTCCCTGGGGTTCTCCCCGTTCGAGCTCCTGTACAGACGCCAATCCCGAGGGTTATTAGACCTTGCCAAAGGAGGATGGGAAGAATCCCCAAACCCCCAAGACAACATAGTTCAGTACATGGCCAAAATGAGGAAGAAGTTAAGAAAGGTATGGGAATGGGCAGGACACAACGGATTGGAGGCCCAGCAGAAGCATAAGGCCTATTATGATAGGAAGGTCCGAGTACGAAAGCTACAACCCAGTCAAAGGGTGTTAGTTCTCCTCCCGACCTGTGAGTCCAAGTTGCTGGCCACCTGGCAGGGGCCCTTTGAAGTCATACGGCAAACCAGTGAAGTGGATTATGTCGTTCGGCAACCGGGGCGATGGCCCGAGCTCCAGACTTATCATGTAAACATGCTTAAGGAATGGACCGATCAGGAAGGAGAATCCAAGGAGTCGATGGTCACCGAGGTAACTCCCGTCCCCTTGGAGACCCCCCTGGGCTAGGGGTGGACCCAGAGATACACCTCGATGAGGACCTGTTGCCAAGACAAAAGGGGCAGCTCGTAAGCCTGATCACCTCCTTCACCCACGTGTTCAAGTCCAACCCCAGTCATACCCGGGCCATATACCATGATATCCGGACCGAACCCGGAAAGGTGGTGAGAGAAGCCCCCCGTTGACATCCCCATCACCTGAAGGAAATAACAGAACAAGAGGTAAAAACGATGTTAGAATTGGGAATTATCCGGAAGTAGACCAGCCCCTGGTGGAGTCAGCCGGTCTTAGTGGGCAAGCCCGATGGCTCGACCCGCTTCTGTATAGACTTTTGGAAAGTCAGCACGATATCACAGTTTGACGCATACCCTGTGCCCCGGATAGATGTGCTATTATAACAACTAGGAACAGCTCAATACCTCTCAACATTGGACTTGACCAAGGGATACTGGCAGATCCCCCTTATGACTCGAACTCAAGAAAAGACAGCCTTTGCCACCCCGATGGGTCTGTTCCAATACATAAGGATGCCATTTGGCCTACATGGGGCCGCTGCCACCTTTCAGCGACTGATGGATACCGTATTAGCCCCGCATCAGGAATACGCGGCAACTTATATCGCCGACATCGTCATCTTCAGCCACTCATGGGAGGAGCATATGATGCATCTGCAACAGATAGCCACAGCACTAGCCCAAGTAGGACTAACTGCCAACCTGTGGAAATGTTGGCTGGGACTAAGAGAGGTGGTATACCTCGGTTACCAAGTAGGGAAAGGGAAGATTAAATTCCTCTGGGACAATATACGAACTGTCCGGGACTGTCCACCTCTTCAGTCCAAACGGCAAGTACAGCACTTTTTGGGAATGTCCGGATACTATCGCAAGTACGTACCCCACTTTGCAACGATAGTGGCCCCGCTGACAGATCTTACCGGTAAGCGTCAGACTGGCCCCATACAATGGACCAACACACTCCGGGAGGCTTTCCAAACTCTGAAGGACAGGCTATGTACCGCACCCGTACTGCACACACCGCACTTCAGCCGACCGTTCGTGGTGCAAACCGATGCATTGGATGTGGGATTGGGGGCAGTATTATCGCAGACCATAGACGGGGAAGAACACCCCATCGCGTATATCAGCCGGAAATTGGATGCTCAGGAAAGACAGTTTGCTACAATCGAAAAGGAGGCCCTGGCTGCACGATGGGCCAAAATTTCCCTACGTTACTATCTGGCTGGGGTGGACTTCACGCTGGTCACGGACCACGCTCCTTTGCAATGGCTAGCAGCCATGAAGGACACAAACGCCCGCTTGATGTGGTGGTATCTAGGTTTACAACCTTATAGCTTTACCGTACAGCATAGAGCAGGGTGTCTTCCCACTATCTCTGACTTTTTGTCTCGACAGGGAGACTCGGTGCCCCCAAACCTGTACCCCGGGGATCCCGCCTTGAAGGGGGTGTGTGACGGCCCAGCCCGGGCCGGCTTCCCCGGACCCAAAGCCTAGAGCAAGGACTCACTCGAAGTGGGGAAAACGTTCCTACAGCCCGCTGTGGCGTTGGATCCCCCCGGCGGCTGGAAGGGGGTGGAGCCAGATGAGAGAGCGACGAACGTCATGTCAAGCGACACCTACAGCAGTGGAGACACCCGAGCCCTTCTGGGATACCTGGCCAGCCGCGGGGGAAGGGAGGCTTGAGAGGACGCTGCCTGGATGACATCATCAGGTGGCGCCTGGCCCAGCACCGGGGGAACGTGCCGCACCTGTGGACGGGAGGCAAGCCCGGGTAAAAGAAGAACCGAAGAACCAGGAAGGTGCGCGGGACGAGAGGATCCTATGGACCAGGTGTACCACGCTTGGTGGGAGGAACACTAAGGGACCTTACATGTAGAAGCCTAAGTGGGAGGAAGGTAGCATGGGGAAGGGGGAGCTGGGGGAGGCTCATAGGTTCAGGCCACAGTCTGCGGGAGTGCCCCTGCAGGAGGGCAGGGTGGTGTCCCTGTGCCTCGGGGGGCACACCGGAGAGTAAGGGGGATTCCTCACCTGGCCGGCCCCAAATCTGGAAGTCGACCGGGCACAAACTTAGGGGGGCACGGACAGGCTCATTGAAGTGAGTGGATCCCACATTTGCCATAAGTGCTAGATCTGGCATTCTGATCTTACATCAGTGCAATCAAGAGTCATTTCACAGTGTCTAGTGATGTTCTACTGATGTGGCATCAAAGTTAGGCTTATCAAACTCAGTAGTTAAGATGATCAGCACACATGCTGAGACTAACCATTTGGGGCCAGATTTGGACTTCATGACAACCATGGGTCTATCCCAAGAAATATCCGGCCCAGCACCTGAGCAGGACACACACTAGATTTGCTGTTTTGCTCTGGCATGGAAACAGAGATTCGACTATTGAGGGTGGTGTTGTAATACCATTGTCTTGGTTGGCCCATTACCTTCTGATGGCCCATGTCCAGGCCCTTCTATGCCCTTGTCAGAGTGACAGACCAGTTTAGTTGGCCCACCTCCAGGGACTAATGGATTCAGTTGGTTTCTAGAGCTATCTGGGGGATTTACCCACTAACTTTGATGGCTACTGGCCATTGACACAGTTGCATTCAGGTGCTCGCTCCCACCACTGTGGCAGCATAGGTCTCCCTGGTATAGGGGGGACCTGAGGCAGATGAAGTGGGAGGGTGGGTTTTAGAGTGCAGATGGTGCCTGACTTGCTTTGAAGCTGACTGATTGCTACATAGATTATTTTTTTAAGGACTATGCCATGACTGTGATGGTGGCAAAGAAAGCTTTCTTCTCTATCAGTGTGTCTGCAAAGTCCCATCCTGTGGAGCTGTTCAGGGTGGTGAATGACCTGGTTAATCTGGCTGGTAGAGGTGTGCACCAGGGGCCCATGTCATTTTTATTTTCATTTTTTGTTTTCATTATTTAAATCTTTCATTTTCATTTCCATAAATATCAAACTTTCTTTTTTGTTTTTTACTTTCGTTTTCATTTCCCAATGGTTTCAATGGAAAATACATTTTTGACTATACCTTTTTTGTTTTTAAAAAAATTATAATTGGCTGAAACGTGGAGGGATTCTACCTCCAATGGAAGGCATTACAGGCACCAAATTCCTAAAATATTGAATAACAAAATCAAATTTTTATAAGCAGTTGAATTATATTGTTTTGCAAATATCTTCATATACATTCTTAGCTGTAACTTCTTTGCCTCACATTTACTATCCCTCCCTTCTAACCTAGCCCTCGAGGAAATGTCGATTTCTGGTATTAAAAGGAAATGTCCGAGGAAATGTCGATTTTTCCTTTTAACACCAGATTTTCGAGGGACCCAGTGGGGGCCCGTGGGTTCCACGGGCCCCCCGATGTATAAATTGCTTGAAAACCTGGATTTAGTGATTGTGAATGGGTTATTCCCTGGGGATCAGGATGGTAACTTTACTTCTCACTCCCCCATGGGCTCTAGCCTAATCGATTATTTTTTAGTACCAGCTGATTATCTATTCTCTGTCTCGGATTTTTGCGTTTTACCATATTATTTGACCAATCATTTCCCCTTGAATTTAAGGATTCTAGTCACTTCAAGGGATCATGTTCTTCCTCGGAACGGTGTCTCTAAACCAAAGCCCGAAGCTGTCCCAGACGGCCCACTCCAATTAAGGAAATCCTATGAATTAGAAACCTTTTTCTCCCATTTCATTAATTGTGATCATGTCATAGATCTCGCTCAGCGGATCTGCTTTATGCATGGCGATTTGATCACGTGCTACAAGGAACTCTTGGAGTCAATTATCGCCTATTTGTGCACTCCTAAACTACCTTATTATCCCCCCAAGTACTCTTCTTGGTTTGACAGAGAGTGCCGTAGTGCGCGGAGCAAGCTTCGTAGGCTGGCAAAGCGTGTCAGTATTTCTCCTTCTGGACATTTTCGCGATTTATTGCTGCAGCATTGTAGAGTCTATAGGAAGCTACTTACTGAGAAAAGACAGGCTCACTTGCAGCAAAAGTGGTCACACCTTCTCTTGGCTGTCCAGGAGAAGGATTCCAAGAAATGTTGGGCTCTGATTAAGCACTCTCAAGGTGTGGCCCATAAGTCCCATTCTCTTGTTCCTTCCCCTGTGGTTTGGCAGTCATATTTTTTAGATCTATTTGCCAATCCTTATATTTCGTCTTTTGATTCTAATCTGTCTTCTTTTTCTATTGAAAACTTTCAAGTTTGGCATCCTGTGACCCCAGTAGAGGTTAAAGACCTAATTTTGCAATTAAGATCGGGGAAAGCCCCAGGTGGTGACCATGTAACTTCCGATTTACTTAAACTTAACCCGGACTGGTGGGCCAATATTTTGGCCCCCCTTTTTTCTAGAAGTTGACTAAACAGCCTGGTTGTTCCGATTTTCAAAAAAGGTGACCCAGCCTTGCCATCCAACTACAGACCAATAAGTCTCCTAAGTTTAGTTGGGAAGCTTTATTCCAAACATCCATTCCAAACATCTGTTGCAGAAACTGCAAGCATGGCTTTTTATTACAGAGGTGATTGCACCAGAACAAGTGGGCTTTTGTGAGGGCCAGTCCATTCTGGACCATATATATGTCCTCCAACGAATAATCACAAAATATACCCGCCCACGCAGTAAATCCCGACTCTACCTGTGTTTTGTTGATTTAAAATCAGCGTTTGATATGGTAGACAGGGAATGCCTCTGGCATAAGCTGAGTTTGACCTCCATTAATCATTGTCTGATCTTATAATCAAATTGCATTACAATAATACTATTCAGGTTCGCTTTGCCCCCGACCATCCACCTATGGAGATGATCCAGGTTAACCGGGGGATTAGACAAGGGTGTATTCTGGCCCCTGCCCTTTTCAATTTTTTTCTTAACGACGCAATGTCTTTCATATCTGAAATTGATTCCCATGCCCCCAAGTTGGCAGACCGCAGAATTCCAATTCTACTCTATGCGGACGACACTGTTCTAATTTCCAAGACTGCAGTTGGCCTAAGAAAGATCATGCATAGGTTTCTGATTTACTGCCAGCAGGAGAATCTATCTATCAATTTTTCAAAGACCGAAATAATGTGTGTAGGGACTAGGAAGTGTGCAGGGCAGTGGCAGTTGGGTCCCCAGCAGATTGAGCAAGTGGGTTTTTACAGATACCTTGGAGTCGTGTTTTCAGCTACCAGGAGCTGGCAAAAGTACTTTAAATTGGCTCTTGCTCAAGCAAGGAAAACATCTAGTGCAATCCAGAGTTACTCTCATGCTAAAGGTGGGAGACTGGCAAAACCTGCCCTATGTTTATTTAGGGCTAAAGTGGTGAACCAATTTCTCTACGTCTTTCCTGTTTGGGGCCTGATGTTTTTGAATAAAATTGATTCCTTACAAAATGGCTTTCTATGAGCCGTTCTGGGGTCCCGAGGGGAATCCCTCAGGTCCTCCTGAGAGCTGAGACAGCCTCGCAGACCCTGAAATCACAGGCCCTTCTGGCAATTATAAAATACTGGTTAAAAGTGACTCTATTTCCCCCTAACCCTTGCCATCTTGTTAGTCTGGTATCTGGTGACCAATATGTCAATTCTTGGTTGCAGAGTGTTGAAAATGAGGTTTTGAAGTTGGGCTTCTCCAGGGATTTTTTATTTCCCCTTGACTATAAGAAGGCTGTGTCCCTGGTGAAGAATAGGATCTTAGACCATGAACTATTAAATGAATCACTGCTTGTGGGATCCCAGAGACTGGCTCCACTTTATTTGAATATTCAGTTATCAACTAGCTATCTTTTTCTCTGGATGGACTGGCAGTTGAGACAGGCTTTAACATCATTTAGACTTAATGTCTTTCCATCAGCCATTCTCCAGGGTCGATTTACTGACAAACCTTTTGCCTCCATGTTTTGTGCAAACTGCTCCTTATCCCAGATTGAGACCCTTGAGCATGTTATTTTTTTTTTGTCCAGCTTATGTCAACCTAGGTCAAGGTTTCTGGATACTTATATTTTGAATTGTCTGGTATGGTCTCTGGATGCTATATTGATTAAACTACTCTCTGGTAGAGACTCTTGCCTCTCAAGGGCAATGGCCCAATTTGGTGCATGCATTCTAGAGACCAAGAAAAAATATAACACGAACTGTGACTTTTATGTTTTGATAACTTCTACGTTATGCTTTTATTTTACAACTGATTGCTGGGCGCATGTTTAGTTTCATGTACTTTAATATTCAATAGTATGGTTTTATTTTTTCTTGTATTTATATATATATTTTTAATGACCTTCAGGTTACTCAATAACTTTATCTATCTATCATCTATCTGTAGATTAAACTTGGCACATTTACACCCCTTCCCAAATTTACTATCTCTGCAAACTTTCAGAAGGATTGGATAAAAGGTTCTGGTGGTATAAGCGATTAACTTATAAATGTATGTCTGACTGTAACATCTTTGTAGTCCAACCAGTGTACATGAAATTTAGCAGGGCTCTATATCACACTTTCTCTATCATCTCTGCCAAATATAAGAAAGATGTGATAAAGGGTCCCAATTTTATATGCCTGCACATCATATGCAGAGAAGGAGTGTATGCGAGGGATTCTCTTACGTGTCACTGTGGTATAAGATCTGTTTGTGATGCCAATTAGCCAGCAGAAATGTCAACCAAATATCCTCATTCTGTACTGTGACCATCCCAACATCTGTTCTCCACTTCTTACTGGGAAGTTAGAAGCATCTGTTTAGGAAAGAGCCAATAGAGATTCTCTGATGTCCTCTCTCACAGTGCGGCAGGGTGCGATTGTGATGATAATTGGCCAGCCTGGATATGTAAACTATGTCTCCGGATTGCTGGGATGCTAATCCCAAAGTCCCAGTTATGTCCCTTCTATGCCTGCATGAAGGCTGCCCCCTATGCCTGCCTCAAAGCCATAACAGATTGGTCCTGTAAAGCTGGAAGCATGCAGTAATTGGCCAGTGAATGTTTCTTTCAGTCTTTTGGGTTGCTCCACATCCACCATGCTAGGTGCCTGTCTCTGACTGGCACTGCATGTGCTGCTCTTTATCTGAATAATGGTCTTCAAGGGGACAACTTCAAGTGCTAATAAAATTGATGCCCTTTATCAAATTGTCCTGTAGTTTGCCAGAGATGACAGGGAAGGTATGTGATACATTCCTACCAAATGTCTTGTAAACATGATGGAATATACAAATGTTACAGCTGAACTAATGTCTTATACCATCAGGACCATTTATCCAATCTTTCTGAAAATTGGTAGGAGTGTTAAGCTTGTGGAGTAACATAATATTCATAAGTTCCATGCAAATTGGATGTAATATAAAGAGGTTGTAGCCATGAATGTGTATGGAGCTTTTTGTAAAATCACAACATTCACATGCTTGTACAATTGGTTCCCTTTATCTAATCATTTCAAGAATTGGTACACATAGTGCCCTCCATTGGGGGTACAATATCCCCAGGTTTAATCAGAATTGAATGAGAATCAAAAACGATATAGCCAGAAATACATTTTTCAGTTTTTTTCCTTTATTTAAAAAACAAAATGTTGTTTCTGTTTCTATTTTCATTATTATTATTTGGCGTTTTTGTTGTTGCAATAACAATAATGAAAATGGCAATTTTAATTATCATTAGTGTAATAACAAAAACAACATACACACCACTACCGGCTGCTTTCTTCCATGAATCATCATCATCTATTGCTTGATGTGACACACACACAGAACATACTCCTCCTTACTCAGACTCCTTACTCAGACACCCACAACAAGACAGACACACAGAAACATCCCCTCCAACCCCCTCACTCAGACACCCCTAACCAGAAACACACACACCTGCCACCGCCATCTCCGGCAACACCTGCAATCTGCTGCTGCCACCACTGTCACAACTTTCAAAGTCTTTGCATCACCAGCCTGTGGCCATGCTCATGCTGGGGCTACTACCATATTTTTTTGTATGGCATGCTGGGACTACACCTCCCAGCATGCCACAGTAGAAAACATGGTGGTAGCCCCAGTATGCACACAGGCATGGGTAGGTGGCACAGGGACTTTGAAAGTTGTGGCGGCAGGCAAGCGACTAGTGAGCGACTGGAGCAACAGGTAGGCGGGCGTCCGTGAACCGGGCAAGGGGTTGAGCAGTTGAGTGGGTGTTAGTTTCTCCCCCTACATCGCCCTACCCAGGCTGCTGCCAAGGGGAGCTTGGTGAGGGGGTATAGTTTCAACTCTCTGTTTTTAGTGTATGGGAGATTTCCAACTGTGCATGCGTTGCACAAAGTGGAGCACTGCATTCTTTCCATAGACTAAAATGGGAGTTTTAACACCTTTATAATTTTAAAAGTACTGGCGGTTTTTTAAAGAATAAAGCCACAGCACCCCTAGGTCACAGGTTTGATTTTTCCCAATATATGCAAGTCCTGATACCTAAATTAAAAAAAAAACCAAGGCTGATCGAATTGAGACAGGTGCAAAAAATGCAAAAAATGCTCCTCAGCTTCCAATCTTTCAACTTCTGTCTTCACCATTTTAAGTCTAATATTTTGTCTGAAATTTGGACAGTTTAAACCTCTCACTCAAGTGATCCTCTATGAAAAATTACACTGTCATAGTGTACATTATTTGAAATTGATAACAAATAGAATGTTTGTTCTTTATAATGGAGCATTTAACATGACTCAACTATCCAGGCGCTCCCGTGCCTGGATAATTTATACCCCACCCTATGCTCCCCATGACTTTGCTCCCCATTTTAAAAATTAAATTAAATGGTGGCAGTGTTATGATGTAGAATGCAGCCTCCACCAACACAGTTGATTTCTGTTGCTGTCCTGCATACCAGATTCAAGAGTCAGCTATGGAAGAAGCATAAACAGAGTGGAAGAGAGAAACAGCAGCAGATGGGAGAGGAGACAATGGCAAAACCACAAGAGGAGCAGAAACCAGGATGCAGGCCAGGACAGCACAACAGAGCAGTAGAAAAAAAGAGGCAGTGGACCAGAAGCAGTGGACCAGGGGTTTGGACTTAGATAAAGTTAACTAGATAGTTTGGACTTGTTGGCATTTGAGATTCCGTCCAAACCAAAAATTCAATGAGGGGGGAAGAAGTGATGGATCAGAGTCGGTATTGGGCTCTGAGCCTCTTGACAGGGTAGGTGGGAGGAAGAAAGAACCAAGGGGGAAGGGGTAGAGCAAGATAGTGGGATTTGGGACAGGATGAGAAAGAGATAGTGGGGCTATGGGGGTCCTAGCTGCATGGGGTCTGTGCTCTGTTGGATCAGACACTGGAGTCTTCAGTGAGTGGGTCATCTCCTTGCTTGGAAACCTTGTTACAAAATAGAAAACAAACTCATTAAAAAATTAGGTGTGATTTAATTAAAAGAAAAAAGATAGCTAGACAGGCTAATGCCCATTTGATGCATGTGACTCTGAAGAGCTCTACAAGATGTTTAACAAACAGGCTAGACACTCTCAGGGAGAGTGTGATGGGAAATACTATTACTATCCAAATCTTACTCCTTGGATTCCTTTGCTACTAGACTTGTTAGTCATGGTGGATTCTGTTGTAATGAAAATATTGGGTCAAAATCTGCTATGGTGTACCTCCTGAGGAACTCCTTTGACTTTAGATTAGTAACTTTTGGATTTTTACTGGTGTAAGCGAGAGCAGAGTCTGTCCCTTAGTGGCTAAATCAATACTTTCCCCAGCAGAAAGAAAGATGTGAATCCCAGCTGTATGCTGCAATCAGAGCAGCAGCACTGCTTTTTCATTATATGTATTGCACACTGAATTATCAATTTATAATACTTATGGAATCCAGATTAGCAGTGCGCCTCGAAAAGCCTCCACAATCAGTTTAACCAAGTCCTTGCTGAAAACTGTGTTTGCACCTAAAATCGGGATTTGCTTTCATATTAACTTGTGGCCAATCTTGTTTTCTTCCATTTCTGTGCAAAAAGAAGAGAGAATTCCTTCAGAACAACAAGCTTGAAATGCATAAACAGGCTCAATAATAAAATGTACTCTCACAAATGAATAATGCATGGTAGAATTTGTTCCATTAAAACAGTAGGAAGCAGAGGAAGCAATCCAATATTTTGGACTAGATTATGACTGTAGGCACAGCTCCGTGTAAGAGTTGGTGTATGACAAAGTAGTAGACCCTGGAGGCACTGTATTATGGAGAGAAATAGCCTTTAATGTGCCCTTCTTGTGCCAGTTAGGGATGTGCGAACACCAGGGGGTTGGGTGTTCAGCCCGTTAGGGGTTTGGCCAAATCCAAAACTGTTTGGTTCGGCCTGTTCAGCCTGAATGGGTTTGGGGGGACCGAACCTGTTTGGGTGGGGGCCCCAGATTCCCCTCCCCCTTCCAGGCTGCGTGGGTGAAAGGGGCACCGGGGAGAACCTCCCCCCTACCCTGCCCAGCCTTGTAATTTTTTTTAACCCCACCCCACCCCAGGGAGTGCTCCAGAGCGCTTCAGGCTGCTACTAGGCCTTCCGGTTTGACCCGAAAGGCCTAGTAGTGGCCTGAAGCACTCCAGAACACTGCTACCTCTGGACCCGCTGCCGGACCCGCAGCTGCCGGACCTCCAGCACCATCAGGTAGGGTGATCCCTGGGGTGGGGGGGGGCTAAACATTTTTTTACGATGCTGGGCCGGGTGTGTGTGGGGGAGGTGCTCCCCGTCACCCCTTCCGCCCGCGCAGCCTGGAGGGGGGAGGGTAATGGAAAACCGGGTTCTTTCCTGCTCCCTGCACCCCTGCCTAAACCAGTTCAGAATCCGAACTTTGTTCGGCCAGTTCAGGTGGGGGTGGTTTGAATTTGGGGTCTTTGTGAATGGTCCGAACACCCCGAGTTCGGACCGAACCCCAAACTTCTGAACCGTGTTCGTACATTCCTAGTGCCAGTGGAGCCTCTTCTGCCAGTGGAGTCAGGGGCAGTGCTTGATGAAGACTCTAAGAAGGAATTTTTGGTGTCCCATGTCCTTGCCCTACCTCCAAGTAGGGAGCTTCCAGGTCTCCACCAGTACCGTGCCCATACATGCATATGGGGGCTGCAGCAGTTTTCATGGGGGTGGGGAATGGGAGTGGAGACGACCGCAATGCAGATGTTCCAGCAAGAAAGGTGCTTGGGGGTAAATTCTTCAGGCCCTAATCAATAGTTTGTTGCTAGTGCCACTGTTGAGTAGGGTGGTAATTTGCTGCTGAATGGCCAAATGCATCTTTCCCCCTATTGCGAAATTCACAACAATGTTTATTTCATGGAATAATTTGGCACTTTGGTATTTGGCTATGTTTCCTGGGAAGAGCTGAAATGGGTAACTGATTTGCTACCTGTGCATAATACCCAAATTGTCCACATCGGGTACTTGACGGGCTGGTTGATTACTGGACAACAGAATTTCTAGTTTTCTCTTTACGATGGAAAACCAGGGAAAACAAGAGATTTTGCAACATCTGTTTTTCTCTGGAAAAAAGCAGTGATTTTTCCTTTTTCAGGAGAATTTTGAAGAAAATGGCAAAAATGTACAGGTTTGTGAGGAAGACACTGAGCGCAGGGCAGTGAAGACATGGAGTGGAGCTGAGGGGGAAGCAGCCTGAAGGCAGGTGCTGTGGAGGGGCAGGGGCTCTGCATTTGGAGGGATGCCACAGACCTCCTGTGGGGTGTGGGGGGGCAGGAGAACTATGAATTGGGGTGGTCCGGTCTTATGGACCGGTGGGAAGAGGGACAAGAAGTGGGCCTAATTGGGGCCCATAGCAGCTTCTCCAAATGCCAGCCTCTATATAGTCCATGTGTCTGGTTGGCAGAGTGGTCTGGGACCATGCTGGTAGAAGGAGGCAGCGAGCTCAGGGCAGTAGAGCAGGAGCAACCTAAATGATGTGCTATGGGCTGGGAGGGTTTCTGCATTTGGAGGGGTGCCACAGACCTCAAATATTTTTTTGTCTATTTGTGGGACAGGTAGCTGCAAAATTGTATGAAAATTAAAATATTACATTAAAATGTGGTATTCTAACTCATACCTATATATATTGTGGTAAGGGAAAGCCAACTAGTGTACATTTAATTACAGAAAAACAGAGATTGGGAGTTTTTTAATCAGACAATTTGTTTTTTATCAGAGAATTCTAACTCATACCTATATATATTGTGGTAAGGGAAAGCCAACTAGTGTACATTTAATTACAGAAAAACAAAGATTGGGAGTTTTTTATCAGAGAATTTCCAATTTTTTGTTCTGGAAAACTATGAACTCTGCTGATCAGGTATCTAGATTAGGACTGAAACAAAATTTTGCCCTTCTTGAAAATCTCATTGAGAATAGGCTTTTTGATGAGACTTCCTTCTCTTGAGTTTCATTGCAAGAGTCTCGTGAGAAACTCGAGATTCTTGTGAGATTCTCAAGAAACTTAAACTAGCAACAAAATGATCTGCACAGGTTGAAAAATGGCCACCGGGACCATAAATTACTCTTGATTCATTTGCTGATCTAGCAATATCATGCCCTTTACTACTTCTGAAACTACAGCATTTTAATGCCAGAGCTGCACAGAATGCAAATAGCACAGAATGCAGAATGGCATCATTATTTTAAATATGCAAAGTATAGGATAGAAACTCTCAAATTTGTGCAGGCACAGATAATTGTTGGGGTGTTCTTGAGTTTCTTGTGAGAATCTAGAGTTTCTCCTAAGAATCATGAGTTTCTCATGAGAATCTCATGAGATCTCATCAGGGCTGTGAAATTCTCGCAAGATTCTCATGAAAATTATTTTAATTTTTGTTTCAGCCCTAGCTAGCTGGATGCTAAAAAAATTGGTAATTTATGGTACTTTTTTTTTTACTTTCTGATTGCCAATCAGTATATCAGGACAGAAAACAAACAAAAAAATCAGGATGAAAAACAAAACAAAAAATGGGCCCCGAAGTTGACATTCTGGAACTGGAAATCAACGTTCTGGGACAGAAAAAAAAAATAGGTATTGGAAGTACAAAATCAGTAGAGAAGTTTAAAAAAAAACAAAAAACCCCCCAACAATTGGTACCAAAAGTCAACATTCCAGGACTGGAAGTCAAGTTCTGGGACATCGGGTACTTGAATCTGGTTGAAATCAGTACCATATGTTGTCAGGTTGATTTGGGTACTGGAAATTCAGTGGTTGTACCTGTTTTTTCAGGTACTCATTTCAGCTCTGTTCCTGGGTCAACAATGATAGTACTTGCCTCTTTGCCAGTTATGGTCACTTCTCTGCAGTGCCTGCAGCAGTAGCTCAAGTTTCAGCTTTGAGCCCATCCCCTACATGCATTCATGGAGAGTTCATTCACACAACATTTTTAGAGAGGGGAGTGGCGCAAACCCACATTTTGTGAAATTCCTATGACTTCCTGTGCTCCATGATGATCTCTTGTTCTCTGCCACATGATGCAAGGGGTAGGCCATGCAAATAATTGTTTAATATCTATATGCAGCCCTTGGGGGAGGTCGTGAGAGGGTTCGGGGTGCGATGTCACCAGTATGCTGACGATACTCAGCTGTACCTCTCCTTTTCTACTGACCCAGACCCTGCTATCTCGGTGCTATCCCAATGTTTGGAGGCCGTGGCGGATTGGATG
>QEPC01005594.1:457184-484004 GCA_003113815.1 Sphenodon punctatus | reverse complement strand
AGCAGGTTGTAGTTGACCATAATAACATTCATCAAAATATTCAAGCAACTGACTTTTCACAGTTTTTGGGTTTTTTGCTCCATTTATTTAATCTGTTTCTGGTTTTCCATTCATTTTCACCAGAACCAATGAAAATAAAGGGTTGGAGATGGCCTAAACAAACAAACTAAGGCTGCTTTTAGACGTGCCCCAAAGAGTTGCGGTTTTAAATAATCCACTGGAGAAAAGACGTGGAGGGGGCTTTTAGACGAGACAATGCCTATGAAAACCACATTCTTTATATCAAGGTATTTAAAATGTGGTTTATAATGAATGTGTAACTGGTGGTTTTCATGAGTGCCATCTCGTCTAATAGTTGCTCGTGCGACTTTTCTCCGGTGGATTATTTAAATCTTCAACACCCGGGACACGCCTAAAAATGACCTCTGCTAAAAGACCTGGAAATACAAAAACGGGTAATAGAAAAGATCAACAAGGTAGTGTTCATTACCTGGTTCATTCATTTTCATTCAGATTCACCAGGTTTGTTCATCTTGATGGGTACTTGCTTTAGCCCTCAATGTGGTAAGCTATAGTACCACTATACTTGGCACTGGCTAGATCTTTCTTGGAGTACTGTGTTCATTGATGGGCTCCTCATTTCAAGAAAGATGTGGAAAATTGAAGGATTCTGGAGCAACCAAGATCATCAAAGGTCAAGAATACAGGTACTCCGAGTAAAGGCTGATGGCATCGAGCAGGTTTAGTGGAGAGAGAGAAGATTGTGTGTGTGTGTGTGTGTGTGAGAGAGAGAGAGAGATGGTGACAATATTTAAATATTTAATATGTTGCAATAAAAGAGATGGTGAATGCCTGTTCTCCATCACCACTGCTGAAGATGGGACAAGAAGCTTGAAATTATAGGAAGGTAGGTTTAAGTTCAATATTAGGAAAAACTTCCTAACTGTTAAAACAGTGCAGCAGTGGAACAAGAGAGGTTGTGGAATCTTCTTCCCTGGAAGTTTTCAAGAAGATACTGGACAGGTATCTCTCAGGGATGCTTTACGTGTAGGATACCCTGACTTAGGGCAAGGGTCAGATCTGATTACCAGTGAGGCTCCTTCCAGTTCTATTAATGACACTGCATGAATGAGACCTTAATAACAGGGCCATGTGTGGCCTGTGTGTTGCCCGCAGATTCCAAGTAGCACACTCCATGAGGTCTGTTTAAACCAAAGACCACAATACCACCGATATGATTGAGGCACCCTTCTTTCCATGCAGGTTTTGAGAACACAGTCTGGCCTACACAGATTTTAATTAGCAATGCAAGTTTATGCAAGTTAATTACAGCATGGTATCTTTAACTCCTTATTTCTGATTGAAGGCATGCAAGTCATTAAGTGTAACATTAATTACTGCATTTCACTTGGTTAAATGATTTTCCTAGGACCATGGAACATTGCACATACAATTGTACTCCTTGTGGGTAGGGAATTCCAGGCAGATTATTATTGCAGCTTCAGTTCCCATATCAGAAAAAAAATGAATGTATTGTTTAATTAGGTGAGTAATATCCTAAGTGAAGCAGTTTAAACCATCTTCTCGCCCCCATTGAAGCTAATCAGAGAGTTCTCATGGACTCCAGTAGTGCAGGATTCCCAGTAAAATGTGGATTTAAAAAATACCTATCAGACATGCCTAGTTAGACGGTATTCATTGGACAGAAGATAAATAGAATTCTCTGATGTTTTTGCATTGTCTTTTCAGACTGGGGTGAAAGTGTTTTACACAGTAAATTAACACTTATACATGAGAAAATTGGATTTAATGGAAAACCTCTAAAATTGCCAAAGACTTATTTTTTAAAGAGAGCATGCCTAATTGTGCTAAATACAAAAATTCAGGCATATGAATTATTGTATCACTGCCCCTAAGGCGTAATTTTTGTGAACTGTATTATGAATGGACTCAGATTGTGTTTTATATACTTTAACATCATGTATAAGGAAGATCTAGTTGTTCTTTCTCATTACAGTCATGAGACACAATTTGAGTATAATATATCTAATCATCATGATAATTATTAGCAACTTTTGTTATGATTTTGGTTTTGTTTTATGTTTTTTTTAGCATGAAATGGACCAATGGGCCAATCTAGTATTATACACTAGCCTGAAAACCTCTACCTTGAACTATGTTCTTGGCCATATTCTGATTGCTTGGAAATTCCCCTATAAAAAGGCTATCTGGTTCCATTGAGGAACTTTGCTTGCTAAGTGNATTGCAGGAGGGGGCGGGGTATAAATTTGGAAAATAAAAAAATAAATAAAATAAAATAAATACAGGGGAAATGGCACCTGTGTGAATACATTGCTACTGGGCAAGCAAACACAGATTAAGGAACATGGGTCAAGTTTGCAAGTTGGAAACTCATTCATTTAATTTAGTTAAATGAGTCGCTCAGTACTTACTGTGCTTCAATCCAGGGGTGTAGCTACCATAAGTTAGGAGATACAGCTGCACTGGGGCCCACAAGCTTGGAGGGTCCAGAAGTCCCTGCGCAGGGGGGACCACAGCAACCTCCACTGCTGCCACATGTATCCCCCAAGTGAGCCAGGAAGAGGCTAGGCTAGATAACTCTGTCAGGGTGGGTGAGTAGGTGCACAGAAGACCAGTATTCAGGGACATTACTGGGGTTAGGGGCAGGACTTACCTGAGCAGGGCAGAGGGGATGGAGCCCAGCTGGCCCAAGCCAAAAGGAGTCCTGTGCTGGTGAGTGTGGAAGGACCCGCCTATCCAAAGACCTCAGGAAGCCTTTCAGGGCCTGCCTCCCTGCCATGGTGTGGGTAAGTCCTGATAAGCACCGACCTCTGGGGTTTTCTTGGCTGATTGGAACAAATTCAAGTCAGCAGGCCACAATGATATGCATCCTGAAAGTACTAGCTGGAGAAGTCTGAGTCAACTGCTATTATATTTTAAAACCTATGGAGAACGAGTGAAGTCCCAGAAGATTGGGGAACAGCAAAGGTAGTGCCTATTTTTTTAAAAAGGAAGACCCAAGGAATTATAGACCAATTGGCCTGACTTCAGTACTTGGGAAGATATTTGCAAACACAAAGAGAAGAATAGGTAATTACTAGTAGACAACATGATTTTGGAACACATTATGCCAAATCAAAATGGTTTCTTCCTTTTGTTGAAGATACCAGTTTAGTAGACAAGGGAAATTCAGTCAACATATCTTGATTTCAGCATGGCTTTTGATTTAGTTCCACATGATGTTCTCCCAAGCAAGATGGAGAAATATGGTCTAGATGGAACTACTATAAAATGGGTACAAAATTGGTTTAAAAATTGCACTCAAAGGGTGATTTCAGACGTGACGGGGCAGATTCGCCCCATCAGGAAATGAATTTTGAATTCCCTGCTGGGATGACCCCGTCACGCCATAACAGACATGCCGGGGGATCCCGGTGGGGAATTGGGGAGGGGGCGGGGCCGCGCGGCGCAACATGCACAACATCCCCGCTTCCCGCCCTCTGGGGAGACGGGCGGGCGCCGCGGCCAATGCCGCCGCAGCACTTGCCCGCTTTGGCCATGATCCGGAATCCCTGCGGGGATCCCGACCCGTGGCCACCGTCCAGACATGACGGCGGGGGTCACCACGGCGGGGAATCACATTCACCGCGCGGTGACCTCCGGCCCCACCGCTTCGGCTGCTCACATGGCGAATGTGATTCCCCGCTGTGGTAACATCTGGGGGGAAACATCCGTTTCCCCCAACAGACGTTACGTGGTCGCTGCCACCACAGGGGATTGACTGTGGTGGCCTTTGACCACATAACGTCTGAAATCACCCAAAGAGTGTTTTTAAACAAGATGCTACCCTACATGCTCCCCCTCCCCTCCCTGGAGCCACACATCTTCCTGCCTATCTGAAGGTATTAATTAATTAATTTACTTATAATTTATTTATAAATATTTGTTAGCCGCCCCCTCATGTCTACGGCATCTCGGGGCAGCTTACAGCATAAAAACACACAATAAAATCCATTAAAACTATGTTTTAAAAATACAGCCCCCCTCAACATTAAAACTCTTCAAAAATCCCCCCCTACCCCACCCTCCCACCCTTCCCTCCGAAGGCCTGGGTGAACAGCCAGGTCTTGCAGACTTGCCGAAATGCCAACAGACCTGGAGCCAGACGGACTTCCTCCAGGAAGGAATTCCAGAACCTCGGCCCGGCCACCGAGAACACCCTCCCCATTGTGCCCCCCCCGCTTTATATGGGGGACCTCCAAAAAGGTGCCCCTGGTGGACCGTAGGGATCACTCTGAGGCACAGAGGGCAAGGCGGTCCCCAAGGTATGAGGGGCGCAGACCGTGTAGGGCTTTATAGATCAACACTAGCACCTTGAATCAGGCTCAGTACATTATAGGCAGCCAGTGCAGAGTACGGAGCACAGGTATTATGTGCTCCCACCTTCCCATCCTCATAAGGAGACGGGCCGCTGCATTCTGCACCAGCTGCAGCCTCCGAACCAGAAACAAGGGAAGCCCCACATACAGCACATTGCAGTAGTCTAGCCTTGAGGTGATGAAGACATGAATGAGGGTGGCCAGGTCGGGCCTGGAAATGTATGGACACAGCCTCCGTACCAGATACAGCTGTAGGAAGGTGACCTTAGCCACCAACTCTACCTGCTGATCCAGCCGGAGCCCCGAATCCAACACCACCCCCAGACTCCGAACCTTCTGGGCTACAGGAGGGTGGACCCCCCTACCAGGGGAGCCAGTACCTCCCTCGTCCTACCCAGCACCATCACCTCTGTCTTATCAGGATTGAGTTTCAGTCTGTTCTGCCGCATCCAATCCACCACAGCCTCCAAACATTGGGAAAGTAATGAGACAGCAGGATCTGGGTCGGTTGAAAATAAGAGGTACAGCTGAGTATCGTCAGCATATTGGTGACATCGCACCCCGAACCCTCTCACGATCTCCCCCAGGGACTGCATATATATGTTAAATAATAGCCGAGACAAGATTGAACCCCGAGGGATGTCACAGATCAAGGCCCGGGGGTTTGATGTTTCAGACCCCAGCACCACCAGCTGGCTTCTCCCTGAGAGGAATGATCAGAACCACCCTAGGACAGTCCAGTCCAGACCCCCCAGGTCTCGAAGCCATCTCAGCAGCAGCCCATGGCCCACGGTGTCAAATGCAGTTGAGCGATCTAGCAGGATCAAGAATGTTGAACATCCTGCGTCCATCTCCCGGTGGAGATCATCCACCAAGGCCACCAACGCCATCACCGTACCATAGCTGGGTCAGAACCTAGATTGAAAAGGGTCCAGGAAACCAACGCCGTCCAAATGTGCCTGGAGCTGCAGTGCCACTGCCTGTTCAATAACCTTCCCTAAAAAGGGAAGATTAGAGACGGGTCAGTAGCTGGCGAGTGCATCCACATCCAAAGATGACTTCTTCAGCAGTGGGCGCACCACCGACTCCTTGAGACTGGGTGACAATCTCCCCTGCTTAAGGGATGCGTTCACTACCCTCACCAGCACAGTCCCCAAGGTCTCCCTGGAGGCTTTCACCAACCACGACCAACCAGGATGGGCACGGAGAGGTAGAGTCGGAGGAGCACACTTCCGTGAGCCATGCAGCATCCACTCATGACCACTCACGGAGAACTGCCAAGAAATCCAAAGTGTTCTGTGTGGGGCAAACCAAATAGTTCCATGGCAGGTGGCAACCAGCAACCATGGAGGCCCTGCCCATATGAACAGTGACAGACAGTCACAGCAACAAACAGGGTCACTGCTCAGAGGTACTGTGGGTGGGGTAAGCGGCCTTTGCAGGTCACAAGAACTGGCTGGGAGCACTGGGGAGCCTGGGTCCCCCAGCACTTGTGCTGGGGACATGTTATTTACAAAGGCCAGCCTGGCATGCTTCCCCATCCCCCATGGTCCATAGTAGGGGGAGTGTGTGGCAGCTGCCTTTGTGGCTGCAGTGGCCATCCTGGGAGCCTTCCATTTGAATTGCTTCCCTGCACTCCATCTGAGTGGGTACTCCATTGCAGAGCCACTTGGTGGCCACAACCCCCCACTCACTCCCAATTCTCTTGTTCATTTAAAAACACCCAAAGAGTAATAATTTAATGGGTTTGTAACAGGGAAGTGCTGGGCATCCCTGTTCCAAGGGAGACAGCAGGAGCTATCTCTTTAAGAGAGAGCGGCCAGGCGGCAGGGGTGTAAAATCTGCCTGCCAGTAATTGACTGGAGTTGATGCCATAGGGAGACTGGCCAGCGGCAGCTGAAGCAGCACCATGGGATTGCCAGACACGGAAGCAGGGAAGGAAGCGCTGCGGGGCTCTGAGAAGAAGCCGGTGCTTGGAGGAGAAGCCCAACCCAAGGAGCTGGTGGAAACAGCTGGAGGCTGGGGCCATCAGGGAACTGGGAGTCGCGGGCTGTGAGAGACACAGAAACTGTGTTTCCCAGAAGGGCTTAGCTAAAGGAAGCGGGGACGCTCACTCAGCTATCTGGAGTGGGAGGCTCTACAGACTCTGGTAGGGAGTGAGGACTGGGGCAGGACTGATCCACAGGACAGTGATGAGTGAAGGGGCTGTGACCCCAGGAGGGGCTGTGTCCCTGGATAGGAGCTGAGACCCCAAGTGAAAGGGACTGTGACCCCAGGCTTGGCTGTGTCCCCGAATAGGGGTAAGGGGCTGAGACCCTGAGAGGGCCATGTCCCCGAGTATTGAGAGGGGCTGTGACCCCAGGAGGGGCTGTGTCCCCAGATGAAGAAGCCCAAAGTGAAGGGCAGTTGTATGGCCCCAGGAGGGGCAGGGAGAGTCCCCAAGTAGTGTCCAGATTATTGGGATGGGGCCGAGACCCCAAGAGGGCCGGAGTCCCCGAGTATCACCCAAGGTATTGGGAAGGGACGGAGACCCAGGAGGGGCTACGGCCCCGGATGGTGTTAACCTGAGCGAGGGACAGCTGTAAGACCCCAAAGCGGGCCAGGGTAAGAAAATAAATAAACCTTG
Source organism: Sphenodon punctatus (assembly GCA_003113815.1). Lineage (NCBI taxonomy): Eukaryota > Metazoa > Chordata > Lepidosauria > Sphenodontia > Sphenodontidae > Sphenodon > Sphenodon punctatus. The sequence continues at coordinate 476,978 of QEPC01005594.1, read as the reverse complement.
CAAATTTTGGGGTGCGTTGGTGTTGCTTCCCGTCACCCCAAAATGGATCCCCAGCAGGCAAAGCCTGCCACAGGGTTAGCTTTGAACTGGGAAGAGGTTGCAAGTGGAGTTCAGCAAGGATCAGTTCTCGGCCCAGCACTGTTTTGTTTAATATTTTCATTAATGGTCTAGATGAAAGAGTGGACAGTACACTTATCATTTTTTCTAATGTTACAAGGCTGGGGTGAGGGGAGGGAGGGGGAGGGATTGCAAACTCCTTGGCAGATAAGATCAAAATTCAAAATGACCTTGATAAATTGGTGATCTGAAAGGAAAACAACAGAATTCATTTCAACCAAGAACAAACAAAATATTGCACACAGGAAAGAAAAACCTAATGCACAAATATAAGATGGGAGATAACTGGCTTGGTGTTTGTACTTCTGAGAGTGATTTGGGAGTTATGGTGAATTATAAGCTGAACATGAATCAACAGACTGAGACTGTTGCAAAGAAGTCCAGTGCCATTTTGGGCTGTATAAACAGAAACATCCTATCTAGAGGTGTGACATATAGCAGAATAACTGCTCTCTAGCTTTTTTATTTTTTTAATTTCAAGCAGGTTGTAGTTGACCATAATAACATTCATCAAAATATTCAAGCAACTGACTTTTCACAGTTTTTGGGTTTTTTGCTCCATTTATTTAATCTGTTTCTGGTTTTCCATTCATTTTCACCAGAACCAATGAAAATAAAGGGTTGGAGATGGCCTAAACAAACAAACTAAGGCTGCTTTTAGACGTGCCCCAAAGAGTTGCGGTTTTAAATAATCCACTGGAGAAAAGACGTGGAGGGGGCTTTTAGACGAGACAATGCCTATGAAAACCACATTCTTTATATCAAGGTATTTAAAATGTGGTTTATAATGAATGTGTAACTGGTGGTTTTCATGAGTGCCATCTCGTCTAATAGTTGCTCGTGCGACTTTTCTCCGGTGGATTATTTAAATCTTCAACACCCGGGACACGCCTAAAAATGACCTCTGCTAAAAGACCTGGAAATACAAAAACGGGTAATAGAAAAGATCAACAAGGTAGTGTTCATTACCTGGTTCATTCATTTTCATTCAGATTCACCAGGTTTGTTCATCTTGATGGGTACTTGCTTTAGCCCTCAATGTGGTAAGCTATAGTACCACTATACTTGGCACTGGCTAGATCTTTCTTGGAGTACTGTGTTCATTGATGGGCTCCTCATTTCAAGAAAGATGTGGAAAATTGAAGGATTCTGGAGCAACCAAGATCATCAAAGGTCAAGAATACAGGTACTCCGAGTAAAGGCTGATGGCATCGAGCAGGTTTAGTGGAGAGAGAGAAGATTGTGTGTGTGTGTGTGTGTGTGAGAGAGAGAGAGAGATGGTGACAATATTTAAATATTTAATATGTTGCAATAAAAGAGATGGTGAATGCCTGTTCTCCATCACCACTGCTGAAGATGGGACAAGAAGCTTGAAATTATAGGAAGGTAGGTTTAAGTTCAATATTAGGAAAAACTTCCTAACTGTTAAAACAGTGCAGCAGTGGAACAAGAGAGGTTGTGGAATCTTCTTCCCTGGAAGTTTTCAAGAAGATACTGGACAGGTATCTCTCAGGGATGCTTTACGTGTAGGATACCCTGACTTAGGGCAAGGGTCAGATCTGATTACCAGTGAGGCTCCTTCCAGTTCTATTAATGACACTGCATGAATGAGACCTTAATAACAGGGCCATGTGTGGCCTGTGTGTTGCCCGCAGATTCCAAGTAGCACACTCCATGAGGTCTGTTTAAACCAAAGACCACAATACCACCGATATGATTGAGGCACCCTTCTTTCCATGCAGGTTTAGAGAACACAGTCTGGCCTACACAGATTTTAATTAGCAATGCAAGTTTATGCAAGTTAATTACAGCACGGTATCTTTAACTCCTTATTTCTGATTGAAGGCATGCAAGTCATTAAGTGTAACATTAATTACTGCATTTCACTTGGTTAAATGATTTTCCTAGGACCATGGAACATTGCACATACAATTGTACTCCTTGTGGGTAGGGAATTCCAGGCAGATTATTATTGCAGCTTCAGTTCCCATATCAGAAAAAAAATGAATGTATTGTTTAATTAGGTGAGTAATATCCTAAGTGAAGCAGTTTAAACCATCTTCTCGCCCCCATTGAAGCTAATCAGAGAGTTCTCATGGACTCCAGTAGTGCAGGATTCCCAGTAAAATGTGGATTTAAAAAATACCTATCAGACATGCCTAGTTAGACGGTATTCATTGGACAGAAGATAAATAGAATTCTCTGATGTTTTTGCATTGTCTTTTCAGACTGGGGTGAAAGTGTTTTACACAGTAAATTAACACTGATACATGAGAAAATTGGATTTAATGGAAAACCTCTAAAATTGCCAAAGACTTATTTTTGAAAGAGAGCATGCCTAATTGTGCTAAATACAAAAATTCAGGCATATGAATTATTGTATCACTGCCCCTAAGGCGTAATTTTTGTGAACTGTATTATGAATGGACTCAGATTGTGTTTTATATACTTTAACATCATGTATAAGGAAGATCTAGTTGTTCTTTCTCATTACAGTCATGAGACACAACTTGAGTATAATATATCTAATCATCATGAAAATTATTAGCAACTTTTGTTATGATTTTGGTTTTGTTTTATGTTTTTTTTAGCATGAAATGGACCAATGGGCCAATCTAGTATTAGACACTAGCCTGAAAACCTCTACCTTGAACTATGTTCTTGGCCATATTCTGATTGCTTGGAAATTCCCCTATAAAAAGGCTATCTGGTTCCATTGAGGAACTTTGCTTGCTAAGTGAGTAATACTGCTATGGTATAAAAGTCTGTTTCCATTGATCATTAATGGCACAATGATATGATGTTTACTGAGGCCAATAGATAGATAGATAGCATTTATTGTTTAGCAAAAAAGCCATAACAAATACAAATACAAAATACAAAATAAAACAAAACAAAACAAACACCCCAGGGCAAAAAGCATAAACAATGCCCCGGGGGGCGGGGGGTGTGGGTGGGGGGGAGGTCTCAAGTATTAAAAATATACAAGGCATAACAAACATCCTATCAGAAAACAATCTAGGCCAATAATGGCTACAGGGATCCTTCTTTCATTAAGACAGTCAAGGGAGGGCCAAAACTTGCTGTCTAATCCGTAATACCGCCCTACAGAAGCTAGCCACTGCCCTGGCCATTTCGGAGTCAATAGGGTTCAGAAGTCTCCGCAAACTGCTACCCAGGGCCCCCTTACTCAAAAGAAGGCTCCCTCGATATCTATGTCTAGGTCCGGCAAAAAAAGGGCAGCGATGAATGATGTGATCCGGCATGTCTCCTTCCCCCAAATGGCACAAGGGACACAAACGCTGGTCATGAGGGATACCAGCATAATGGCCCTCCAGGATCGCCGACGGGAAGACATTCGCCCTCATTTTGAAAAAGGCTACTCGTTGGTGGCATTCTGCCATGCAAATAGATAATAGGGGGCGGGGGGAACTGGATCTACTGAGGCCAATGAGCAAATGAGGTTCCATGGGAGAGAGGAGTCTAAAAAAATTAGGGAAATTTGGTCTGACTTCTTGGATATTTTGACTGGGCCTTAGCCTGTGTTTGGGGGTACTGCTCCACTCATAGTCCCTTCACTGACCCACCATCCCATATTCTCTGAGACACTCCCTGGCTGCTCATCTTAATTTCCTACCTCCTGCTATTCTGCTCCTTAGGGGTGTGCATGTTGTTTTTGTTATTACAATAATGATAATGAAAATTGTCATTCTCGTTATCATTACTGCAATAACAAAAACAACAAATAATAATAACAAAATTAGAAATGAAAACTTTGTTTTTGAAATAAATGGAAAACACTGAAAAACGTATTTCTGGCTATATCTTTATTTTTTATTCAATTCTGCTGAAACTTAGATAAAGGCAACCGATATTAGAAGCAATTGATTGTTGTAATTTTAAGAAAAGCTACATACACATTCATGGGTACAACTTCTTTATCTTCCATCCAATTTGCATGAAACCTCTGAATATTATGTCCCTCCACAAGCTTAACACTCCTGCCTATTTCAGAAAGATTGGATAAAGGGTCCTTATATTATGACATTAACTTGAAAATACATTTCCAGCTGTAGCATTTTTATATTCCATCCTGTTTACAAGACATTTGGCAGGAATGTATCACACACCTTCCTTGTCATCTCTGCCAAACTACAGGACAATTTGATAAAGGGACCCAATTTTATAAGCAATTGAATTTGTCCTCTTGAAGACCATTATTCAGATAAATAGCACATGCAGTGCCCGTCAGAGGCAGGCACCTGGCATGGCAGGGGGAGGGAGGCTGTAGGAGGGAGGATGTGGAGCAACCTAAAAGACTGACAGACACATTCACTGACCAATTACTGCATGCTTCCAGCTTTACAGGACCAATGAGTGGTGGCTTCAAGGAGGGTATTGGGGGAGAGGGTGTGTGGGCTCAGGCAGGCATAGAAGGAACATAACTGGGACTTAAGGAATAGCATCCCAGCAATCAGGGGACCTAGTTTACACATCCAGGCTGGCCAGTTATCATCACAGTCGCATCCTGCAGCACTATGACAGAGGGCATAAGAGAATCTCGATTGGCTCTTTCCAAAACAGCTGTTTTTGACTTCCCAATAATGAATGGGGGAGAGATGTTGGGATGGTCACAGTACAGAATGAGGATACTTGGTTGACATTTCTGCTGGCCAATTGGCATCACAAACCGATTTTATACCACAGTGACACGTAAGAGAATCCCTGGCATAGGCTCCTTCTCTGCAGGTGCTGTGCAGGTATATAAAATTTGGATACTTTATATCACATCTTTTGGATATTTGGCAGAGATAATCGTGAAAGTGTGATATACAGCACTGCCAACTTTCATGTACACTGGTTGGACTACAATGATGTTACAGTCAGACATACATTTATAAGTTAATTACTTATACCACCAGGACCCTTTATTCAATCCTTCTGAAAGTTGGCAGAGAGAGTAAATATGGAAGGGGTATAAACTTGCCAAGCTTCTTCTACATTAAATATGAGGCAAAGAAGTTACAGTGAAGAATGTATATGAAGATTTTTGCAAAATAATATAATGCAACTGCTTATAAAATTGTATTCCTTTATCCAATCTCTGTGGAATTTGGTGTACATAATGCCTTCCATTAGAGGTACAATCCCTCCAAGTTTTATCCAAATATAATGAAAAACATAAATGCTAGTTGAAAATGTGTTTTCCATTGAAACCAATTGAAAGCAAAAACNACTTTAATCATTATGCGCACAAAAATACAGACTCGCAAGGGACATTCGCTCAAGAAAAATACAACAACCCCGCAAAATAGTCTCCAACTGCATGGAGAAATAAATCCCACCAAAAGTCAACCTGCCCAGGCCCCAGCAGTCACAAAATTAAGAAACCAGACATTAATTTCACACCTCCCCCTCCAGGGGCACTCTTTTAGCATGGCATTGGTACTGTGGCACTGGTAACTTGAACAGACCAGGCAAGGGGAAGTGGAGCCAGGCAGAGAGATCCCTCTGGCCTCCTGTTGCCAAGTGCCAACCAAGCAGCAGGCAGAAGCAATGTGACATCCAATAATTTGTTTTAAAAAAACCTGTATGGCATGGTAAAGGTAACCCCCATCCCCTAGCATTGGCCCTATGGACAGGACAGACCAACCTATACCAGGCCAGGCACCCCTCCCCCACCCAGCTGATTACTTACAGATCCAGCAGCACTGTAGCACACAGCCAAATTTGCCAAAGAAAATGGACAAAATGACTGAAGGCACTTTTATCTTGCCCTGCCAGCCAATCAACAGCTTGCCATCTGGCTTGGCCAGCCAATCAAAACTTGCCATCTGGCTTACCATCACTCAACTGTGTCTGTCCCCTCCCATATCTCCCTCCTAACAAATATATCACCAAGTTTCATTTCCAGAAGAAGCTCAACTGTCCACCAGCCCCCACACGTGCAACAATTTCCGAAGTTTCTGAAGTTTTCCGAATAATGGCCTTGGTCCTCAAACTTTGGAATTTGGACTTTCTGAAACAAATACTGTAATATGAATCTATTTCTGAAGTTTTCCGAATACTTCGTTTCAGCCCTAGTATTGACCCATGTACTGGGAACGTCCCCCCTGCCATTTCTAATGTTTAGGGCCTTTAGATCCCCATGTCAGTCTCATAAGAAGATAAATGTTAACAAGGGGACATTTCCATCTTGGTAGGGGATTTGGCAGATAGTTGGGGGGTTTGGTTTTTTTTTTTTTAAGCTGGCTTGTCTGAGTCTGAACTTGCTTTACTAAAAACGTATTCTGTTCTGTCCTTAGAGGTGCAGAAGAATATTTTAAATAGGCTTAGAGTTTTTCAGGGGATATTGGTTGATGGTTTGAAACTTCCTAAACCATCACTTAAGCCAGATTCTTGGTTGGCCACATGGGCTCTTGAACCTCATGAACAGGGGATGGCCGAGCCTAAGGATATGTGCCAAACTGGAGAAGCTTCTGAGAAGAATGTTATGCAGATTGAGGTTGAAACCCATTCCACCCAAAACTTGATAATTTTGCCAAACCCATGTTGCTTTAATGATGGAAATAACAGTTGTAATCGGATCACTGTGGATAACTCATTGGCAGTCCTGAAATGACCCATAGACGCTCAGAGTAATAATTCCTTGACAATTTTATCATGGAACATTTCAGGCTGGAAGGCTAAATTGCAGGATAAAGGTTTTATTCAGTTAATCAAAACCTTTGATATCTTATTATTCCAGGAAACCTGGGTTGTGGGATTAATAGATTTTTGATGGCTTTGTGACCTTCCCAGTAGAAGCTGTACTCTTGAATAGGAGGGGCAGACCAAATGGAGGATTGGCCTGTATGGTTTCTTTATCTGTTGATGCTGAAGTCTTCCCATTGGATAATTGCCCTCCTTCAGTGGGAGGATTTTGTTTAAAATTGCAGGACTTTACATGTCTGTTTGTCAATGTTTATGTTCCTCCTAAATCCTCCAAAACCTATGATGACTCCTGATGGGAGGCTTTGGGCGAGTCTGTGGTTTAATTAGAAACCAGGTTCCCTGTGGTATCTACAGTAATGGCCGGTGATTTTAATGCATGGATGAGGAGGAATGATGAGGCTCTTCTTTGGTTTGGGAATTTGTGGTTAGAGGAGGATTTGTGTTCCCTGCCTGATAGGTGTTCCAAGGATATGGGTGTGAATAGTGCTAGTCTCTCTCTTGCTAAATTATTGACTAGTGTCAATCTTATCAGCTTAAATGATAAACATCAGGGAGACCAGATGGGTGAGTTTATATATCTATATGGAATGGGAGTCAGCATTATTGGTTATGTTGCTATCTCTGTCTCCCTTCTGCCCTCCGCTTTGGAATTTTTTATAGGTCATCAACTGGACAGTGATCACTAATCATTGCATTTAATATTGGCCCTCCCTTTGGGTAGCACGGTTCATATATTGGACACCTTTCATCGACCTGATTTGGAAGTGAACGGAAGTATTAAATGGGTAAAATGGTCAGATGTTATGTATACTAAGTTCATGCAAATATGTTGTTCCACTGAAGGTTTACAGTTATGCACGGATTTGCTGGGTGCAGCTTCACTTGACGAAGCAATTGGTGTCTACTGTCTATGAGAAAATTGTTATGTGGCCGCAACCTTGTCTGAGTAGTGTTAGTCCTGGATTGCCTTTCTCCACCCCCAATGATAGGAAAAAATGGTTTGATGCGGAGTGTCGGGCAAAAAGACTTGAACTTAGAAGGCTCTACTCTGGATACAGAAGAGTGAATTTGAAGGACGTCCCTGCCATATTTTTTATTTTTAAAAATAATAATAAATGTTTGTTGAGAGATAAGAAATTGGCACACTTTAGGACTTTGTGGCCTACACTGACTTTGGTGGCCTTTGATAAGGACAGTATTGCTTTTTGGAGACTGATTAACGGAACTGTTACAGATTTTTTATTGGTTCAGTCAGTAGTATTTCTAAATTTCAGCGGGAGCAATGTTTTGCATCTTTGTTTAATGGAAACTACACTGATTCTTGCCCTGGGGATTCAGAGCTACCAATTTGGCCCACAATTAGTACTGATGAAGTGACAACTTTGATAAATCAGTTAAAGAATAAGGCTCTGGGACTTGATTTTGTCCCCCCAGAATTGTTAAGAACCTTCTTAAAATGGTGGGCCCCTGCTGCCTTATTTACTTTCATCTGCCCCAATCCAATGTCCCGCAGATCTCCACGTGGAGCTACATGTGTGTGCACACGTGCAGCCATGCAGAACCTTTGCAGATCCTGATTGGCAGCACATTGTGCCATGCGTAAACCACGTGTGCACATGCAGCTTCACACGGGGATCAGCGGGGCATTGGATTGGGACCAGTGACAGTAGGGATGTGTGAACGCAGTTTGGAAGTTCAGAGTTTGGACCGAACTCGAATAGTTCTGTCGACCAAACTGAACTTTTGAACCGAACTCAAATTCGACCGGACCGTTCAGTCAAATCCAAACCAGTTCGGAAGGCAAAAAACCCCAGTTTTGAATGTACGAACTCGGTTCGGAATTCGACTGAACTCGAATAGTTCGGTCGACTGTCCAAACTTTCGAACTGAACTTGATTTTCGAACCAAACTGAATTTCCGAACTTGGTTCTGTTCGCGCATCCCTAAGTGACAGCACAGGTAGATTTTCTGTAGGGTGGAGGCTGGCAATTGTTATTCCTATCTACAAAAAGGGCTCAAGATCTTCTCCAGGAAATTATAGGTGCATCAGCTTTCTTAGTGGTGTTAGCAAATTGTATGCTTAGCATTTATTCCTGAAACTTGAGGACTGGTTGGTCCATAAAAAAGTCTTATATGATGAATAGGCAGGTTTGAGGATGGAATGTTCAACAATAGATCACTGTTTCGTTATTTCACTTCTTGTGGGAAAATATATGGCTAAGCATGAGGCACTTTATGTGGCCTTTATTGATCTGAAATTTGCTTTTGACCTTGTCCTGCATGGGCAGCTATGGCAGAAATTGGCAGGTTCCTCTAACAATAAGCGTCTCTTTCTTATACGGTCCTTGATGACATCTCCCTTAGGGTTAGACTTGATACTAGGGGCCATTTATCAGATCTGGTTGTGAGGCTTCTGTTGGCATAAGGCATGGCTGTATTTTGGCTCCTACGCTCTTTAATTTATACATAAATGATCTGGTGAAATAATTATATTCCCTGCTTAACCATTTGCCAATTTTTGGAGACAAACCCATTGTGTGCTTGCCTGCTTTACGTAGATGATACAGTGTTGTGTTATCTCAAATATCAGTGGGCCTAAGGAGATCTTTTGCAGACTATTGTCAAGGAAACAGCCTGACAGTAAACTATGAAAAGACAAAAGTCATGATCTTTTCCAAGAAGAGACCTAGGCATAGATGGTTCATGGACGGACATGCTATAGAGCAAGTTCACTCTTTTCAATATTTGGGGATGATTTTGCAGTTGTTAGAGAGCTGGGTAGTGCGAATAAAAATGCAGCACGTATTTTGCTGACGCGGTGGAGGTCCTTGGGACAGTGCGGGCCACCTGTTGTGAATTAGATCCGTGCCCGTCCTGGCTGGTGAAGGCCAGCCGGGAGACATTAGGGCCATTGCTGGCGGGGGTGGTCAGTGCCTCCCTTAGGGAGGTCAGAGTGCTGAGCCGTATCAAGGAGGCGGTGGTGTGACCTCTGCTCAAGAAACCATCCTTGAGAGTTGACTCCCCGGTCAGCTATCAGTCAGTCTCTAACCTTCCCTTTTTAGGGAAGGTTATTGAATGGGTGGTGGCCCGGCAGTTATAGGGGCATCTTGACTGGGTCGGTTTTCTTGATCTCTCGCAGTCCAGCTTTTGTCCAGGGTTTGGCACGGAGACTGCACTTGTGGACTTGATGACCTACGCCATGAATTAGATCAGGGAAGATCATTTATTTGTTCTTGTTGGATCTGTCCATGGCGTTTGATACAGTTCATCACGAGATGTTGGGACCAGGCCGGAGTGAGTGGGATTGTTCTTGAATGGTTCCGCTCATTCCTGGCAGGGAGAACTCAGCAGGTGGTCCTCGTAGAATACACATCTTCTCCCCGGGACCTCATGTGTGGAGTCCCGCAGGGTTCTATTCTGTCCCCTCTCCTGTTCAGTGTGTATATGCAACCCTTGGGGGAGGTCATGAGATGGTTTGGTGTACCATGTAATTATCAGTACGCTGATGATACACAACTCTACCTCTCGTTTTCTGAAGATCCATGGCTGGCAGTTTTGGTGCTTACCTGGTGTTTGGTGACTCTGGGGCACTGGATGAGGGTAAATCGACTCAGGCTGAATCCTGATAAGATGGAGGTGATGCTGGTTGGTAGGGCCGGGAGGGTGGTGGCTCCCGTTATTGACGGGGTCTGCCCCCCTCTGGCCACCCAGGTCCATAGCTTGAGGGTGCTCCTTTACTCACAACTCTGCCTGGATTGTCAGGTGGAGGCTGTGGTGAGGGGAGCATTTTGCCAATTACATCTGGTGCGACGGCTTTGGCCGTATGTCTCCAACTTGGACCTGGCAACTATCATCCATGCTTTCATTACCTCTTGACTGGACTACTGTAACACACTCTACGTGGGGCTACCTTTGAAGATGGTTCAGAGGCTGAAGCTGGTGCAGAATGTGGCGGCTCATCTCCTAATGGGGACGGGTTGCCATGAGCACATTATACCTGTGTTTTGTTCTCTGCACTGGCTGCCTATAGTCTACTGGGCCCAATTCAAAGTGCTGGTAATGACCTTTAAAGCCCTAAACAGCTTGGGACCTGCTTATCTGCGAGACCGCCTCAGGCACCGGGTCATTTTGCTGCCCCTGCGGTCAGCCAGGGGCACCCAACTCAAAGTCCCCATGGTATTCCAGGTGACAATGGTGGGGAGGATGTTCTTGATGGCTGCACCTAGGCTGTGGAACTCCCTCCTGATGGAAGCACGTTTATCCACGGGCCTCCCCTCTTTCGGAAAATCATGTAAGACCTGGTTGTTCCACTGGGCCTTCAGGAATGGGGGTGTGTGGTAGGGAGGGTATATTTATTTACTGCCTTCAGCATTTAGCCATTTTAGCAATTTTAATATTATAATATTTGTTTTATGTATTTTCTTGTATTTTTTATATGTTGTTGCTGCTCCAAGCTACCATTGTGCTGGAGGATGCGGGGTTGAATGTAATAAATAAAATAAATTCTGCACTTTTTCAGATCAAAAGGTGGCAATTTGATTACTCCAGTATATAAAGTGTTTGAGACCAAATCTCTGTCCCTGGTATTGTATGGGGCCCAATTATGGGCACTTGAAAGAACATTTGAGGTTGAAGTCATGCAATCAATATTCCTCAGAGCCCTGCTTTCTGCTTCTCAATGTGTGTCTAATGTAGTTCTGAGTGTGGAATGTGGTTCTCCTGCAGTTGCCACCAGGGCCTGGACCTTGATTATAAATTATTGATTGAGGATGATATTTTTGGATACTCCAGGTCTTCTTTCACTTGTGTTAACTGATACTAGTCCTAAATCGTTGGTTCAACCAAGGTCAGGCTAAGGTCTATTCTTTAGGATTTTCCACTCCCTATTTGCTCTCACTGGGTTTCTCTGGGGCTAAAAAGGAAGCATGGTGGTGACTGTGTGATGTAGGTTGCCAGGCCAATGTCACTATTGTAAGCTCTACTGTTTCTTCTGCTTACTGTTGTGCCATTATGAACCCAATTCCTGAATGTATGCCGTACATATCTAATCTTCTGTATCCCAAGTATTGGAAACCATTTTCTTGGGTTCGCCTCAATGCTTTCCCTTCAGCGGACATAGGGTATTTTCAGACGTTGCATTACCACACTCAACCACGGTGAATCCCCCGTGGTGGTGGATGGTCCCGTAATGTCTGGTTGCTCGCCACCAGATGTTCACCACAGTGAACCACTGGCGGTGAGCAAAATAACCATGCTTTTGAGGATGGGCCGGGCACCATCCCCGAAAGCGTGGTTAATTGAACCACAGCCTGGAATCGGCAGATGGTAATGTCTGTTACCGCCGCCGATTCCGGGCCGTGGCCCAGACCCTGGGTCGGAATTGGGTGCAACAGCCGGATTGGCCGCTGCGCCTGCCCGTCTCCAGGAGGGCGGGTGGCTGGGGAGCATGGGGGGCGGGGATGTGCACCCCCCCACAGATTCCCCGCCGGAATCAGCCGGCATGTCTGCTGGATGTGACGTTTTGATTCCAGCAGGGAATCAAAAGGTGATTCCGTGACTGGGCCAATAGGCATCCCGTCATGTCTGAAATCATCCATAGAGGGACGCTGTAAGGCGATTCCATTTGAGGACCATACTTGCCCATGCAGGTCAGGGGAAGTAGAAACAATGAGTCATATACTCCTTAACTGTAGGTATTATAGTGAACTCTGGGCCAATTTTATTACCCTCTTTTTAACAAGTATCCTGGTACGTCCAATGAATTATATTTCAGTTTGTTGCTGATGATTGAGGTTCCATGTGTTACTGCCTCTGTTGCCAGGTTTCTAGCAGCAGCTATCAAAAGGTCAGTTTTGAATAAATAATTTTTGGGCAATCGGATTATTGGTAATTGAATATGTATTCATGGCTGCATTTAATTTTACTCTGGGTCTTCTGCAAAAGCTTTCAGATGGATTTTATTCTTTATTTATAGTTGCGTTTTTAAAAATGTCTATGTCCTTTTTGTGTTATAATGGCCTCTGGCCATGCTGTCTTGTATGATATTATTGTTATAACCAATAGTTGAAACAAATAAATTTGAACTGAACTGATTTGGGCATTGGAAATTTGACAGGTATGTCTGTTTTTGTGGGAACTAATTTCAGCTCTATTCGCAGGCCATGATCAGAGCTCGAGGGGATGGGGTGACTGTAATGAACATGTGCTGACCATAGTCCCTGAACACCCCTTATTATCAGCATCAAATGACTCTAGCACCAGTGAGGATTAAAGCCTACTTTGCTGCAGACACAAATCACTTACCAAAGAATGGTGGACCACAGTTTGAAAGTTCTATGATCATTTATATAAATCTTTGCCCCTACCCAATATATCCCTAGCGCTGGATACCATGCATGGGAGCACTACATTATCATAGTCCATGTCTGGAACATCTAGCTATGGACGACAGCCCCACTGTGTTAGGCACTTAAGGCACAATTTGTCCTTCCTTGTTTGGTGCTGAGAATAGAAAACAAGGAACAAACAAATACCTAAAACAAATACCAAATTCAACAATATATTGGAATCCATTTTAGCAATGTTTATACAAAGTTGTAGTCACTTCCCATTTTGTTTATACTTTTAAACCTTTGTTTTGATACCTTCTTGTTCAGTATTTCAGTCACTTCGGTATTTCAGTGTTTGGTACTCTATTCATTATATTACAGTGTTTGTTTTTGAATGTGAATATTAACGTGATTAATGCATTTGGACCAGCTAGGAAAGTAACCATTATGGATGTACTTCAATACACTCATGTATTCCAGGAAAGTTTTTGTTTCCTGGCATATATGAGCAAGATTCTCCTTCCCTCCAACTGGACAAGATCTGAGTCACCTACCTTTGCATGAAATGTTGACTTCAGACAGTAAAATTGCTGCTGTTAATTGTTCATGTGCTTTTCTTATACTTCTCAACCGGCTGTTTCACAATAATAATGTCTTTGGCAGGAAAGCACCCATTAACATCAACATATCCCTGCAGTAATAACGTATGATTTTTTAAAATAATTATATATTTTTTAATTGCTAGGTGCAGAAAACAATGTTGAGTTGGTTAAAACTAATGGATAAAATAAGAACAAAGCCAAGCACTTGTTCAAAATTCAATTTTTTTTCTTTGAAGTAAAAAAACCTGGACTTATCTCATGTTTTTAACACCTGGACACATCTCAACTTCCTATCAGGTGTGCATCCCGGAGCCAAGCATCTGAACTTTGGCGGTACAGCAGTTGTCAATAATGTGCAGGATTTCAAAAGTCAGAGGGTCACTCCAGGATAAAAACAGCTACCTAAGGTGCAGTCAGGTGTCAGGGCCAAGAAACAAAGCTGGAACTCAGAAGCCAGACAAGAAGGAAGGCATAAGGTGTATAAAACCCTTGGAAGCAGGAGAGGGGGTGCTCTATACCAGGGACAGCTGAACAGCAAGAAGTTCAATGGGTTAGCCAGCATGAAGTTGTGGGTCTATCATTAAGGCCCTGATTCCTAATTCCAGGGACCTAGGTTCAAGACCTGTTAGGGCTGTAGGTCCTATCATTTCCAGTTTCTGGGATTAACCCACGGATTTCAGATGACATTGAATCCAGCCTAGCATTGAAAAAAATTGGCACAGCGAATATTTTATCCATTGATTTTGCCCAGTTCAAACAAAGTTCTACTTCTACATGAGCATTATCCCAGGATAAACACCTCTAATCTGAGGATCTAATTGTTCATGTGGACAGATATCTATAGGGCTGAAATGGCAAGCCTCTGTGGTATCTGTTTACAATGGAAAGAACTCTTCCGCAATGAACAGCACGGTGTGATAGAGACATTAGTTCTTCTACTTTTGTCTGTGATCTTCTGCAATTTCCGCCGGCACATTCCAACATGCAGCCATGATGCAAAAGTGGTGGGAAAATGTTTCTCCTGACACTTTCTAAGATTATTCTGACACTTTCTGGTAATTCCGATGTCTTAAGCAAAGGGTGTGGAATTAGCAAAATGCCAGTGGAAAAGCTGTAGAAAGTCAAGGGCAATTTCTAAATGATGGAATGAAATATCAACATGGAAAAAGGAATTGTTGCTTCAGCCCTAGATATCTAGGTATAAATAATTCCTGCTTCCTGGTTTTATCCCAGAACTATAAAACCTGATTTTCCAGGTTTTATGTATTCTAGGATAAAATAATACGATTGTGCTCGTGTAGATGCTTATCCCTAGATGATACCCCTCCCCCTGCCATAAAGAATTGCAGGTAGAATTTACCTCTCCTCTACCCAACGTGAAAATGGTATTCTGCAGTTTCAGGTGGAAAAATGTCATGGGTAGGGATTTACAACAGACAGCTGTGACAAAATGCTACTCACGAAAAATGTCTACTGGATCCACTATCTCCAAGGGCACTGATTGATGCAGTCCTCTTTGTGACTCTTATTAGACTCTTATAAGCATCTACGCTAGCATCCCAGGATAGTGCTTTATCCCTGAAAATTAATGATTGCTTAGACACTTATCCCTGGATGTCATCCCAGAATTACAGCTAATCCTGGGATAATTGTGCTTGTGTAGAAACAGCCTGTATTTACTGAAAGGCATAATAGCTGCTGTTTGGGTTCATTTTCACAGGATGTCCATTTTGGGTTTTCGGTTTATTTTTTTAAGGAATGTTAGTTTAATGGAGTTAACTGAATATCCAAATATTCAGACAACCAAAAACCAGGAAAAATGAGTAACCAAACGGCTGAAAACTCCAAAATTGATATGTGAAAATCTGTTTAAGCATTGGTGGCTGCTGGATGTTTAGGTTGGTGGGACTTCTAGTTTGTTTAAAAACCAAACCAGGATTTCTCCCCCAAACCAATCCTAAATCAATTGTGATTAAAACCCCAAACCAATTGGGATTAAAATCTAAACCAAGATTGCTTCCCCAAACAATTTTTAGTCAGCTTTAAAAGGGGTAAAGCCACAAAATACAAAGCCACAAAATACAAAGCAAGGAGGCTTCCCACTATGGTCAGGATTAAAGACCAATCTAGGACAGCTACCCGAAACAATTTTTGATCAGTTATAAAAGGGACAAAGCCATGAAAAATAAAGCAGGAAGGCCTCTCCCCTCATGCTCAGGATTAAAAAGCAAACTAGGGCCCTTTTTACATAGACACTCTAACACCAATAAAATGGGTGTTACATTTTATTATACATGGTACAGGGCAACACTGCAGTCCTGCAACATGGACCCTTTTCACACAAGATGCCTCCACTCAGTTTCGCTGGGTAGAGATGGGTGGAGGCATCTATGTAAACATCCACTTGCGGTGGGTGCGGTGCATTTCTCTGGGTGGAGGCATCTGTGTAAACACCACTTGCGGTGGGGGTAGGTGTGTTCATCCTCCCGCACAACACCCATCTCCACCCACTGCCCACCCATGGAGCAATCAGCAATGGAGTCTGTTGCTCCGTGTGTGGGTGGTGGGTAGAGATGGGTGTTGTGTGGGAGCATGCACGCACCTACCCCCACCGCAAGTGGTGTTTACACAGACGCCTCCACCCATCTCCACCCAGCGAAACGCACCCCACCCAACGCAAGTGGTGTTTACACAGACACCTCCACCCAGCGAAACTGGGTGGAGGCATCTCATGTGAAAAGGGCCCATATTGCAGAGCTGCAGTGTTGCCCTGTACCATGTATAATAAAATGTAACACCCATTTTAGAGTGTCTGTGTAAAAAGGGCCTAGGACTTATCCCCTAAACAATTTTTAGTCTGCTTTAAAAGGGACAAAGCAAGAAAAATCAAGCAGGAATAGCTCCCTCAACACTGGGAAGGGACAACAAAAGTGAAATCATGTAGGAATAGCTGCTCCACCCCAAAGTAATAAAGAGTAGCTCTTCAGAGGAAACCGTTTAACCAGAAATGGGGAGCATGTTACTGCAGTGCTTTTAAATAAGCAGGACTGGCTCCCTCACCTCCCCAGTGTCCTCCCCTTGCCCTTTTTTGTTGTCCCGATTGACTAGGGAGATGGTTAGACCATTACAATGGTCTGGATCCCTGCACTAGAATACGTGGACCAGCTCCACAGTCCCTCCTCTACTCCCACCCCTAGACACAATTGAGCATATGTGAGAAGGGTAAAATATAGGTGAAATTGCTATTGCCCTCTTTCTTGCACATGATCTTTGTCTAAGTCAGTCACTCTTCGATCCCTTCTCCCCTGGCTAGCTCAGTCCCCAGAGTCCCAAAGTCACTGACCTGACTCTCTGCGGTGCTTCCATTGCCCCCTCTTGCATGCCACTGCATAACAACAAACAGTGAGAAAACACTGTTTGCACAGGCGCAAAGGCTGCCAGGCAATTCTCGGTGGACTCAGCAGTCATGTGCCTGTGCAAACAGCATTTTCCTCACAGTTTGCTGCTGCAGCATGAGCACCGCTGTGATCAGGTCAGTAACTTGGGGCTGTGGAAGTGGCATGGCTCCAGGGCACTTTGTGGGTCTCCGTCCTAGAGCCCTGACCGAAGAACCACCCCTGGTCTAAGAAGATTTGGGCAGGATTGATATTGGACAAGAGCTAACAACCGGGCGTAGCTAGGATGCAATGGGCCCCTGGTCAAGAAGTCAAAATGGGCCCCCCTCTTTGTGTCATGCCGGTGGGCCTAGCAGTGTCATTTGGCTCAGCGGAGTGCTGCTATTAGGGATGTGCGAACAGATTGTGGTTTGGTCATTCGGTCATTTGGTTCAGGAGCTGAGTTCAGGTTCGGTCGTTCGGTCTGGGGACCGAGTTCGGGTTCGGTCATTTGGTTTAGTGACGTTCGGTTTGGCCGTTCGGAAATCAGTTTCGGTGTTGGTCGAGGTATCGCATGATCCCGTGATCGCATCAGAAACCAGAAACTGAACATTCGAGTGTGTATGCAGCTTGTGTGGAGAGAGAGTGTGTGTGTTGTGGCTTGCTGGCTGTTTCGTTTCATTTGATGTGTTTTGGCTGTGTTGTTTTGGCTGGTTGGTGGGTGTGTTTTGTTTGGCTGTTTGTGTGGGAGAAAAAAAAAATGAAGAGGGTGAGGCTTAATAGAGGGACCTGGTCCAAGGTGGCGGAGCCAGTGGAGGAGGAAGTGGTTGCCGCTGGACCTTCAGTGGTAGATGTTGGCTCCTCAGAGGAGCAAGAGCTGGGCACAGGAGGTGCTGCCAGGTTTGTAAACTTTATTTTTACTTTGAGGACAAGAAGAATACTATCCTTTAGAGCGAGCTCACTGGCGTGCGGGTGGGTGGTTGGTGGGCTGTCCCCAGTCTGAAATAGGCATTTGTAGATATTAGATAATATTCCCTTTGGTTCCATAGGTTTTAGCATAGTTAATAGCAGTTAGAGTTAGTGTAGATGTATATAATATTAGATTCCAAATTTGAATAAATAAATTAAAAAATATATAAAACCTTCCTGTGCATTATTTGGGTGAGAGAAATGGAGAAGGGTAGCAGGAGAGACCAGTCTTCCTCCCGTAAGGTGGGCAATGGGGCATGTGGTAGAGGTGGCAGGGGCTGTGCCAGCGGAGTGGCATCAGGCATCAGCAGCAGCCCGAGCCCATCACCATGTGCCAAACTGCACAGGTCTGATTTTGTGAGACAGGCTTCAGAGGCTCCCAGTAGTGGCACTAGGGCTGTGGTTCGGCATCACCTCCTGCCAGCGTCATCCACTGCCACACAGGGTAGGGATGGGTGAACAGAACGCGGTTCGAATGTTCGGTCATTTGGTTCGAAACCTGAGTTCGGGTTCGATGGTTTGGTTCAGCTGAGTTCGGTTTGGCCGAACTTGGCTGAACATTCAAAAATAGCGAAATCGAAACCGAAACCAAAATGAAATCGAAACCTGATTTTCGGCCCTGGAAAGACATTTTTCCTGCCTCCGAACTCATCCAAACTCATCTGAACTCGTCTGAACACGACCGAACTGTTCCATCATTCAAGAGTTCAGTTCGGACGTTCAGTTCGGACATCCGAACAGACTGAGTTCGGTCCGAACTCCGAACATCCAAACCGCGTTTGCCCATCCCTAACGCAGGGCACTATAAGGCCTGCACTGCAGGAGGCTTCGGCTGTCTCTGCTGCGGCAGCAGGAGGAGGTGCAGGTGCTTCAGGGTCGGATGTTCTTACAGGGCCACCAATGCCCCCCATTATTGTTGCGATCCCCAGCAGTCCAGGGCTGGTGCATCCCACCCCGACTGCTAGAGGCAGGGCCTGATTCCCAGGCAATGGCAGCAGGGAGAGGACCAGCAGCAATAGCAGCAGAAGCAGCAGCTATAGGGGGCACAGGGAGAGTGGCAGAAGCATGGGCAGTCATTCAGTCTTAGGGTCCCAGTACTCCCCTTCGCGGGACATATCTCAGATTGGGGACAGTGAGGCAGACACTAGTCCTGTGGAGGAGATGTCTGGTGCTGAGGCAATGGCTGTCCCTCCAAGAGCTTTGTCGCCACCATGTTCTGCCCCTCCCATCAGTGCTGTCAGTGGTGCATCACCTGGTGTTGGCCAGAATGCAGGAGGGGGCAAAAAATCCTCTGTACAGGTTCATTTTAAGTTGATGTGGATGGATGATCCCATGGAGGTGCAGTGCAGTTTGTGCCAGAAGGTGGTGAAGTGTGGGCAGGTGCTCACCAACCTTGGCACAACTGCCATGGAAAAGCACCTCAAGGCATGCCACAATGCTGTGCTGCTAAGCAGACAGGCAGGGGCAGTGGACACCAGTGGGTTCCCACTGCAGCGGCCAGTCGTCTTGTCGCATTGCGTGACTCTTTTTTACAAAAGGAAAGAGGGCTAGATTGCCCAGCTGAACTAGTCACACTGGATTGGGCCACTCTCCTCCTAATTGTATAAAATGAGTTTACACTTTACTTTGATGCCAGACTAGCAAAGCAAGTATTGTAAAATGACAATATATTTATAAATAAATGGAACA
>QEPC01005594.1:442762-457084 GCA_003113815.1 Sphenodon punctatus | reverse complement strand
AAGGAACTGTCATTCTGAGGAGGAGTGCTTTTTATACTAGAGGAGCTTGAGACCATCACGTGGTCTATTATTTGAATATAGTGAGCATGCACAACCCAGTTGTGAGAATGTTCAGGAGACCCATCTCGAAGAACCTTCTTTTAAAGGCAACAACCTTCTGATCACTCACATAGGGAGGTGTTGTTTGTAAACAAAAAGCTTTATCTCCAGTCTGATTGGTGTCCAACTGCTGTGGTTGCTGCTGCCGCACTACTAACAGGCAGAGACAGGTGAGGGATGACAACCCCTCCATGATGTGGCGGTGCCCTGCATCCGGGCCTCCTCCAGCCCAGGCGTGGGACTGCCTCCATGGCCAGACAGTGGCCCCCTTGTGCCTAAGACCCCTGGCTTTATGCTGGGTTTGCTCAATGGACGCTATGCCTCACAACCCAGTGTAGTGGGCAAATCAGTGCACAACATCCGTGAAAACCAACAAATAATTTTAAAAAACTGACGAAGCAGGCAACTACACGAGGGGGCAGTCCAGAAATAGGGCTCAGAACACAATCCAGGAAGTCAAGTGCCAGGAAGTTAAGGGCATTTTCAGACAATACACTCTCCACCACTGCAGGGCTGCAGTGTTTCTCTATGGATGCCCTGCAACGTGTATAGTGGGTGCGGGGTGTCATGTCTTAAAACGCCCTAAGTATGAAAGGACTAGGGGCAAGGGGTGGAAGGCGGATGAGGATAAGGCCATTTTCACATGACACTCTCCAACTGCCAACCACTCTACATGTTATAGGGCAACACTGCAGCCCTGCAACATGTGTAGTAGGTAGGTGGTGGGTGGATAGTGTCTTGTGTGTGAAAATGTCCTAAGAGCAGGGTTGGAGGATGACTGAGATGGAGAACAGACAAGATGGAAAGTCCAGGGTCAGGTTGCAAGAACTAAGAGCAAGTTTCAAGGAAGCAACAGTGTGGAAAGCATTGTTCAAGGCAAGGACTGGAAGAAGACCTGGAAGTATACAGGCAGCTACAGTCAGTCGAAGTAGGATCATCATGCTTGTCCAGTCAAAGCTGGTGGCTGGCTTGTTCAGTAAGACTGAAGTGCTGTTGGGCTGATCCTGAGAACTGTTTCCTTGATAACCTCCTGGCAAGGTCCACATCTTTAGTGTCAGCATACCCAAGTTCAGTTCCCAGGGAGCCTGATCGGTAACATCTTGGCTACTTTGTCCCTTTTGTCTCTCCAAACTTCTATTTTTTCTGACCCGATCCTTTAAAACTTTTGGAGGTTCTCATCCCTAGAGAGTCTTCAATGCCTGTAGTTATGAAATATTAATTTTGAAATGAATATTATTCCAAAATGGATTATCCAATTACATTTCTTACCAGAAACAAAAATCCCTTGATGTGCTTTATTTGCAGCTCTTATGTCGGCTTCAAGAAGCAGGTGTGATGAGTGAGTCCATTGCTTTCTCACTGTTCTGTCCTCTTTATAATAATTATGCTGCTCCCCAGCCCAGTCAGCCCTATTTTTAAAATTATTGGTGTCTGAAGCAGTTGAAGTCATTTTGCTGATGTTTTCAGAGAGTTTCACAGACCTCCAGAGAACTTCTAATCTCCTCTGCACTTTTTTTTTTTATTTATTACAGCTTCAGAATCTTATTAATTCACAAATGGTGTGGGGCTAAAATAGATTCTCCTCATAGTATTAAGTTTAGGCTTGCCTGGTCTAATTGAAGGCTTAATTTTTTTTCCTATATAAAGAATTAAATAATCCTTTTTTGTCTCTGGAGAGAGAACATGCAAGTCCTGTGAGATCTGGACAGATTTCATTAAATCTTCTTGAATGTAGAGGTGTGCACCAGGGGGCCATGCTGTTTTAAGTTTTGTTTTTTTCATTATTTAAATATGACATTTTCGTTTTCATAAATATGACATTTTCATTTTCGTTTTTTGCTTTTGTTTTAGTTTTCCAATGGTTTCAATGGAAAATACATTTTCAGCTTTAACTTTTACGTTTTTCATTATAGTTGGCTGACACCTGGAGGGACTGTACTTCCAATGGAATGCATTAGGTGCACCAAATTCCAAAAAAGATTGGATAAAGGAATCCAATTTTATAAGCAGTTGAATTATATTTTTTTGCAAAAAATCTTCATATACATTCTTAGCTGTAACTTCTTTGCCTCACATTTAATGTAGATGAAACATGGCAAGATTATACCCCTTCCCATATTTATGATGTCTGTCACATTTCAGAAGGATTGGATAAAGGTTCCTGGTGGTATAAGCAATTAATTTATACATGTATGTCTGACTGTAACATCTTTGTAGTCAAACCAGTGTACATGAAATTCGACAGGACTGTATATCACTTTCACAATAATCTCTGCCACATATCAGAAATATGTGATAAAGGGTCCCAGTTCTATATGTCTGCACAGCATATACAGAGAAGGAGCCTATGCCAGCGATTCTCTCATTTGTCACTGTGGTATAAGATTGGTTTGTGATGCCAATTGGCCAGCAGAAATGTCAACCAAATATCTTCATTCTGTGCTGTGATCATCCCAATATCTCTCCCCCACTTGTTACTGGGAAGTCCAAAGCATCTGTTTAGGAAAGAGCCGATAGAGATTCTCTGATGTCCTCTCTCACAGTGCTGCAGAATGTGATTGTGCTGATAATTGGCCAGCCTGGATATGTAAACTATGTCTCTTGATTGGTGGGATTATACCCCCAAAGTCCCAATTATGTCCCTTTTATGCCTGCCTGAGGGCCATCCCCTTTGCCCGCCTTGAAGCCACTACCAATTGGTCCCGTAAAGCTGGAAGCATGCAGTAATTGGTCAGTGAATTTGTCTGTCAGTCTTTTGGGTTGCTCCACATCCACCATGCCAGGTGCCTGCCTCTGACTGGCACTGCATGTGCTGCTCTTTATCTGAATAATGGTCTTCAAGGGGACAACTTCAATTGCTTATGAAATTGGGTCCCTTTATCAAATTGTCCTGTAGTTTGGCAGAGATGACAGGGAAGGTATTTGATACATTCCTACCAAACATTTTGTAAATAGGATGGATTATGAAAATGTTAAAGCTGGAAATGTATTTTTAAGTTAATATGTTCAGGACCCTTTATCCAATCATTCTGAAAACTGGGAGGAATTTTAAGCTTGTGGAGGGACATAATATTCACAGGTTCCATGATATTTGGATGTACAATAAAGAAGTTGTTGCCATGAATGTATATAGAGCTTTTCTTAAAAGCACAACATTAAATTGCTTCTAAAATTGGTTTGCTTTATGTAATCTTTTTGACAATCGGTACACATAGTGCCCTCTATTGGTGGTACAATCTCCCCTAGTTTCATCATAACTAAATAAAAATCAAAAAAGGTTTTTTCCAGAAATACGTTTTTCATTTCCCCCCTTTATTTCAAAAACAAAAAGTAGTTTTTGTTTCTATTTTCATTATTATTATTATTAGTAATTTTTGTTATTGCAATAAAGATAATGAAAATGACAACTTTCATTATTGTTATTGTAATAATGAAAATGACATGCACACCCCTACTTGAATGACTGTAGAATTTCTGAAGCAACCAATGTTTAGGAAACTTTAGGAAACCACTCAGAGACTAGGGGTGTTTTTAGACAAGTACCTCTTCACCTTTCACCCACCAACATCATGCATGTTGCAGGGCCGTATAGCAGTCCTGTAACATTCATGATGGGTGGGTGATGTATGGGTAATGGGTGGGGAGGTGCTTGCCTAAAAACACCCTAGGCTTGTTTCAAGCTGTAACTCATAATGGTTCCAATGATAATTGGTAATTAGGCATATTTTTGGCTGAGTTGTCATCCTATTAATAACTTGTTTGTGAAACAAAATTATGGTAGAAATATAGTAGAGACTGACTTCTACAGACACTTTGGGTGTCTCCCAAAGTGTCTTATGGGTGGGTCTTCTGCTCAACTTTTCTCTCCTTGCCTGTGGCAGCTGACTCGACCTACGTGCTATGGCTGGATAAGAAAAAGCAGCAGACCAAGGCTAAACTGAATATGACTCTTGTATTCACAAAGAGAATTAAAAAATGCATATACAAATAACTGTCTAAATTCATCTTTCACATGGTTGCAGTTCACAACTTTGCTTATTCGGTTACTACGTATTTCGTATTTTGGAAGCAACCAGAATATCAAACACAAAGGGTGCTTTTAAATAGATGGCAGCCCCAGTTCTTTGGATCAATATTAGTAGGAAACAGCCAGGATTTCCTGTTGGGGTTTTTTTTGGTTGGTCATATGCCTGCACCTTGTGGTCTGTGTTTTGAGCAACCCATTGTTTTTTTTTAGCAGCCTTTGGGGTCAGAAAGACCTACGGAAATGCAGGAGGGTTTTAATATATAGAATACATTATTTATATAATAAACGTGTGTGTGTGTGTATGTGTATATATATATCTATATATCTATATATACATACACACACACACAATGTTTATTATATAAATAATGTATTCTATATATTATATATTAATATATAATAACAATATATTATATATTAAAATAATAAATGTGATTGATTTGAAATGGACTCCAGATTAAGAAAAAAAAATGAGTTTATTAGTATAACCACTGAAAAACAGCAATACCAAACAACCCCCTATGGTATTGGGGGCACCATGATCACTCATGTAAAGCAGCACAACTAACAAAAATGGTACAGGGGGTATTGTTGACCCCCCTCTCCAATCCAGAAAAGGAGAGGAGGAGCCAGCTCAAAATTCTTGAATTCACAGTAGGATGGGCCAGATATACCAATTTTAGAGGACATTTATGAAAAATGCAGGTTTCAGGGCTTCATCAAACCTCACTTCACTGGCATCCTTCACAAACTCCTGGTATTTACTTACATACAAAACCCTTCACAACCTGGCTCCCCCTTACCTCTCCGCTCCTCCTCTGCCCCCTCCCTTGCTCTCCCTCATCTCCCCTGGTCCCCTAACTGCCTTTGTCCCTTCTCCCTTGCTGCCCCCCATGCCTGGAACTCCCTCCCTGCCCACATCTCTCTTGCCCCCTCCCTCCGCACCTTCAAATCCCTCCTCAAAACCCACCTCTTCCTTGCCGTATTTCCCGACGCCTGTTAGAACTTCCCTCTCAATACTTACTGTCTGCCCTCCCGATTGACTCCTGCCTAACTGCAACCAAGCCAAGCACGTGCACCTGAGACTTCGCATCCACTTGAATGCTTTTATCCCTTGTCTCTGCCTATGTCCTGTCTCCTTGTATTCCCCCTCCGAGTCTATTAGATTGCAAGCTGTAGGCAGGGACTGCATCTATCTCATTGTTCTGTAAAGTTCCAGGTACACAGCTGGTGCTATACAAATGCTTATAATAATAATAATTAATTAATAATTAATAATCAACACCCCAGATGCAGAATGTATACGCATTTTTCTAACACAAAGCTGCTAATGGCTGTGATTTAAAAAAAAACAGTGTCAAGAGTTCACTCTAAATAGGTCTTAATTAACTGCTGTGTAAAGAATTGCAGGGCTTCATTGTTTTCAAGCGAGCGCCAAACCTCACAGTAAATGCAGGGGTCATTAAACCCCCCCCCTCATGCAGAACGAATAGGTATTTTTGCAACACAAAGCTACTAATGGCTGTGATAAAAAAAAAAAAAAACAGTGTCAAAAGTTCACTCTAAATAGGTCTTAACTGCTGTGTAAAAATAAGGAACAATAGAAGTTGGCAAGTTAACCTTTCACCAGGGGTCAATGTAACCCCCCGAAGCATTTTATGGTGATATTTTCCTAAACACACCACCAATGACCTTTGTGAGCTCAAACTAAGTGCTACATTTTGTCCTTCACCCTCACTGAGGGTTTTAATTAGGAGAGCAGGTGTTGGGTTAAGATTCATTTCTTTAAAAGACATACGTATATTAAGAATATATGTGCAAGGGGGTCAACATGACTTTCAGTGCAAAGGGCGTATAGTGCTTTCATTTTCCCATTGACTTACATTGGGGTTGAAAGAACCCCTGATGATGAAATGATAAAAACCTCCATTTTTAAAAAATGGGGAGGGGGGAGGAACATGAAACAACACAGGACAGTTGACCTCAAACTTCTTGAGGAATACATGGGGGGAGGAGTGGTTAAGGCTTGCTAAAACAGCTTTATGTTTTTTTATGATTATATATGATTATATACATAATTAAAAAAAGAGGGAGAGAAAGAAAAGGAAAAAAACGCAGTAAATTTCAGGGAAAACAAAGAATTACACAAAATATTAGGGAAGGATACAGGTGTGCCTCCGACCAAACCCAGATCTTCTTTTGCTTTCAGATCGATTGGAGCTTGATTGAGAGTGGCTGTGAATCAGTATCAATGTGTTCCATAATAGAGACCAGCAAGGGGACCACATTGCATAGAACCCCTCCAAAGAGTTGTGTTATTATGAAATTAAAATATATATCTTTTTCTTGTGGCAGCTGTAAAGGGGTGTCTAGTGCCTCGATGTGACTGGAAGAGTAGCAGAGCCAAACTGTAGATATTGTTTGCAGGCATCTCTGAGACAAAGGGGGGTGGGAGTAGTGGGTGCTAGTCGGTCAGGGCTGTGGTGGCTTGTGGCTTTACTCAGTCTGTCGCTTTACTTAATTGGGATAACAAAATCTAGTCACATCTGTAAGGTCTGAGGTGGCCTGATTGTTGGTTTGACCCATCTCCAAACAAACATAACCTTTACATTGTGGCCTCTCTTGAGCCCCTTCTATGTGACAAGTAGGGATATGAAGTTTGTTTTCATTATTATTATTATTATTATTATTATTATTGAAAACAAAAACAGCAGTTTTATTTTCATTATAATAACAAAAGCATAACATTAAAAAAGTTGTTTTTAATATTTTTGATTTTGCCTGGCCTTGCTGGCAGCCGTTCTTGCTGAAACAAAGTTGTAAACAATTTCTGAGATGGGCGGGGGGAGCGGACACCAAAAGGTCAGGAGAAATGATTGACTTCTCTGCTGGCCAATGGGCATTGCAAGCAGATTTCATGCAGTGGCATACAGCACATCACAGAATCCCTGTGAGAGAGAGACACCCTGCTGCTGGAATGAGAGAGAGGCGTGCACCCTACCCAAGCTGACACACACCTGAGAGAGAGAGAGAGAGAGAGAGATGCACCCTCCTGCTAGAATGAGAGAGAGGCCCAGCCTGCCCACACTGCCAGGTGCCAGAATGAGAGAGACACAGACCCTGCTGCTAGAACGAGAGAGGCACCCCCTGCCCAAGCTGCCACCAGCCTGAAAAGGAGAACCAGAGAGAGATGTGCACCCTGCTGCTAGAATGAGAGAGGCCCAGCCTGACCACGTTGCCAACAACCAGCACCAGAAAGAAATGTTCTCACACGCTGATTCTGCCTAACAGATGGAGAGAGGTGCCCTTGGCACGCCGGACGAGACAGGGGTTTCTTAAACTTGCTCTCCAATCATCTCAAACTCCAGCTTCACCTTTCCACAGGTGAGGCAGGCCATCATCATTATCACCACTGTGTCTACCAATTCCTTTGTCACCACTGTGTCCACCAATGCTTTCTTAGGACATGACTGGCAAAGCCAGTTGCTGCTGCCTGTCTATGTCTCTCATTCATAAATCCTGCCCTGCTGGGGTGCCTTCTGCAAGTTGATGCCCTCCCACACTGGCCCTTTTTACACGAGACGCACCCACTCATGAACACACAGAAATCTGCATGTTCATGAGTGGGTATGATCTGTGTGAAGGACATGGCACAGGTGCCATGGTGAGTGGGGGTGCATGCGTGCTCCCACCTAACACACATCCCCATGCACTCAGCAACCGGGAAAAATGGGTTACTCCATGTGCGGAAATGAGTGGGAGGTGATTGGGGATGAGTGTGCGGCTGTCTGCACGTCCCGCCCACCTATTGCGCACGCACTGGCACGCCCATGCACCGACTCCCTGGCAGTATCATGTAAAAATGGCCTCTGGGGTGTCAGGGCCAATGCCAGCTCCAGTACTTACTGCCCCTGCTCCTCCACCTGCCTGCTCCTGCTGTTGCTGATCCTGCCTGTGTGTGTGTGTGTGTGTGTGTGTGTGTGTGTGTGTGTGTGTGTGTGTGTGTCACAAGTCTTGATCCCCCTACCCCGGGGTGTTTTGGGGACCA
Organism: Sphenodon punctatus; assembly: GCA_003113815.1. NCBI lineage: Eukaryota > Metazoa > Chordata > Lepidosauria > Sphenodontia > Sphenodontidae > Sphenodon > Sphenodon punctatus. Next base: position 448,910 of record QEPC01005594.1, on the reverse strand, counting down.
CAAACAGAGCAGGAAGCAAGTAGAACTTTGTATTTGTTCCATTTTAGATGGATGCAAACACATTGAATTCATCAATTGGATTTGCTAAAGTCAGCATCTGGTGGAAGTAGCAGCTCCTCAGTAGAGGCAGGGTTTCACTGTGGAGCTGAGCCTCACAAGCCTGTACTAGCACCCGTGGTCAGCGCCGGTGCCAGAGAATCAAATGGATTTTGCACCATTTGGGGCCTTGGGTGCCCATGGAAGTGTGATGGTGCCATGCAGGTCTCTCTCTATTAGGAACCAGAGTACATGCTGCTTTGTTTGTCATCAGCTTGACAGAATGTCACGAATAGGTTTCTTTATTATACTGTCAGCTGGAACATGGATTAGTTGCACAAATAAACATATAGTTGTACTAAAGTATCTCTACAAGGGATCACAGTCACAGCAGGTTGATTTTTTCTTTGCTCTAAGATTCTTGATGGCACCCTTTAAAGTAAGTCAGCTGCATGACCTTTTCATGTGGATTTTTTTAATTGTTGTTTTCACTCTGTCATGACTGCTTAACAGGATGGGGAGACAATCTAAAAAGGTTCCCGTTTCCATTTGACAATTGTTTTTTCTGTTGTTCAGAAATGGCACCTCCTGGGGTAGCTTTCTTTTGAGATCTCCCTTGTAAGGAAAACAAATCATATCCAGTACCTGATTGTATCATTACTTACTGAGTCTCCATGGTTGCTTGATTAATACCTGTCTGTAATAGGAAGTGTCTAACCTAAATTGTTTGACATAACACTACAGAAGCACTGCTTCTGGAAGAGGGGGAAATGTTTAGAAGAATGGGTGAGAATTCCTGGTATTAGCAGGCTAATGAGTGTAAATGAATATGAGCTGTATTAACAAACTTAGGGTCTCACAGATTTGCTAAGAATAAGAACTGCCATAATGAGTCCAATGGTCCATCTGGACTAGTATTCTGCCTCCGTCAGTGGTTGGCACCAGAGGCTCTAGAGAAGTCTACCAAAAATACAGGACCTATTTTCTCTGATCCATTCCTCATCATTCCCTCCCAGCTTCTAGCAATTAGAAGTTTCATCCCCCAACCAACCTTATGTAATAGTCATTGATGGACCTAGTCTCCAGGAACTTCTCCAGTCCTTTTTAGATAAATGATGTGTTGTAAGATATTACTCTGAAAAAAACAGGCCTAATTATATTAACTGGGAGTATGAGCTGTAGATAGCGTTGAGAACCAGATTTTCAGATTAAAAGCAACTTCATAGCTTTTGAATCCACAGACGTTGGTGAGAGGGGAAAAAAAAAAAGACGTATTTATTCTTAGGAGGAGCTCTAATATTCTGTAATGGTGCTGCTGCTTTGCCATACTCCCCGCTATAACCAGAGTCCGCAATGGCTGTGGGGATCAGTCTGGGCTTCTATGGTGGTTACCAGTTACTCAAACCGCTGCATGCCTTTTCAGGTCTGAGGAGGAGGGGTTTGTGTGAGAAGTAGGAACTCCCAGGTTCAAGGACTATCTCCATCTCCCTGGCATGATCATCCCAGTGCAGCAGTAGGGACAGAGAGTGTCATTGCACCACTTACCCATCCAGTCTCCTAGATAGGTCACTGCAGCTTGTAAACTGGTTGTCCTAGATGAAGTCAGGAATTTTCTTTGGATCAATATTACTAGGAAAGAGACAGTATTTTATTGATTGATTGATTGATTGATTGCCTTTCCTATATGCCTGCACCCTGTGGTCTGTTTTTTGAGCAGCCCAGTATGTATTTAAGGTTTGGGCTGGTTTATTTAAGTTATGTTATGATGCTACTAAAATATATATATTTTTTTCTTGTGGCAACTGTAAAATGGTGTCTAGTGCCTCAGTGTGTTTGGGAGAGTAGCAGAGCCAATATGTAGATATTGATTGCAGGCATCTCTTGTGAGACACAGGGATAAAGTGTGTGTGGAGGGGAGGGGAGGTGAGGTGGTGCAAGTCTGTCAGGACTTTCATGGCCTGTGCCTTTACTCAGTCTGTTCCTTTATCTAATTGGCGTAACAAGATCTAGTCACATCTGTAAGGTCTGAGACTGTTTTCCCAAAAGACAGAATGCACACAATTTGCCTCCGGGGGGAAACCCCTGAAGTCAAATGCTGCATGGCTTTGGTCACATGGAAAACAAAGCTGCATGACTTTGGCCCGATCATGCAGAGGATGCAGAGCTCAGTTTTCCAGCTCTGTAGCCTCTTCATGATTGGGTCCAAAGCCACACAGCTTAGTTTTCCCATGTGACAAAAGCCATGCATGATTTGCCTTCTGGGGTTTTCCCTGGAGGCAAATGGTGTGTGTTCTGTCTCTTTGGAAAGCGATTTGAGGTGTCCTGTTGGTTGGTTTGACCCAACTCAAAACAAACAGAATGCTCATCTCTGTAAGTTGATGCCTTCCAATTCTCTGGGGTGTCAATGCCAATGCCAGCTCCAGTACTTCCTGCCTTGACATCTCCACCTGCCTGCTCCTGCTGCTTGTGATCCTGCCAGTGCATCTCTCTCTCACAAATCCTGCCCCCCTGAGATGCTGCTCTCTGCAAGTTGATACTCTGTCATATCTTGGGGTACCAATGACAACAGCTGTGTCAATGCCTGCTCTGCTCCTCCACTGCCTGCCACTAGTGCCGCCTCCTGCCAGAGTGCTTCTCTCTCTTGCACATCCTGCCCCCCTGGGATGCTTTCTAAAGTTGACAACACTCTGCCAGATTTTGGGGTGCCAATGCCATTGCCTGCTTGCCTCCTCCACCACCTGCCACCAGTGACTGCTCCTGTCAGTGCAAATCTCTCGCTCTGACAAGTTCTGCTTCCCAGGGCAATTGCTGCAACTTGATGCCCTGACACAGCTTGGGGTGCCAAGGACAATATCAAATGCCCAGAATTGCTTGTCACCAATGCCTGCCCTCCTGACTGCTGCTGCTGCTGCTCCTCAATCTCTGTCTCTCTCATATGTCCTGTCCTCCTTGGTTATTGTCTGCCGCACTTTGGGATGCCAAAGCCTGATTGCTGCTCATCTGCAAAACCTGCTTCTGCTGCTGCCAGTCTGTATTCTCTCTCTCTCTCTCTCTCTCTCTCTCCAGTCTCTGCTAGTTTAAGACCAAAAGACTTGGGACAGCATGTCTCCTTTGCCAGTCCCTGCTGCTTCTTAGTGCCAGCCTGCCCGCTGCCTGCCCGGGCCTCTGATGCTTCATCTTTTGCCTGCCTGCTGTGTGTCAGTCCCTCCCTGATATTCTGCTTCCAAGAAGTTGAAGCCTGCTGAGGCACCACTGTCTGTTTCCTCCTCTCTCTGAGTCACAGTGCCTGCTGCTTCAGTGCCTCCCAGTGTCCACTGCCTGACAGTGTCTGCTCTGTCCTCTGCCTGCATGCTACTTGCCAGTTTCTCAGTGATATTTCTGCTGCTCTGTGATAGTCTTGGCAGCTTTGGAGAAGGGGGAAAGTGTTTTGAAGTCAAAAGACAAGTGCTTCTTAAGCCAAAAGGAATCCCTATAATAATTCCCATTGAAATCAATGGGAAAACTAAAACAAAACAAACACATTTTTGAAAGTGAAATACAGAAAAACAAAGTTTTAAAAAACAAAAACAAAAAATGAAATCTGTGCCTTCTGCACACCTCTATAAGCTGCTCTTTGAGCTCTTAGCCTTGTCTGCTGATGGAATCTCCCTGGGCTCCCAGGCTCTGTGTTCTGATTTGCTTTTATCTCCAGGTCCTTCCCTAGAGCACTCCCTGATGGCCCAGACGCTCTTGAGCTGTGACTTTTTTGGCCCTTCCATCCAATTGGCCAGCAGCCTCCTGCTGATCACCAGCTGGGAGTACATAGACTGCCCTGTTACCCTGCTCTGTTTAATGTCAATTAGGGTGAGGCAAGGCAAGAATGCTGATGCACTTAGACCTGGCACCTGAGGGGATTTTTCCAAGCAACCTGCTTCATGTGGTGTTATCACCTGCAGATGGGTTTGTGATCCTGATTGATATTTCTGTATTTCATATGTCCTTGTTCCTGTGTGGGATCACAGGATAATATTAAGTCTCAAAATGGGATCACACAGGCAAAAGTTTCTGAACCTGCTGTTGTAGAATCACCAGTGACTGTACACAACTTATGAAACAAAGCCTTTTGCTGGAACATATATGATGAAACTCCATCATGAGATGCTCATCTATTGAGCTGCCTCTGGGTGCTAGCAATTATATCCCTTTTCGCCTAGCTCCTTATGGAGAATAATTTAACATTTCCCCATAAATAATCTATGAAGGGGAGGCATTTTTCCAGCAGTGGAGTGAACACAGCCTGAAGACAATGATCAAAAATGAGTACCTGCGGTCTCTGCAATGTCAGCCCAATGCCTGTTTTACCAGTGCCAGCTCCTGAGTGTCGTTTCCAAGATGAGAGATTTGATAAACAGAACGGCATGTTATGAAGTCAGTGCCAGTTGGAACCATGGTAGATCTTTGTGAAGAGCAGTGATGTGACATGACAACCTGCTCATCTCCAGGATCCTTTTAGATTAATATCCATTGTTTGTCAGGCTGCAGCTATGGGAGTGAAGAAATGCAAAGCTCCCTTTTAACCTGAAGAGATTTAGACAGGTTTAAACTTGAAATTGAAATTAGAGCTGAAGGAAGTAGCCAAAAACCCAGGCAAGTCAACTGAATATACCAAACAAAAATGACAGCTTGGATAATAATAACAAATAGATATTTGTTTAAATTCCATCAGGTATCAATTTTGGTTGTTTCAGATGTTTGTTTGTTTTTGTTTGTTTTTAGTTTTGGTCTGGTTACATCACTTTGACAATATTAGCACTATTGTGCATACACAATTGACAAAAATGATGCAACCAAAATAGGAAAATGGAAAAACCAAGATGACTGGAAAAAAAAAAAGAATCAAAATGGAATACCCCTGGATATGTTAATACCTGGAATATGGACATGGATATTCTATGGGTACTCAAAAGGTTACCTTAAAATGCAATAAATACCCATGAATAATAACCCCACTACCCATTTCAGCTCTAATTAAAATGTGGATGAATGATAAAGCAAAGATGCCTTTGAGCTACAGACAGAGAGATGGAGGATTTTGTGATTTTTAAGGCTACAATGTAAGCTGAAGTTAAATGTACATAGGCAAGGGAATAAGGGTCTCCACCTCTGTGAATAAAGGCCATGCTTGTGACTGGGTTTACTTTGTGGGATTAAGAAGGCACTGGCCTCCAGTTTACTCCTTGGAGCATGTGGGTAATATATCTAAGGAAGAGGTGGGGAACCCCTGGCTTACAGGTCAAATATGGCCAGTGAGACCAGTTTTATGTGGTTCCTTTCTAATTCCTGGATCCATTTCCTGTCATTGAGCATTGAAAGAATGCACTTGGGAGTAAGGCAGCAGAAATGAATGAGTGTGATTGACGGTAAGGGGCTGGGTTCACAGACTAGATCCATGATCTGAACCTTGCCCTCCCCTGAGCATCTATCCCAACACAGGTTCTGTCTTGGCATCTGTTTACCGCACCCAGATTTTCCTCTCTGCCATCCTTCTTAAAATGTGGTGTCCCAGAGTGGAGGCAGTACTGTTGTGTCCTTGGAATGGTGAGCTTTAGTGTCCGCTATCTCTTGGAATGTAACCCAGGAATACATGTTGGGTGAGAACAAGTGAGTATGTCACATGTGGTTTTGGGATGTTAAGTGTGTCTTTGGGGAATACACCTTTTGGGGTTGTTAAGTGTCCACACTTCAAGTGTGTTACAAGCTTTCTTAAACACTCACACAAAGGGAAGGAAGTCCGTTTCCTTACAGAGTGCCAAACAGGCAGCTAACTGTAGGATTCGGCTCATGCAGGAAAAGGGAATGTTTTATGAAGTCACACCCATGGGGTACATGAGGTTCCACCAAGTCCCCTTGCAGTACAAACCACGCATATAGGGTAGCCTCTGGGTGGCTGAACCTGGTTTAAGTCTCAGACCTGGTCCATGGTGATTACCATTCACACTCTAACCCAACCAATGTTATAATGTTCTTTTAGATACTGTAGTCAATTCAAGAGATCAGAGATAGACTGAAGATATATTGGCAAACCTCTTAACTTTATTCAATACAAAGTTTTATCATTGCAACATTACACATT
>QEPC01005594.1:408868-421624 GCA_003113815.1 Sphenodon punctatus | reverse complement strand
ACTACTCACCACCCACGCACTCGTACTCACTCACTCCGCTCCACGCACACACCAACAGTAACTCCCACTCTCTTTCTCCGTCTCTGCTCTCGCACTACTCCAACGCTGGGGGCCAGTCTCGCAGCTATGCTGTTCACTGGCACCGCCCAGAGGAAACTGTTCCTCCTTAAATATCATTGCCGTTGGCCCTGCCCTGTGGCGCAGACGTTCTGAGCACCGTGGTGCTATTCCTGGCCCCACCCCCTGCTCCCCAGCTACATTGCTTATCTGCGGTGATTCCTGGGCTTGCTGTGCCTTCCCTGGCCCTGCGTTGTCCGCCTATTGCGCCTGACGCTGGAGGCGTTCCGAGCGTCGTGACGCTGCTGCCGGCTCCGCCCTCTGCTTGCGTGCGGTCGACGCCTCCCGGGCCGGTGGGGAACGCCGCGGCCCTGCTGCCTTCCTAATTGTATGTCCCCAACCCCATGGCCCCTGCCTCCTTTGTCCCCACGGTTTCTGATTCCTGACACTCAGTGACTAGTACTACCCCTCCCTGTCACCTTACAGTGAACCTTTTTTTGCCACCCAAATTCACCCGAACGCAATATGAACTGACCGAACTGTTTGGCCATTTTGCCGTTCGGTGTTCTGTTCTGTTCAGTATGTTCATGTTCAGGTTCAGGTTCATGTTCAGTCATCCGAACAGGCCGAGTTCGGGCCAAACTCCGAACTTCCGAACCGCGTTCGCCCATCCCTAATCATAGCTATAACAGGATTGGGACCCTGGTCTTCTAGGTCCAACTGCAATACCTTAGCCATTAGGCTACACTGCCTGTCAGTGTAGTTCATTAAAGCTGAAAATTGTAGTTGTCTTTACAATCAGGTTTAATGAAAATTATTTCTTTGACACCTTGGCTTTTGCACTGCAATTCACGAGCATTAATTCTGGGCTTACTTTGTCTTGTACCTTGTGCCATCATTTGCATTTGCACAAAGTGGGGTATAAAGTAGAGATGAAGTGAATATTTTAAACCATTTTTGAATGTATGGAATCCAGCACATTTGGATTCACTATAGTGAAACCAGTTTTGGAGGCCAGATTGTTTTTAAAAAATTGTTTTCAAAGTTTGCACACGTTTTGACTACTTACATTTGTCAGTTCCTTATTTAGTATTGCATTATATGGTATTGCCTATTCATTTTTGTTCTTGTATTTATTGTTTTGTATTTGTGTGTTTGCTGGTTGTTTTTGAATCTGTTCAAGTGCTGATTGGGCCATCCATGTCACATGATGCAGGAGCAGAGGAAAATGCATGAAGTAGAGATGTATCAGATACTCAAATAATAAATTCTGCTCTAGCACAAAGCACTTCCAGTTCAGAATGGTGGCACTCTGAACTACCAAAGTGGAATTCTACCCCCACCAAAATCAATGTAAAGTATATCACTGTCTAGTGAAAGGTGGATGCAGATGGAGTTTGCTTGGATGGTGCTGCCGCTATAAAAAATATTCAGCAAGCTTAGATGCAATAGCAAAGTACAACCCCCTTTATTTACTTATATTGCATGAGTGATGTATACACCATGATAACTTTGTCTAGGCTCTTTTGGATCAATCTAGCAAATGTTATACCTCTTGTTTCATGAGATACACAGGATATGCTTTTTGAGACAGGTGAGAAGGAAAAAAGCTATGGTCTGTAGAACTCTCAGTATAATAACATTGGACCTTTTTAAACATGTGGGATTTCTCCCACAGTTTAAAACTGTGGCTTGGGGAAATCCCTGATTGGTGGGGGGGAGATGCTCCTCCATGAACCAGAAGTCGCCTGGGGGCCATTAGAAATAGGGGTGCCGGGCAACTCCCAGGTGTTTGAGATGCAGACTAGGTAATACCCCAATAGCCGAGGTTTTACTAGGTCACATTTTGAAACTTCTGGGAGTCACCAAACCCAACTGCTTCCAATGGTGCCCAAGTGACATCTGGTCCAGTGAGGAGTGTGAAAACACCCCCACCAGGTTTTCCCTGAGCCGCAGTTTTAAACTGTGGGAGAAATCCCACACATTTAAAAAGGCCCATTGTTCCAATTATCTTGAAGTCCATTGCTATCAGCTGTGCCTTGTAATCATGGACTGAACACTAACAGTATAACCAGTGCAAATTATCCTTGGCAAAGATTTTTCTGCTCTTGTGGGTCTGGAGAGAGGTTTAATGCTAGGACTCCTGCCAGTCTTAGTAGAGAAACATCTCTTTTGCTCTTTAAAAGTAAATTAAAATTCCACTTAATTTTTCCTTAAGCCTAGGTGAAAATACTTGATAAGTAGAGACAGTGGGCTAATGTTTGTGGATCATCACTGCTGACATTCTGCGTAATCAGTTCACTGAAAATTCAAACTGGCAATAGTTTTCTAGACAATGAAGAGCAGGAGACCGTCCCTTTTGTCTCTTGTGCTCCCTGGTACAGCGATGCCCAGTAAATTTTAAAGGTTTTGGAACCTTCTGACTGACTTGTCCAGAAGCTGAAGTCATTTTCTGCCTTAAGTAAGTTAGAATTGTTCTGAACGTGACAGAAGAGAAGACATTTATATGCTGCTTTGATTGCATTTTCTGCTTTCCTCTTTTCATACATGAAGATCCTGCTGATCTGTTTTTACAGTCACTGAGTCATAGATCCTGGAACGGAAGGTACTACCAGGGTCATCTAGTGGAGCCCTCTGTGCTGTGTAGGATTCGTCACATTCAAACGGCCCCAACAGAAAAATCCACCAACAGGAAGAAATGGAGCCTGTAATAAAAGATCTGCCAGAAACAGAGATCAGGAGTGACCAGAGCACACCAATGCTTGAAATAGCAGGGAGCAATTTTGGGGGTTTGAGAAGAAATATCCAGATGACTTGAACAAAGTAAACCCTATCTCATGTTGTAGGAAAGGCAAAAATAGAAACAACAAAATGCCTCCTTAAGGTCAACTGCCAATTTTACCTGGGTGAAAATTCTGTCCTGACCTCAAATACAGTGATCATTTAGACATAATCACATAAGTAGTGCCATACTGAGTCAGACCAATGGTCCATCAATACCAGCATCCTGTCCTCCGACACTGGCCAATCTCAATCGCATAGGAAAAGAACCAATGGTCACAATGGGCAATCCATTCCCCGTTGTTCACTCCCAACTCCAATGACAGTAAGATGTTCATCCCATAAGCTACTTGATGAATAGCCATTAATGGAACTACTCTCCAAGAAGCTATCCAGTTCTTTTTTTAAAACCCAACTATACTACTGGCTTTGACATCTGTGAATCTGTGCAGAACCCTCCAGGCAAGCACCTGATATATAAATAAGGTACTCGGGTATTATTATTATTATTATTATTGTTATTATAATATTTGTATAGTGCCAGCCGTGTACCTGGTGCTTTGCAGAACAATAAGAAAGATGCATTCCTTGCCCACGGCTTACAATCTAATAGACACGGAGGGGGGAGACAAGGAGAGGGGACATAGGGAGAGACAAGAGATAAATAACATTCAAGTGGATGTGAAGTCTCAGGTGCACGTGCTTGGCTTGGTTGCAGTAAGACAGGAGTCTGCGGGGAGGGCAAACAGCAAATCTTGAGAGGAAAGTTCTAACAGGCATCGGGAAAGGTGGTGATGAAGAGGTGGGTTTTGAGGAGGGATCTGAAGGTGTGGAGGGAAGGGGACAGACAGATGTGGGCAGGGAGGGAGTTCCAGGCATGGGGGGCAGCAAGGGAGAATGGACTAAGGTGGTTAGGGGAGCAGGGGAGGCGAGGGAGAGTGATGGAAGGGACAGAGAAGAAGTGGAGCGTGCGTGCAGGAGTGTGTATGGAGATTAGAGCTGAGAGGTAAGGGGGATCCAGTTTGTGAAGGGATTTGTAAGTGAATACCAGGAGTTTGTGAAGGATGCATTTGGGAAGAGGGAGTCAGTGAAGTGAGGAGAGGAGAGGCTGTATGTGGTCGAAGCGACGGGCTGAGTGCATGATCCTAGCAGCACAGTTTTGGATGGAGATAAGGGGGGACAGGTGAGAGTGTGGGGGGCCATCAAGGAGGAGGTTGCAGTAGTCAAGGCGGGAGATGACCATGGCATGAACAAGGGTTTTGGCTGTGGAGACAGAGAGAAAGGGGTGAATCTGAGCAATGTTATGGAGGGCAAAGCGACAGGACTTGGCAACAGAGTCAATGTAAGGTTTAAAGAAGAGGTGAGTATCAAAGATGAAGCCCAAGCTACGGGCTTGGGGAATGGGACAGATGGTGACCCCATCAATAAGGATGGACAGGGAAGAGGGAGAGGAAGGGCAGGGAGGAAAGATAAGGAGTTCAGTATTAGCCGTGTTAAGCTTGAGCTTCCGTTCGGACATCCAGACAGCGGTATCAGAGAGACAGTTGATGAGGCGAGCTTGGACAGAAGAGGAGAGAGAGGGGTGGAGAGGTAGAGTTGAGTGTCATCAGCATAGAGGTGATATTGGAAGCCGTGGGAGGCAATGAGTTTGCCAAGGGACAGGGTGTAGATAAAGAAGAGGAGAGGGCCCAGGACAGAGCCTTGGGGAACCCCAACTGAGAGGGAGAGGGAGGAGGGGTTGGAATTGGGAAGAGACACCTTAAAGGAGCAGTCAGACAACAAAATGCCTCCTTAAGCTCAATTGCCAATTTTACCTGGGTGAAAATTCTGTCCTGACCTCAAATACGGTGATCATTTAGACATAATCACATAAGTAGTGCCATACTGAGTCAGACCAATGGTCCATCAATACCAGCATCCTGTCCTCCGACACTGGCCAATCTCAATCAGAGATCGAGAAAAGAACCAATGGTCACAATAGGCAATCCATTCCCCGTTGTTCACTCCCAGCTCCAACGACAGTAAGATGTTCATCCCATAAGCTACTTGATTAATAGCCAAGGAGGAGGATTAATAGCCAATAGGAGGAGAACCAGTCAAGGACAAAGCCGCAGAAGCCTAGGGAGTGAAGAGAGTCCAGTAAGAGTGAGTGGTCAACAGTGTCAAAGGCAGCAGAGAGGTCAAGGAGGACAAGAATGGAGTAAAGGTGCTTAGATTTAGCGACAAGTAGATCATTGGTGATCTTGGCAAGGGAAGTTTCAGTGGAATGAAGAGGGCGGAAGCCAGATTGGAGAGGGTCCAGGGAGGGGTTGGCAGAGAGGAGATCCAGGCAGCGGGAGTAGACAACACGTTCCCGAAGCTTAGAGGTGAAGGGTAGGAGGGAGATAGGCCGGTAACTAGAGGAGTTAGAGGGGTCGAGGGTGGACTTTTTGAGGATGAGAGACACAGTGGCATGCTTGAAGGTGGAGGGGAAGGAGCCAGTGAAGAGGGAGAGATTAATGACATATAAAATGGGGTGGGGGGGGAGAGGCAACAGTGGGAGCAATGGAGGTCAGGAGGTGGGAGGGGATTGGGTCGAGAGGGCAGGTGGAGGAGTTGGAGGAAGAGAGCAAAGAGGAGATTTCCTCAATGAGACAGGAGGGAAGGAGGAGAGGAGAGAGGGGGTGGTGAGGGAGCGGGGAGAGGAAATGGGTGGGAAGCAATGGTCTGGCGGATCTTGTCAATCTTTGAGGTGAAGAATGATATGAGATCCTGAGCAAAAAGGGAAGAGCGTGGAGGGGGCAGGGGGACTTGAGAAAGGGAGTCAAAGGTGGAGAAGAGGCGGCGAGGGTCACGAGAGTAGGATTCAACCTGGGAGGCATAGTAGTGTTGCCTCACCAGGGAGATAGTGGAAGAGAGGGAGGAGAGGGAGAATTTATAGTGGAGGAAGTCAGGGTGGGAGCGGGATTTGTGCCAGAGGATTCGGCAGCGCAGCTGCAGGAGCGGAGGTAGCGGATAGTAGGGGTGAGCCAAGGACGGGGGGTTTAGGGTCAAATGGGGCGGGAGGAGAGGGGGGCAAGAGAGTCGAGGGTTGTGGCAAAAGAGGTCTTAAGAGAAGATATGGCATTGTCATGGGAAGAGGAGGAGAAGACAGGAGGGAGGAGGGGGGAGAGGGAGGAAGCAAAATCTAAAGGGTTAATAGCCTGTAAATCATGGAAGGGGTGTGGAGCTGGGGACGAAGATGGGGGTTGGTGGGAGAGGTTGAAGGAAGTGAGGTAATGGTCAGACATGGGACAAAGGTCAAAGGAGAGGTCAGCAACAGGACAGTTTCTGGAGAAGATGAGGTTGAGAGACCACCCTCTCAATCCCATCTCCAGTTGTCAGCATCTTTGATGCTTCAAGAAGAGAGAAAAAATATGTAGGAGATTAAAATGTTTCTTTCTGTAGCATCAAATCTAAAACTCCCCACAAGTTGTCTCTCATAAATGTATCCAACTCTTTTTCAAGCCAAGTGCATAAGGCATTCCTCTAGTTTTTATTTGTATATGGTGCAGTGGATTTGCATCCTTAAATTAAAGAATTTGCATAAAACCCAAGTGCCTCGGATGCAAGCTAGATTCCAAACTATAAATCCTAAAGGGTAGTATTGATTATTCATTATGCACATAGAACTGCAGGTTTATCACCAAAATTACAGATACTCTAAGATTTTAAGTAGAAACTTCTTTCACCTAGCAGGTTGGAATAAGGTTTCTGTGATGGTCCCAAATATGAAAAAGACAGACAAAATGCATGGATTGATGGACCACCCATGTAGGGTGTTGAAAAAAGTTGTCAAGCTTCATGGAGCTTTGCTTGAGACAGGTGTGAAGGGTAGAGCTGTACCTGCTCTAAACATAGTATTTATTGATTTTATTTATTCTAAAATTTATATGCTGCCCTCTCCTGCCTCAGGCATCTCGGGGCAGCTCACAGCATTTTAAAATATATTAAAACAAACAGTTATAAACTACAATTAAAATAATGTAAAACCCATCCCACCCCACCCCATCTCCCTCTGGAAAGGCCTGGCAGAACAACCAGATCTTACACTGCCTACAGAAAGAGAGGTGAGTAATCAAGCAGACCTCCAATGGGAGGGAGTTCCACAGCTGCCACGCAGCCACAGAGAACGCCCTCCTCATGGTGGACAGCCAGGAAACCCGGGGGACCCCAAGGAGGGCACCCCCGGCCAACTGCAGATGCTGATCTAGGACCCGGAGGGTGAGGCGGTCCTGCAGGTAGGTGGGGCTCAAACTGTTTAAGGCTTTAAAGGTCAGCACCAACACCTTGAATTGGGCCCAGAAAACTATGGGCAGCCAGTGCAGAGCACGGCGCACTGGTGTAATGTGCTCGCATTGGCCCATCCCAGTCAAGAGATGGGCTGCTACATTCTGCACTAGCTGAAGTTTCTGAACTAGCACCAAGGGTAGCCCCATGTAGAGTGTGTTGCAGTAATCCAGTCTCGAGGAAATTAAAGCATGGATGACTGTGGCCAGATCCGAGTTCGAGACATACGGTCTAAGTCAATGCGCAAGATGTAATTGGCGAAATGCCCCCTTCACCACAGCCATCATCTGGGCATCCAGGCAGAGCTGCAGGTCCAGGAGCACCCCCAGACTCCGGGCCTGAGAAACCAAGGGAGGACGGACCCCATCAATGATGGGGGCCATCACTCCCTCGGTCCTCCCCACAATCATCACCTATGTCTTGTCCTGATTTCATTTTAGGTGACTCGCCCTCATCCAGTCCCCCATGGCTGATAAGCACCGAGACTGATGGGCCTGAGTCGAAAGAACATGAGAAATATAGCTGGGTGTCATATTGATGACATCTCACCCCATACTCCCTGAGGACCTCCCCCAAAGGCTGCATGTACACATTGAACAAGAGAGGGGATAAGATGGAACCCTGTGGAACCCCACATGTGAGACCCCAGGGTGAAGGTAAAAACTCCCCCAGCACCACATGCTGGGTTCTCCCAGTCAGGAAAGAGTGGAACCATTCAAGAACAGTCCCGCTAATCCCTGCCCAGTCCCGCAGCCGAGTCACCAACAGCTCATGATCAAAGGTATGAAATGCAGCTGAGAGATCTAACAGGATCAACAGGGTCAAATTGCCCTGGTCCAATTCATGGGAGAGGTCGTCATCCAAGGCCACAAGCGCAGTCTCCGTGCTATAACCCAGACGGAAACACGACTTCAAGGGATCAAGAAAATTGTCCCGGTCCAAATGCTCCCAAAACTGCCGAGCCACCACCCGTTCAATAACCTTCCCTAAAAAGGGAAGGTTAGAGACTGGCTGATAGCTGGCCAGGGCGTCAACATCTAAAGATGGCTTCTTGAGCAGGGGCCGCACCACTGCCTCCTTGAGACAGTCCAGCACCCTGCCCTCTCCCTAAGGGCAGCGTTGACTAAATATTTGTATTTAGGTCTGGTTCAATTTCTTATGCTTTCCTGTTAGAGAACACTCGGGGTGGGTCTATTGGTATTGCTGAGAACTGAGAGTGGCTGATAATGGCCCTCTTGGTTCTAATCTGAGAATACATAATTCTCAGTTTATGCAATATTGGTTCTTCTTAAATTATTGGATTTTTTATTTTTTTTAACAATGCAGTTTTCCCCATTGAACTCAATGGTGAAAACCACAATGTAAAAGATCCAATATCAATACATACAATAGGTCCAAAAATGGAGATCCAATACCAATATACAACAAATACCAAGAATTTGCCCAGAGTCCCATCCCTAGAGAACACTCTGAAGCACAAACGTTTGCCCATGCTCACCAAAAGCTGATCCCGTAAAAAGCTATTACCTTAACTATTACTTTAATGTAGCAGTTAGAGGCATGAAAATATCCAGTAGATGGAAGTTTAAAATCTCAGATTAGAGATCTAAGATTAGAAAGAAGCTCCACCTTGTTATCAAGAAGATAAATTAATCTCCGGAATAATTAAACTAAGTTTTTAAAAATAAAATAAAAATATCCTGGTTTTTGTTTTTTTTTAAATAAAAAATTATATAAACATTAACTCCTTCCTATTGGACTTTACCCAAGTCTTGGTCTGCCTTTCTCCACCTCTCCTCATAGCTTTCCTTAGGGAGCCTAGCCTTAGTAAGTTGCTATTCCTGTGTTGGAATCATGGTGTGCTGTTCAGGTTGCTCAACCAAGGATTTGAAAGTAAGTGTGTTTTGATAAACTGAATGTTTCAGGAGAATTTGAGGTATTTCAGTGAATGTGTAAAGCAAATGGCAAGGTGATAATAGATCTATGCATTTCTAAGTATCCAGCACAGTAACAGCAGCAGCAACAGAAGTAGTCAATTTTTTGTGACCTTTCTTTATTGTTATGTCTATGTATTCTGTAAGAATGAGCCCTGCAAGTGATGGGTGTGATTGCCACCTTTCTCTACTGTGACTGAATTAATTTCATTCCTTACACAATGTGCAACTCCCCTCTCTCCCATTTGAAACTTGTATCAAAGGCAGACAAAATAACTCTTGAGGGAGATGTGTGAAAAACCTCAGATTTACTGAGAATTTCTGAGGGAACAAAATCTACTCCAAAGTAAACAACAAGATTCGTCCTCAAGTGGGTTACAGTCCACAGGCTTCATTTCCCTTGGTATTCAACATTGTTTCCAGCAGAAGGAGAGGGTTCTCAGCATGGTTAGAGTTCAGATGATGAGTCGGAGCTTGGCCTGTTCTTCCCCCCCCCCTTGTTGCCAGAGGACCCATGAAGATCCCCCCCAAGGGAGCACGCTCACTGGGAGCCCCAGCAGTACCTTGCACTGGAGGGATTTGTGGATTTTCCTGCCTGATTGGTTGAGGGGCAGTTCAGGTGTGTGAGGGGTGGGGTTATATCTCCAATAGACTTCATAAGCTGCCACTGCATCTGGGAAAGGCAAGCCTGTCCTGTCCCCCCCACCCCCTTGTTGCCAGCGGACCCATGAAGACCCCCCGAGGGAGCACGTTCACTGGGAGCCCCAGCAGTACCTTGCACCAGAGGGATTTGTGGATTTTCCTGCCTTGTTGGTTGAGGGGCAGTTCAGGTGTGTGAGGGGTGGGGTTATATCCCCAATAGAGTTCATAAGCTGCCACCATGCCCGGCAGTGTCAGAGGCGTGCATTGGGGCAGCTCGCCTAAGGGCTGCACGCGCAAGGGCGCGCGGCCTTAGGCGAATGCCAGGCGTAGGGCGCCAGTTTTGCCTCGATTACTCAGGCCCTTCGGTGGTGAGTTTTTGCAATCCTTCCTCTGACCAGCCTTTTATTGTTGTCCTGGGGAATTTGTGGAGCAGTACCATCGGGTAAGCTGTTTGATCTTGGCTGGTAAGCCTTACATTCTAGTCAAAATGACCAAGAAGGGGAAACAAACAATCATTACAAGGGCTCATGGGGGACAACTAAAAGTTACTGATCTAGTTGCAAATGGTCCAACCATCAACTCCAATGTAGGGAATGGACCCCTGCAGACCCCTTTGGATTGTGACTTTGTGACAACAGATGAGCCAGCTATAATGGATGCCCATTTTGCTACTCCTCGGGAGCCTGCTTCTCCTCCCCACCTTGTGCCACCGGCTCCCCCTATAGTTTCCTCTGTTCATTTGGAACCTTTATGTGGGGACCAGGAGGCAAATACTTTACCGTTGGGTTATGAGAGGGGGAAATGTATGTATTGTACCTCGGATGTAGTATCTCTGAGTTTGAAGGGTTCAATGTCATCGCTTGCAGTTTGGGTGAAGGGTCTGGAATCACAGCTTCTAGTACTTCAAACCCAGCTGCAGGAGATGTCAAAAATGTATGATACATTGGAGGCCACTCTGGGTGAGATGGTAGGCAGTAGGGGTGGGACACCAGGCAGAATACCGGTTACCAGTTTTACCAGTTACTGGTTCTCAAAAAAACGGATTCCCGGATTACACCCGGTATACCGGTACTGGATTGATTCCATTGATTTCAATGGGGAACTGTCCCCATTGAAATCAATGGAATAATTTAAAAAATTCTTCTCCCCTCCCCCTCCCAGGCTGTGCGGGTGGAAGGGGGGGCACCCTGCCCAGCCTGGATTTAAAAAACATTTTTTTTCCCTCTAAATCCCAAGTGCAGGCTCCGGGCCACCGCCAGCGACCCGGAGCCTGCACCAGCAGGTACTAGGGTGATCCCTGGGGTGGGGGGTGGCTTAACACACACCCCACCCCAGGGATCACCCTACCTCCCCACCCAGGGATCGCCTACCTTGCGCTCCGGGCGTGGCGGTCCTGCTTGGGTGGCTTCAGCGCTGACTGTGGCTTCCGGCTTCAGCGCTACTAGGCCTTCCGGTGAACTTCCGGGTTTCCCTGGAAGGCCTAGTAGCACTGAAGCCAGCAGCCACAGCCAGTGCTGAAGCCGCCAGAGCTGGACCACCGCCGCCACCGCCGCCCGGAGCACAAGATAGGTGATCCCTGGGTGGGGAGGTAGGGTGATCCCCTGGGGTGGGGGGTTGTTAAACCCCCCACCTCAGGGATCACCCTAGTTCAACCTAAGAACCTATACCTACCTGCTGGTGAGGGCTCTGGGTTGCTTGCGGCGGCCCAGAGCCCGCACTAGCAGGGACTTCGGGGGGGTGGGGGAAATTTTTTTTTAAAGCCAGGCTGGGCAGGGGGGTGGGGGGTGTCCCCACTTCCACCCGTGCAGCCTGGACTGGGGAGGGAAAGTGGGGGGGGGGGTTGTTTGATTTTTTACATTGCGGCCATTCATTTGAATGGCCGCAATGTAAAAAAATCCGGTACGGGGGGAATCTGGTAATTTACCCAGATTACCGGGTTTAATCTGATACTGCCAGTACACCCAATACTGGGCAGTATCGGATACCAGTAGATCCGGAATTCCCACCCCTAGTAGGCAGGCACTCTACCCAGGGGTTAGTTGCCTCCACGCAAACTTTAGATCCCCTAGAACCTTTTTCCACTTTGCCCCCCCTACTGGGATGTAGGGATAGAAAGGCTCCCTCTCTGGCCATTCGCCCTAAGCTACCGTTAATTCATGAAGCCCTGGCACTTAGGATTTTGACATTACCTAATGGTTATGCACCCCCTTGGGATACTAAGTTTAGGATACTTCATCATCTGAGTGCCATTTTGGGGTATATGGTCCCAGCCCATCATGTGGTACGGTTTGTATACCTACCTTTTCTGGGTTGGGAACAGAAAGTTGTTCTTTACTTTCGCACTCAGTCTATTGCTGATAGTTTATGTTTCCAATCCTCTCTTTTGGCCTCATGGGGGATTATTACATCTAGGGTCTTTCTAAAACCTGGTATCTGTGCACTTGTCCACTTTCGGCCTGGGCTTTACCAGGCTGTCTCAAGGCCCAATAGTCCGGGTACCCATGAGTCATTAAAGAATCGCAATTGTACCCAGGCAGTGGAACAGGCATTTTCTCCCTCCCCCATTGAATCTATTAAGGATAGGATTAGGGAACTGCACAGCCAGATTCCTTCAATTCTCATTTAGAACCTATGGTAATTTCCAAGGAAAGCTCTAGCCATTTCTCTTCCAAACAGCCAGTTACTTCTTGTGGGGAAGGTCCTTTGATGGCTATGCAGCTGTGTTCCCCTGCGAGGGAATTCCAACACTCTTTGGGGTCTCAGCTTATTGATCAAAATAAGGGGTTCAGTGTGTGGGGTTGAAACTTTCTGCACATAGTTCTTCTGATAGGCGATATAGTGAGTCTATTAGCCATCAACAGCCCCTGCACTGCCCTATAGTACTGAGCCCACATTTGGCGAAGCAGTTGCCCATTTTGCAACCGCGTTTCCCTCCTCGTGGAGCTTCACTATTGGAGGAACTTAGGACAGCAGATCCCACGTGCAGGGTTGTTGTAAGTAGACCTGCCAGATAGCTTATCCTTGCAGGGGTATT
>QEPC01005594.1:385130-404426 GCA_003113815.1 Sphenodon punctatus | reverse complement strand
CTCTCTCACACACACACACACACACACACACACACACACACACACACACACACACACACACACACACACACACACACACACACACACACACACACGACTCAGTTACGCCACCTACTCGTCAAGGAAACCAGACCACAAAAGTGGTCAAGTGGATGGGGAGGTGGCCACAGGGTTGGCCTTACCCTAAGTGGGGCCCAGGGCGGGGAAGAAAAGCGGGGCCCCATATCTTCTGCTGGTGGGTCTAGGGGCACTCCCCGGCTCAGGTGGTGCTCCCTGGCCCTGGACACGGGGATGGGCAGAGGGGCACTCCCCTCCACCCATATCCAAGCCTGAGCGGCAATGACCGGATCACTTACCTGATCCACTGCTGGTGCTGCTGCCACCACTGCTGCCTCCAGCCTGGGTCCTGTGCCAGGCTGCCCCCCCCCACTGCCTGGCACAGTATCGGCAAGGGGAAATGAGGGAGAGAGAGACAGAGGCCCCAACTCTCCCTCATTTCCCCTGGCCGAAACAGGCAGGCAGTGGAGGAGGCCAGCGGCGTGAAGGAGAGGCGGGGCCTCTGCCTTCTTCTCCCTCACTTGCAGCAGAAGTGAGGGAAGAAGCAGAGACCCCACCTCTCCCTCACTCCGTGGGTGCCCCCCTGCCTCTCAGTGTCTCTCGGCCAAAGTGACAGAGAGTAGGGGACTGAATGAGGGGATTGCCTGCTGTCTCCCAAAATCCTGGGGGTGGGGAGAACATGCATCCTGTTCTTACACTCTTGTTAGCAAGTAATTAGGTTTTTAGTTTGAAAACCCATGGGTTTTTCAACCCTCTTGCAGGCGTTGGACATCTCTTTGGATGGAATTACTTCTGGGGTTTCTGCCAACCATCCACCTTGGGTTGTGAGTCCGCTTTCCTGCTGCTACTCCCTGCCTTGGTTTCCATCCTCTGTTTGGTACCAGACTGGTACCAGAAACTTTATTGTGAGCATCATTCCCATCATTTTGGCTCTGTGACCCTCTTTATGAATGGCTCCAAGTCTGGGGATTTTGTGGGGGTATCTATGGTCTGTGCTAGCTGTTGCACTGCCCCCCGACTCCCATGGGAGTGTTCCATCTTTACTGCGGAACCCTTTGCTATTTTTCTTGCTTTGTGATTTGTGTTAGTCTGGTGCAGCCTGTGATATATTTGGATTCTTTGAGTTTCATGCAAGCCCTGGACTCCCTTTGTTTTAAGCCTACTCATTGATTGCTGCTATTTGATTGCAGTTGAATTGCGTCAGGTGAAGGCATACATATGCTCTTTTGCTGGAGTCCATGGGCATGTGGGGATCAGGGACAATGAGGGTGCTGATGCAGCTGCTCTGTCTGCTGACTGTCCAACTCATGACATTGCAGTTGTTCATTTCAGTGATTTTTATTCCCAGTTTTTAAGTCCCACCTCATGTCGCACTAGAAGTCCATTTGGGATGAGTGTCAGACAGCTAAGCTGAATGATGTGAAGCCTGTGATCCAGCTGCGGCAGAGCACTTGTCGTCAAAACCGTTGGGAAGAAGTGGTCCTGGCCAGACTGCATCTTGGCCATGGACTGCCCACTCATCAATACCTGCTTCTGGGGGAGGCTGTGCCTCTGTGTGGCCCCTGCAATGTGCCTTTAACAGTCTGACATGTTCTGCTAGTCTGCTCCTGTTTTGCTGCTGCATGCCATATGTTTTTATGGAGCCAACCGTGCCCCGCTGACCCGGTCTGCTTTGCCCTGTTTTGGGGAGACAAGACTGATTTTACTGTGCTTTTTCATTGTTGGAAGGCCATTTGGTGGTTCCAACTTCTTTAGCTTCCCTTTTGAGGCACATCTAGTTCTGGTGTGTTTTTAGCCTTGTCATGGGATTTACCTTTTTATATTTGTTCCTAGCCATGTGTTTGGCTCAATATGTTCTGACAGCTGCTGTGCCATTAACAACTGATCACCCACCAACCAATCGCTTTCAATTTTATTATCAGAGTGAAACTCCCCTGTATATTTGACCATATCTTTTCCTTTGGTATTGAATATTGCAAATAATGCCTGTTTTTTAAAACAACACATCATAATGTTTAGAAGAATGAGAATTTAGAAGCCTTTATCCTTATCAATAAAGGCTGGGAAACACATCCACGTAAATAGATTACTATTAATTTATGCATTCATTGTAATTTTCAACCTGCTTTGCAGTAAAGTACTGTGTTTATAAAAGTTTATAAAAGCTTTTTTTTAAAAAAAATGATGGGTGTTATAAAATTGTGACCCATTTGCACTGAATTTAAATTGAGCTTAATTTGCTTTTGTTTTTTAATTTGGGCTATGGATATATAATTTGCTGTAATTTGAGAGGGACCCACGTCTCTCAACCTCAGTCTGGGCTCAGATTCCAAACTTCCCAAATTTCAAAGATGGAAACATAAGGGCCTGGCCAATCCGCCTTTAGTTGAAATTGGCAAGAAATCTGTTCTCTGCAGTGAGTAGAGAGTCATAACTTTGTCAGTTTCAGCATCAGGAAAGAAGCAGAGGAAGAATAGTGTCACCACCACCTGAGACTAGATAAGAGGAAGGATGGCCCCAGAGCTAAGGGCATTTAATTTTTTTTTAGATCATATCCATCTTTTTCTTGTCTTTGGTATTTCAGACCCCCTTCTGCCACACACCCCCCCCCCCACATATATATATATACCTTGCTCAAACTATCCTATCTCTTGTCACATGGCATAGCAAGATTGTGGTGGGACCAGGCTCATATCCTAACTATGGGACCCCTGATGGCAAGGGGGTGGGGTCTTCCTAAGCATTGGCTCTCCCAAAGCTCCCAGCCAGCCTTTGTCTCCCCTCTGCAAAGGTTGTGGTGCTGCCCTGGCTTTCAGTGATGCCCCCCAGAGTAGCAGTAACCCCAGAAGCAAGGACATTTTAAGAGTTGGAGGGGTCCACACTCCACTCCTACCCACTTTGAAACCTGAAACTGAAGTTGATTCCAGGCCAGGGTTCAACTGAGCTTCCCTTGGTCCATGCTCCTTCCCTCCCTAACATTACTCCCCTACTTGTCCTCTCACTTTCCTCCCCCCTTGCTGCCCCACCATTATTAGAATGTGGAAGGGACTTTAGAGATTATTAGAGTGCGGGAGCACTCTAATACTTAAGGTATGCTGCAGGCTACATTAAAAGGCCCCAACATTCTATTTTTTCTAAATGATCAAAGTTAGGATTGTGAAATTTATTGTGGAGTATCATTGGGGTAACAGTTCATGCTATGAAAATTTCAGTTGATTTCATTGGATAAAAGCTGAGATCACGGTTTGAAAACTGCACTTTCAAGCCTGATTTTTCATTTTAGTCAGACCATCTCGATCTGGGCAGGATAGAGGGGTTGAGTGTTGGTGGGGAGGAGGAATTACCCTTTTAGAAAATTAAAAGAGGCTGCTAGGGGGTGCCTTTAAGCTTTTATTTATAAATCTGATTAGTAGTTTTAAAGTTATGGGGTTGTGAAAAACCTCATGTTAGCTAATGGAGAGGGGCAGGGCTGCTTTGAAAACGAGTGCTGCTCACTGTGACTCTTATCCTGTCTTTACCTTCCCTGAGTGGGTCTCGGAGCAACTGTTCCTGGGGTTTTTTGGGTGCTGAGGAGTGAAGGGGGGGCAAGGGAGAAAGGGCAGGGGGACTCTTTCAGTGTGGGGGACAAGGGAGCAAGGGTCGGGTGCGCTTTGGTTATGGGAGAGGCAAGGGAGCAAGGGGAGGGGGAATTTTGGGTGTGTGGGGGCAAGTGAGTGAGGGAAGGAGGATGCTTTATATTTAACAAGAAACTTGGATATTCCATAGTCAAAAAACCTCCGGTTTACAGGAAAAGTTAAGGCTTTTGCAAATTCAATTATGCACTAAAAAGCATGGAAATGGCAAGTTATGTTATGGGTTGGGGGTATAAGGGGGAAGTGGACCTGGGTGGATGGCTACCTTTGTTCCTGTTACCCCCGTACGCTCTCGTGGGGGCACCACACCGAAGAGGAAGAACACCCCTCAGGTTAGTATAGGGCCGCTGGCTCCCGAAGAAGCGGCGGCCTATCTCATCATAGGGGGGGAGACAACGAGGCCCTGAGTATGCCCCCACTCGAGTGTACTGGCTGCAAGGGCAGCCCCCTAACCCCACGGATTCGTCACCCACACAAGTGTCCTCGCACGCACACGGGGAGGGTAGTGCGCAGACAGTGGTGGAAGGGGGGAAGGTTCGCAGGGCCACTCCCGGGGACAGGAGGGAAGGGGTGGACAACACACACCCAATGCACGGGGACAGGCAGACAAGGGTTGAGGTACGCGGGGCCCCGGGGGCAGTGCCCACCACCCGCTCCTCCCACACACACACACACACCCTGTTTCCACAACACCACCGTACCTTCGATTCTCACACTCGCCACGTCCACTCTCACTCTCCTCACTCACGCAATCCTTCCACACCACTCTCACGCCTTGAATTCTCTCCAACACTCCAATCGCAAGGGGCCAGTCTGCAGCTACGCTGTTCACCGGCGCCGCTCTCCTGTCTCTGGGTCTCCCTATATCCACATGCTCTGAGCCCCGCCTTCTCCTGAAGGCGTGCCGAGCGGCGTGGCGTTACTACTGGCCCCGCCCCTACGTTCCCCGCTGGCCCGTCTCCTCCGTCTAATGTTTGCGGCGGCGGGGGCGGTCCCCGCCGCCGCTTCCGTGTCTGTGGCAATGATGCACTCTGCCCATCCCCGCTTCGCCTCTGTCGGGGAGCTAGTCTCCCGCGCCCCCAACCTTGAGCCCGGGTAAGCCTGCGCCTTACAAGTTAATGCTCCCACCTTAACTTCCATGCCATGTTAGCAATTAAGATATTGTACGGTCTCACACATTGTGCTCACTTACAACTTAGGTTCCATGCACCCACCCTTTGTCTTCGTCTTTGAGCCCCAATCCTCTTTCTCTGCAGGTTTGGGGCAACACTGAAGCTGGGGATAAGAGGGTGTGAGTTAGCCTCTCACCCCCTCCATTCCCTCTATTCTTTCATGTCGGTTGGGGAGAATGGGACAGCTGAGTAATGATTGTGTCATGACCCTGCCTCTTACCCACTAGTCCCTGACTCCCCACTGCCCTCCCAGAGCACGGTGAAACTGGGTACATTCATATACAAATGTTTAGATTAAACTTTAAGTTTAAAGTTTAAATGCATTGAAATTAATTAAATGGAATGGGCATTGGTAGGAACGGAGGCAACAGCAGTGCCAATTTCTAAATAAATACTATTGTTATTCCAACATCCAATTAAGTGACTGTGAAATAATACAACACAGCTGCATCTTTGGGAGTACATGGGGGAGGCAATAGGGTGTGAAATAACGAGGAAGGCACCAGATGCAGTAAGTGGAATGGTTGGACTGACAGGGAAAATACAAAGTGTGTGCAGGATCAAGTAAGTGGGTGGAATGACAGGAGGAATTAGAAATAGTTACAATAACAGGGTTCTGAGTGAAATAACTGATTCAGAAGACTGATACAAGGGGAAGCAGTCCTGTCATTTTGCCCACTTACCATAGCTGACCCCTATCCTTTGAGTCCCAATAGCCTCCCTCCCTGTTATTCCATTTCCTCTCTGGGTTTTTTTTTTTTTGTTATTCCACACACACCCTTACTTCTGTTCCATATGACACACACTCATAAATGTTGTATTTCTCCCAGAGCTTTTCTGTTCTTTGTGAGGTGAATGGGGGTTAGAGGGGCGACTTGGACCCAGAACTTCTCTGTTGTCTTTTACAAGGTATGAGAGCTGAGCAGGGGAGAGGAGAACAAGCTAAGAACCAGGACTATTGCATTGCTTGTGAAGGCACTGCAGCCTACTGGATTAGAGTGGGGTGGAGAGGCTGCAAGCCAGGGGTGCCAAGTTCTCTGTTAAAGGATTGGGACCAAGTAGATTAGATGGGAAGAATGGGAGGGAGCCAGGACTCCTAAGTTTTCTTTTCTTAAAGAAGAAACAGAAGGGGTGAGGGGCCAGCTCACCTCCTCCTGTCCCCAGCTTCAGTGTTGCCTCCAACCTGCACAGAGGAAGAGGATTGGGGCTGAAAGACGAAGGCAAAGACTTGAGCCTAAGTTGTAACTGAGCACAAATATGTGAGACTGTACAATGTCTTTACTGCTAATATAACACGGAAGTTAAGGCGGGAACCTTAACTTGCAATTTCCATGCTTTTTAGTGCTTGATTGAATTTGCAAGAGCCTTAATCTTGTAAACAGGAGGTTTTTTGACTATGGAAATATCTAATACAACCCTCTGCTTCAAGATCACTTAGTGCACAATTAACTTGTGTAATGTACTGCCAGAGGAAGTGGTCAAAACCATTAATGTAACTAGTGTTAAAAGGCGATTGGATAAGTTCTTGGGGGATAGTAGGGATGTGCAAACAGGATGGAGTTCAGACTATTGGGTTTGGTCCGGCGGAGTTCGGATCCTGCTTAAAGTTCAGTCCTGCCTGGAGGCTTGGGGCACTCCAGGGACCCCCAGGGGTGCCCTTGGCGACATGGCAGGCTGTCTGAGACACAGCAACAGCAGCAGCATAAACCAGGAAGGCTTGGTGCTTGGCACCCCGGGTTGCCTGGGCAGGCAGGCTCGGCGCTTGGCCCCTGGGGGTGCCCATGGTGCCAGGGCTGGCCATCTGAAATGCAGCAGCAGCATCAGAGGCCAGGAAGGCTTGGGGCTTGGTGGCTGGCACCTATAGTTGGCCGGGCAGTGCAGGCTGGCAGGCATCGGTGGGTCTTAGACGGTCACCCATGCTCCGACGGGAATTGGGCGTCTGGGGGCCAAGCATCAAGCCTAAGTTCTTCTGAAGAAGGGGAAGCATTTAAGAGTCCTCTTTACCCCGCAAAGAGGCTGGATATGCAACAGCAACTGGAACTGCGTACCCCAAACCTAGTTCCCATACAGGTTCTTTCTCCTGTGAGCTCCCAGAACGGTAGCCCTCTGGTTTAGAACTGGGAAAGCTGAAATGTAGAGAGGTCAAAGGACTTCCAAACCAGGAATTAGAACTGGGGTCCCTTGACTCCTGTCCTGTCCTACAAATGAGCAATGCTGCTAAGCACCCAAAGGCTGCTGAAAGCAGATGTTTTGCTGGGCTGCCTGTCTCTGCCTGCAGGTCATGACAACATGCACAAATCCACTTTGGGCACCAGCAGGCTCTACTGTAGCCCTGTCACTCCTGCTGTGATGGTGACTAGAACTGGAGAACCCGGCATAGACCAAGCAGAACTGGAGGCCTGACAGCCTGCAATACCCGGCCAAGTAGGGGTGCTAGCCACCAAGCCCTGGCCTGGCCTCTGTTGTTGCTCCACCAATGCCTGCCAGCCTGCAATGCCCGGCCAAGTAGTGTTTGCCAGTGCCCAAAGTGGGATTGCTCATGCTGCCATGGCCTGTAGGCAGAGACCCAGCTGCAGCAGCAGCAGAGGGTGGGAAGGCTTGGGGCTTGGGGCAGGCTGGCATTGGTGGAGCAGTGGCAGAGGCTTGGCCAGGACTTGGTGGCCGGAACCCCTTTTTGGCCGCGCATTGCAGGCTGGCATTGGTGGAGCAGCGGCAGAGGCCCGGTCCGGGCTTGGTGGCTGGCATCCCTACTTGGCCAGGCGTTGCAGGCTGGAAGGCCTCCAGTTCTGCTCGCACTATCCTGGGTTCTCCAGTTCTAGTCACCATCACGGCAGGCAGTGGCTGGCTGACCACGTGAATCACCACCGGGCAAGGCTATTTGACCAATTTGCAGAAGAGTTGGTTGAGATCCGGCAAGTAGGATGCCAGCCTGCAATGCCGAGTCCCGTATGGGAGCCAGCCACCACCAAGCCCGGGCCGGACCTCTGCCATGGCTCCACTGATGCCTGGCAGCCTGCAATGACTATTTATTTAGACGTGTACCATTCTCAAGTAACAGAGCAGGTAAAAGAAGTTGTGTCTCAAAATGTTCAGCATGAGGCCACTTCCCTGGGTGCTTTGGCACATGGGAAGTGGTCATGCACAGTGCTGGATAATACTGGTTCTGATCCTTAAGGGTTATGTCCAGTTAAGATGGATCCTTTGCCTGCACCCCCTCTCTCGCCTTCAATATTGGGGATGGAGGAATTTGATCTCCTCTCAAACCAATTGGGTTTTGCAAATGCAGATGAAGTGGAGGAATTATGGGCAGGCCCCCTAAGGAAGTCTTTTATCTCTATAGTTTCTCGTAACATTTCGCGTTGGAAAACCAAATTAATGGATGATTATTTTGGTTGTTTCATTAGATCCTTTGACATTATTTTGCTCCAAGAAACGTGGCATGGGGGGCAATTTGTTGTGGACGTTACTCCATCTGAAGTGAAGGGTTAGCCTAGCAGGGGTTTGGGCTGTTTAATATCTTAAACAGACACACTGGCAGGCCTCCAGTTCTACTCGCTCTATGCTGGATCCTCCAGTTCTAGTCACCATCACGGCCGGGTGCTGCAGGCTTCCAGGAATCGACGGAGCTGTGGCAGAGGCCCGGCCAGGGCTTGGTGGCTGCCACCCCTACTTGGCTGGGTGTTTCAGGCTGCCAGGCATTGGTGGCAGCCTGACTCAGGGTGGCGTGTGAGGGAAATTTAACTAGGGGGCCAAGAAGCCCATCAGGCACCTAAACCCTATGTCCCCGACTACCAAGAAGGGCTGCCCATCAAGTGCAATCATTTCCCCCAACATGCGCGTGGCTTTCAGTTGAAAGCCATGCTGCGCTCCACGTCCTGCAGCTGCCAATGGACTTGGCATCTGCCCCCACCCCAGCTCTCAATGACGTGAATGGACAGCCCTCCCTGCCTGTAACTTAGGCCCCAGAATCCTGATGGTGGGTCCTGGGGCTGGAGTGGCTGTTACTTGATGCAGTTGAACAATGACTCTCTGTGACTGGAATGATGACCCCAGAACCCTGTCAGTGGGTCCTGGGACTAAAGTGGCAGTTTCTGGATGAAGTGGAATGACAACCCTCCCTGCCTGTAACGTAGGCCCCAGAACCCTGATAGTGGGTCCTGGGGCTGGAGTTTCTGGCTGTTTCTTGATGCGGTGGAATGATGGGTCCCTGTGAGTGGTAGGGATGGACGAATAGATCGCGATTCAGGTTTGGCCATTCGGTTCAGCCGTTCAGTTTGGCTGTGTTCGATTCAGCCATTTGGATCGTTCGCCCGGTTCGGGTTCAGTCGTTTGGTTTGGGTTCGGCTCTTCAGAAAAAAATATCGCAAGAGCATGAGCATGGCGGTAACCGGAAATTCGAGTGCGTGCGGAGCTGTGTGATGAGTGAGTGTGTGTTTGTCTGGGTGGCTGTTCGGTTTGTGTGTTTTGGCTGTGTTTGTGTGTGCTGTTGTTGTTGTGGTTGGTGAGTGCTGGTGTGTGTTGTGGGTGACTGACTGTGTGTTTGTTTTTGGGGGAGTGTGATAAAAAAAAATGAAGAAAGCTGCGGTGTTTCTTCCCTGGCTGGGGGCCAACTTGCCAGTCGAGGAGGAGGAGGAGGAGGAAGTCGAGCTCATTGCCCCTACTACACCTCCGGTGGTGGTGGCAGCATTGGCGGCTGGCTCCTCGGATGAGGAGCAAGCGGCGGGCTCAGGAGGTTCTGCCAGGTTTGTAAACTTTTTTTTTACTTCAAAGACAAGAAAGGCTCTTTCCATTAGACCGAGCTCACTGGCATGAGAGTGGGTGCTTCGGTGGTGGGCATCAGTCAGGCACAAACAGTGGGCATCAGCGGGTGGCAGCAGAGGTCTGCCACAGAGAGAGAGGGTACTGTAGTGTGGGGGGTTCTGGCACGAGCAGCACCCCCACCCAAACATGTGCCAGGCTAGCAAGGGTCTCCACTCTCCAGTTGTCATCCCATTCCCTACGCACCCCAAAATAAAGGAAGGGTCTTTCCTCCAGCCAGAGTCACATCTCCCATAACCATCCTTAGCACCCCAAGGAGGGCAGGATTTGCACGTGCCAGCCAGGGCCTTCCTAGTTGCAATCCCAAGCACCCCAAGGAGGGCAGGATTTGCACGTGCCAGTCAGCCAGGGTCTCTCCATTGCCATCCTAAGCAGCACCCCAGGGAGTGCAGGATTTGCACGTGCCAGCCAGGGGATTTCTAGTTGCAATCCCTAGCATCCCCTAGCACCCCAGGGAGGGCAGGATTTGCATGTGCTTTCTACTTGTAATCCCTAGCACCCCAAGGAGGGAGAACTAGAGGCATCATCATCATAAATGCATGATATTACTTTGGTGTACTTAATGTGTTCCCAGTTCAGAGAGGAATTGGATGCTGGCACCAGCGCTGCTGCCAGGGCCAGACCAAGGACTCAGAGGACCCCTAGGCAGAGGTCGCTGCCACAGTCAGTGACACCCCCAGACATCCAGCGCTGGACGTCCGATGTCTGAATGGAGGTTCTACAACAAAGGCGACGGAATCACCACATACAAGGTATGTCACAGGGACTGGAACAACAGGGAATGAATTGGCCTATGACCTGTTAGGAATGGAAGTCCCCTGCAGAGAGAAATTGAATGGCCACCCAGTCCACCCACTTGTGGAGACAGAATGCAGGCAGGGCTTGACAGACCATTGGTCTGACACAGTGTGGCACTTCTTATGTTCCTATCTTTTTCTGCTATTTTTAGCACTGCAAGAAAGTTTTCCGCCAGCAGAGGGAGGGGACCACGTCGGGGCTCATCAACCACATAGAGCGGATCCATGGTCTGAGAGTGAGGTGGCAGGGTGAGGAGTCCGGAGTGGCAGCCATGGAGCCTCAGCGCCAGAAGAAGGGGAGGAAGACAACCCGCAAACGGTGGCATATAAGTCCTTCGCCCCCCTTCCAGCCCTGACATGGAGACCCCTGGGCCCTCGGAGGACGCAGAGGCCAAGGCCCTTTGGGCCAACTTGCAGCGACCCTCCTGGAACTTTGTGGCAGAGGTCCAGTGGTCCGTTGCCACCATGGAGAACTGCCTGGTGGAGCAGCTGCAGGCAGTCCAGGTGGAGCAGAAGAAGGTGGAGGCATACGGGCAGCATGTCTCCGCCGAGCTGGGCCGCGTGCAAATGTACCACCAGGCCGTCTCCAGGTGGCATACGGACCTGGCAGAGGCCTTGCAGTTTTCTGTGAGCCATGGCTTCAAGCTGGAGGAGTCCCGGGTGGCCAGCCTGCAGCCCTGTGATGCCCCATAATGGCTCTTGAATTTCCCCCAAATCCCGGGGGACAGGCCCAGTGGCAGTTGAGACTGTTAGTTTAATTAATGAGTTTCCTTGACATGTTTGCTTTTGTTTTTTAAAATGTTGTTGTGGTGGTTGTTTTTTTTTTCTTGTTGTTTAAATAGTTTTAATAAAAGTTGTTACATTTATTGTTACAAGCTTTGTTTTTTACTGTCCAATCTTTTATCCCTATGTGCTGAAGTTCTGGCTGGCAGGTGGCAGAATCTCATACAGCTTGTCGATCCCTACCAGCAGCACCTGCCACCTCATGTAGCGTGGTACTAGTTATTAACCCAAAGATGTGCTGTGCCAGCAGCAGGGTCTCAACTAGCAGAAAGTCCCCCGGGAGGTGCAGGGCTTGTGTTTGTGCGGGTGGGTGTGACAGAGAGAAAGAGAGACAGGCTCCTTGACAGCGGGCAGCAGGTGGCGGGAGCTGGTGGTCGGAGGGGCTTTTAGTTTCAGCAGCTTCAGCTGGCATCCACGGGTGGGTGCAGAGGAGTAGGCTTTGGGGGGGGGGGACAGGTTGGCATGCGGGCACCGGGCTTCTGGATGTGGTGGAATGGAATGCAGCCCCCAGTGACTGGAATGATGGTCCCAGAATCTCATTGATGGTTCCTGGGATGGGTGGGCATGACTGAATCAGGGATCGTGGAATGACAGCCTAAAGACTATGGGGCACACTTCATTCGATCAGGCGATAGGTGGTAACAGGGCAGCAGGTACAGGGACGCACACAGCCAGGCAGGCAGGCAGGAAGGCAGGCACATATATTACATAATGTTGTGTGTTATATTCCATCTCGTTACCGTAGGTTTGCTGTGTGCTGGATGTGGGCAATCGGCATTGGGCACATGAGCACAGATGGGAATTCTTCCTGGTTCTGGCAGGTAGCAGCCAGGATATATCTACCTCTTCCCCTCTAACCCCCATCTCCCTCGTGCTAGCTGGAAACCTCTCTCTCTCTCTCTGGCCAAGGTGGTCATGTAGTGCAGGTGACAGCATGGGTGGGATCATGTCTGTCTCTCCTTCAAGCAGTGGGTGGACTTTCTCTCTCTCTCTTATTTCTCTCTCTCTCTCTTGGAAGCAACCTGGGCGGGCAGATAGGCAGCTTGGCATGAGAGGCAGGAAGGCGGACTGAGACAGGCTTTGAGCTTGGCAGCAACCTGGGGTACAGAACACTTGGCGCAGACAGCAAATAGGTCTGGCAGCAGCAGCTGTTTCTTTATCCCATGGTATCATGGCACAGACAGCATATAGGTCTGGCCTGGGGGCCATTGGCACTGGAAGAAGCAGACATTGGTGGCCATGCTACAGAACCCTTGGCACGGATAGCATATAGGCCAAGGATCTCTTAGACAGTTGATTTTAACAGATAGGCGAGTGTTGTTGTGAAGGGATGGGTGATCACCGATAGCCTCCGTTTTATGAGGGGACAGGGGTAAGGGGGCTGGGCAGGGGCAGGTGCCTGCAGGCTGGAGAGGGTGGAAGTTCCCTGGCACTTTTGGCATAACCCATGGCAAAGCCACAGAACAAGGATCCTGGACTGTCAGAGAAGTTTAAGATTCTTTTAGGATTGAGATCATCCAGGGCGAGCTCCAAATTGTCAGAAAGCAAGCATACGTCAACACAGCAGAAATCCTCAAGGAACTAGGCATTGAATGCAGGTTGCACAACCGGATATGCGTGCACCATTGGTCAAATCTGCGAAGTGGAGAGGATTCGGAATGTCATCTGTAGGGATGTGCGAACACGAACAGTCGATCCTAAGTGATAGGCGAGCGTCGTTGCGAAGGGACAGGCGATCGTCGATAGCCTCTGTTTCCCGCAGCCGATTGAAACGTAGTCGGATACAGGATAATTCTGGACCAGGTCCAAATCGTCAGAAGGCAAGCTTCTAGATACAGTGGATAGAAGTATGGAAAGACAATGGATAGAAAGATGGCTCTCTGTGAGTGGAATGACAGGCCCCAGAACCCTGATGGTGGGTCCTGGGGCTAGAGTGGCAGATTCTAGATGCAGTGGATAGAAAGTTGGCTCTCTGTGAGTGGAATGACGGGCCCCAGAACCCTGATGGTGGATCCTGGGGCTAGAGTGCCAGCTTCTAGATACAGTGGATAGACAGGCCTTCCTGTCTGTAACGAAGGCCCCAGAACCCTGATGGTGGGTCCTGGAGCTGGAGAACTTTGAAGGACAAAGTGGAGAAGGGTTCCATGTGAACATCAGTTGAAAATGTGTCAGTCAAGCACCATTATGTCTTCAAGGCCCTCACAGATAATGAAAGATACATCACATACCTGGCGGAAGAGCTGGCTGAGTTTCTCTTCCTCGCAGTACTTGATTGGAAAGTTCATCACAATAACACAAAGGAATCTACTAGAGAAAATCTTCCACTGCAAGTTGCATTGCTCCTTATGTGACAAAAGACTTGGGGTTGCTTATCCAGGGGATTTGGGGGTGGGGTCTTGTTGTCGAGTAGTTCAATTTCCCAGGAAGCAGCCAGAGAGGTTTAACTGTGCTTGACAGTTGGAGCTAAACAAGGGCAGCCCAGCAGGACATGTGCTTTCAGCAGCCTTTCAGTGGAATAATTTATTTATTTATTTTTATTTTACAAATTTGTATCCCACCCCCTCCTGCAATGCAGCTCGGGGCGGCTGACAACAGTAATAAAAACAATTAAAATTACTTAAAATAAAAATATAAAAAACATCAATAAAACAGGGCTAGAATGCCCCCAGACCTATCACGGTGGGTGCTGGGGCTAAGGTGGCAGCTTCTGGATCTTGGCCACAGTCCTCCCTGCCCGTAACTTGGCCCCAGGACCCTGGCAGCGGGTCCTGTCACTGGAGTGGCTGCTTCTTGGTGTGTTGGAATGACATCAGAATGTGCGAGGAATGATGGCCCCAGACCCATCACGGTGGGTCCTGGAGCTAGAGTGGCAGCTTCTAGGTATTGACCACAGCCGTCCCTGCCTGTAACTTGGCCCCAGAACCCTGGTGGCAGGTCTTGGCGCTGGAGTGGCTGCTTCTTGTCATGCAGTGGAACAACATCGGAATATGCGAGGAATGATGGCCCCAGACCCATCACTGTAGGTGCAGGGGCTAGAGTGGCAGCTTCTAGGTGTTGGTCACAGCCCTCCCTGTAGAGGTGTTATGTATGCTTTGTTAAAGAACCCCCTTTCTGTGCCACTGGTGAATAGGGATTGATTAGTTAGGAAGGGTTGTGTCAGACCAGCAAACCCTCTCTGGGTTTTTTGGAAGTGATCCTATGCAGAAGGAAAAATAAAATCAGGAAGTGTCTGAACTTCCAAAAACAACTTTAATTTTACTACAGTGATGGCCTCGGATTGTCTGACCTCAGTAACTGTTATCAAGTAACATCTATATCATGTCCTACCTCAAGCATACAGCTGGGTGGGAGTAAACAAAACTAAGATATACATGCCTGTTAATAGTCATGAGAGCGAGAGAGAGAAAAACAAGGAATCAAACTTAAAGTAACAGTAATTCAGTCAGTGAGTGTCGAAGCTGGAGATACAGAAAGTAATCGGAATATTTTGAATAGCTTGTAACCTGGCCCCAGGACCCTGACGGCAGATTCTGGGGCTGGAGTGGCTGCTTCTTGTCATGCGGTGGAACGATGACTAGTGCCATTGGCACTAGCAGCAGCAGACATTGGTTTCTGGGGCAGGCAGTCAGGTGGCGTAACATGAGTAACAGTCAGGCAGACTGAGGCAGGGTTTGAGCTTCGCAACTTGGGCGGTCAGGCAGGCAGCGTGGCATGAGAGGCATTAGGGCAGGCGGGCTTGGGCAGGCTTTGAGCTAGGCAACCTGGGTGGGAAGATAGGCACCTTGGAATGGGAGGCAGGACTGATGCATGCTTTGAGCTTGTCAGCAAGCGGGGCAGGCAGACAGGCAGCATGGCATGAGAGGCAATAAGGCAGGCCAGCAGGCAGGCAATAAGGCAGGCCAGCAGGCAGGCTGGGACATTGGCATCTGGGCACTCAGATAGGATAGTAAAGACTGTGCAGCGCAAGAGAATGAGAGCCAGTCAGTGTCACATAGGTGGGCCGAGATCGTGTAGCCATAGGCCAGCTTGCAGGCTTACAGTTTGTTTCCCAATGCCACCATGCAGCATGAGTTTAGTCAGATAAGGCGGCAGAGGCCGGCTAGTATGAGTGAGAGAAAGAGAGAGCGAGAGAGAGAGGCAGGGCGGGTGCCAGGCATTGGGAGGGAGGGAAAGCACCTCAGCAGCTCAGGAGCAGTAGCCCTAGCCCAGATGGAGGAGGAGGAGGAGGAGGAGGAGGAGCAGCAGCCCTGTCCCGAGACTGCACCTGGCATGGGATGGCATGTGCCATAGGCCGGCTCGCAGGCTTACAGTTTGTTTCCCAATGCCACCCTGTGTCATGAGGACAGTCAGATAAGGCGGCCGAGGCCATCTAGTATGAGAGAGAGAGAAAGAGAGGGACAGAGAGAAAGAGAGGCAGGGCAGGTGGCAGGCATTGGGAGGGAGGGACAGCACCTCAGCAGCACAGGAGCAGTAGCCCTAACCCAGATGGAGGAGGAGGAGCCCCGTCCCAAGACTACCCCTGGCATGTGATGGCATGTGCCACTGCACCATCACTAGTTGTCCAGGGGCAGCTTGGGAAATCCCAGCAGTGGAAGGTTCACCTTCAGGAACAGCAACTGCTCCACCAACTTGGCCCCCATTCTCAGGGAGCGTGGGGCGCAAATGTCCCCCACAATGGAGAACACCCTCTCCCTGGGGACACTGGTTGGTGGGCAGGACAAGATACCCTTGGCCACTTTGGGCAGAGCCAACCACACGTTGGCCTTGCCGGCCCAATAGACCAAGAGATCGCTGCTGGGATCAATGCATGGCTCCTCCTCCAGGTAGGTCTCCACTGCTGCTGAGGTGCCATCATACTCCCTCTGGTAACTCTGGGTGGGCACCACTGCCCTCAGCCACACTGCTTGCCCTTTTGTGCTGGGTCCCATGCTCCCCAGAGTGACCTGCACAGAGGAGGAGCTGCTGGCAGTAGGGGTCCTGCAGTTGCTGTTCATCCTGCTGCTGGTGCTGCTGCTACCGCTAGGGCTGGGGGCAGGGATAGACTCAGATGGCTGGAAGGGGTCACTGCTCCCACTCCCACCATCCCCAGCGGCATCCTGCTGCATGGCCCGCTCTGTCTACCGGACCTTCTTCACCAGCGCAACATTCCGGAGGCCATAGAGTGTTGTCTCCAGTGCCGTGCTGCCCTTGATCCTGGGGTCCAGCATGGTTGCCAGGACATATTCGTCCCAGCGCAGGAGCTCGTCAAAGCACACACTCAGCCCCGACTTCAGCTTCCGCGCAAGGTCAATAGCCTCATCTGAGATCCTCCTACATTGAGGGCCACCATCCCGCCCCCCCGCCCCCAGAATCTCATCCAGGCTGCTGCGGAGACTATAGACCAGCGGGGTCACCTGGCTGAGGATGGCGGTGGATCTGCTCAAGGTCTCCATGATGGCCAGGAATGGTCGCAGGACAGAAACCATGTGAGCGATAATCTCCCATTCCTCCCTGTTGTACCCTGGAGGTGCCTCAATATCTGTCTCCAGTTCCACCTGATGCAGGGTGGCTTTCTGTTCAAGAAGTCGCTTGAGCATCAGGAAGGTGGAATCCACCTGGTAGAGACATCCTGGAGCAGCGTGTGCACCGGGGATCCTTGCTTGGCCTGCTTCTCCTGGAGGAACTTGTTGCCCTTCACGCTTCGGTTGAAGAAGCCCGCCAGCTTCCTCCCCCGCTCTACCAGGGAGCTAAGGGTGCCTGGCCCAATCCCCTTCTCCCCCAAGCCCAAAGCATACTCCACCATGAGATGGAAGGTGTGTGTGGCACAAGGGATGCTTGTAAAGCCCCCGTCATGGACTGCCTTTCGTATATTGGCTGCGTTGTCCATGACCACACACACCTTGGTGAAGGCCGCGCCTGGCGTGACCCACTCCCTTACCATGGTGGCCAGGGCTGCCTTGAGGTTCCTCAAAGTGTAAGAACTGTCCATGACTTGAGTCTGAAGCAGGGCTCACTTATATCCTGCTTCAGATCCCCTCCTGTCGCTGCCAAGTGCTGCCTCTGGGTCCTGCCACCAATGTGCAGTCACTGCCAGGTAGGCATCCTGGGTGTTTCTGGTGGACCACAGGTCGGTGGTGAAGTGGACCGTGGCTCCCCCCCCGCCCAGTCCCTGCTAGCAGCTCCCTCACTCGCTCCTTCAAAGTCCTGTATAGCTGTGGTACCACGGTCCAACTCAGGGTGGAGCGAGAAGGCATCTTAAAGTTGGGGTCCAGGAACCCAATCAGCCACTGGAAGCCCTTGTCCTCCACGATTGAAAAGGGCTGGCCATCCAGGGCAAACAGGCGCTTGGCTTTCCCTTGGAAGTCAGCGCCACGGCGCCATGATAATGGCCTGGTCAGATCCTCCAACCTCATCTCCTCCATGGTGGACTGCCAGAGCTCCTGAGGAGGCTCCTGCTGCTGTTCTGCCCCCATAATGCTCCTGCTGCTGGAGGCAGCAGCAGTTGGTGCAGGACGCTGGCCCGTTGAAGGAGCTGGGCGATTGGCCGCTGCAGTCGGGAACCTGCTGGCATCCACTTCTCCTGCCTTCCCGCTGAGCAACAGAGCACTGTGGCATGTCTTGAGGTGCCTCGCCATTGCAGTTGCACTAAGGTTGGCGAGCAGCTTCCCACTCTTCACCATATTATTGCACAACTGTCACGGGGAGGGGGTAATATAGGATAAGGATTCCCCAGGGGGTCAACACTCGCCCACAAACTCTCTCCTACGTTCCCCTGGGGGGGAAAGTCCCAGCATGGTTTACCGGGACTGCTCACAGGTGTACGTTGCCCGTCAGGATAATAGTTTGGCCCTTGAAATCCACGAGGGATTAGGCCTATCTCATCATAGGGCGCCGGATCACCTGTGCTGTGCAATCCTCTCCTACCTCCCACCTTGCAAACACACCACAAATAACCCACAGGGAAAGGAGAGGAAGTGCACAGTGTGGGGGCTACATGGAAAAGGTCCAGGGTCCAAAGAAATGGGTAAGGCCAAATCCTCACAGGAGGGAAGGGGGGCAGGGAATCCCAAGGAGGGGGAGGCTGACTCACTCCCTCTCTGCCCCAGTAATCCACACACAAAAACAAACTTACCAGTATAGGAAAGGAGAAAGGGAGGTAGGGTCGCACTCACTCAGCCACTCACCCTCCGAGGCACTCCGCACAGATGTTCCAGGAAAAGGGAATAGGGATAAGCAGGCTCAGAAGACACAAGCTCAAAGCACTCCTTCTCAATCACAGGGGGGCCAGTCTAACAGATCACCGGCGCTGTGTTCCTGGCCATGCCAGTGTTTAAAGTAAAGGACATGCCTCCTTGACGTGTCTGAAGTCGCGCTGAGTGGCGGCGTGCTGGAGGCCCCGCCCCTGTGTCCTGTGCAGCGTCCAGGGGCGGTGCCTGGGGAGTTTGTTGGGGCTGCTGCTGGGCAGCCATTATTTCCGGGGTTGTCTGGGTGGGTGGAGTCTGTTGCCCGTGCGCCGAGTCTGCTGCCGGGTGCTCCTGTTGTGGGGGTCTTTTCTGAGGCTGCCGGCGGCGCTGCAGGGGCTGTGGGTGGATCCTGACAACAGCGTGCACTGCACCTCTCTGGGATCATTTGGCCGCACCAGCTTAAAATGATCCCAGACTGAGGATTTCCCCCCCCCTCCTGCCTTTTTGCCTGCACCGGCGGATGCACTGCTGCCAGCGCTGCTGGGAGGGGGAAAACTTCGTGGCACTGGCAACTCAGCTCTGGGAGGAGGGTCAGACATCGCCTCGGGTACAGACATCTCCCCTGCAGCACTAGTGTCTGCCTCTTCCTCACTGTCCGCGATCACAGTGATGTCCTGTGAAGGGGAATACTGGGACCCTGAGACTAGACTGCCCATGCCCACCATGCAGCCTCAAATACTGCAGGCCTTCCAGTGCCCTGCGTGGCAGTCAAAGAGGGCACTGCCAGGAGGTGCCGCCGAGCCGCTGAAGCCTGTTGCCCTAAAGCAGGCCTGCTGAGTTTGTGTGTGTGTGTGTGTGTGTGTGTGTGTGTGTG
>QEPC01005594.1:355872-373372 GCA_003113815.1 Sphenodon punctatus | reverse complement strand
CAGATACATTGCTTGCGCTATATAAATGCTTAATAATAATAATAATTAATTAATTAATAATAAATAATAAATTGTTGTTATTCTAATTGTTGATTTTATTGTGATTTTAAAATGTTGTGAGCTGCCCCGAGCTGCTTTTGTGCAGGAGGGTGTGGCATAAAATGTTATGAAATAAATAAATGAATTTTGGGATCACTTTCTGAGAATTATATGACTATTTTAAGGCAGTTCAATTTTATGGCACTCTCCAGCACTTCCCTGGTGATAAGCTGGGAAGTTTTGATCCCCACAGCACCTGAGGTTGTGCATGGTGCACACATGGGGATTGTTTCTGGTCCATGCCATCCCCATTCAACTTGCAATAGATAATGGAAAATAGCAATAACAGCGGGAAAGCAGGGAAGTTTCTGCACTACATGAATCTCGGCAAAGCTCAGAGCTGCTTCTGACAGAAGCGTCTCTCACTGAGATTTTTCATTTCAGGTCTAATTACTGATAGTATTATTGAAAGTATGAATGCTCTCTAAAAGGCCTCTCATTCACCCCTGTTCCACATCTTGGTGAGGTTACATATACACATAAGTGCTTGCAAGATTGGTGCCCTAACCAAATGGTGGTTCAGGAAACATACACGGGCCAGTTGATATGTCTGAAGTCACACAGCAAGTGAGTGGCAGAGCCAGAATTAAAAACCCAACCCAACAAGGCCCTGTACCTTGTACCTCATACAATGGTCAATGCCACCTCTCCAGTGTAAATACCTAATCAATGTGTGTTATTGTTAGCTTACCATATAAAACCTTAATATGAATGAAAAGACTGCACAAACATCTGCCAGATGTGCTTTTAGGGTATCCTGCCTCAGAGCAGGGGGTTGGACTGGTTGAGTACACAACAAAAGATGGAAAAATTATATAATATGTGTTTAATCGTATGTATATTATAAAAACCAAAAGGATAAACAAGCTAAATAACATATACAAATTAGAATGGTTCTTACAGAGGGAAGTTGTTTATGATTGATCATTATGACTGCTGCCATCTTGGGTGATACAGTCTGGGAATTGGATCTGAGAGAACCAGCAGAGGAGAACTACTCAGGATTGCTGTGTACCTCCTGGAGACACTTTGCTTTGATTGCACA
Source organism: Sphenodon punctatus (assembly GCA_003113815.1). Taxonomy (NCBI): domain Eukaryota; kingdom Metazoa; phylum Chordata; class Lepidosauria; order Sphenodontia; family Sphenodontidae; genus Sphenodon; species Sphenodon punctatus. Next base: position 372,228 of record QEPC01005594.1, on the reverse strand, counting down.
CAGGGTAATTTCAGATGTGATGGGCCGTTTGGCCCACCACGCTGAACCCTGGACCGAATCCAGACCGTCTCGAATCCCAGTCTGTGATCAGACCGGCTGTCCATCAGACATGCTGGCCTGATTGCAGAGGGGAATCTCGGAGGGTGTGGGGCTGTGCGACGTGATGTACGGCAGCCCAGCCCCCCACGCCCCCCCCCACGTGTCCCTGGCTGCCTGCCCTTGGGGGGACGGGCGGGCGCAGCGGCCAATCAGGCCCCTGCACCTGATCCCGTCCCATGGTTGGAACCCGATTCCAGGACGGGACTGGCAAACAGACGTTCATCGTGGCCATTACCAGTCCCATCCCAGATCATGGCCAACCTAGCCACAGTTCCAGAGGTAAGGCCGGCCTCAAGTCCAGAACCATGGTTAGCTTTGAACCCCACCAGGAATTCACTATGGTGAACATCTGACGGGGCTGAATCAGACATTACCACGATCACTGCCACCACACGGGATCCACTGTGATTCAGTGTGGTGAGCAGTGATCCCGTAACGTCTGAAAATACCCTTAGACTCATTAGGGTATGAGTCGGCATCTGTAAGTGATTCCCCAGGTGAGGACTTCATCAGGACTTCAGATCACTATAAGAGACTCGTTTTGTAACTCATGAACTGTACTTAGAGTGGCTACTTGATGTGTGTATATATGTAATCAGTGCCACTGCTTATTTGAGATGGTATATACGAATTATGGATTTAAATATGGTTTTGCAAGAGGACAAAGGGAGAGAAATATCATTTTCTTTGCATTTTAAAGGTTAATCTTTAACATTTGGATATTTGTTTACCCTAGTATGATACATTGGAAGAATGATTCAGAATCCTCTGAGATTCAACGAAAGATGACACAACTTTGGTGTTGGTTGGTGGTAAGATTATGATTTAGCAATTGTCATATCTGCAATTTAGCAATTCTTAACATATATCTGAAGAGTAACATCTACAGGATAACCAATAACTTATTACAGTTGTTTACAACAATTTATCTTGCAGATGTTCCTTTATCTCTGTGTATGAAGACTTTTCCAGACTCTCAGCTCCCTATATTGCAATACAAGAGTTGACTGCTGCTATTGGAAGGGAGTAAATAATTTACATAGTGCAAACATTGGTAGTTGGCAATTAGCATATCATTTTTAAAGAACTTTTAAACGTAAGCATATTATGTTTCTTTTTCTTCCCTTTGTCCTCCCTTCTTTCTTTTCAGGCATTGGTCCTCTTAATTCACAGCCTGATACATTCTTCAAATAATTTTAAAATATCCCATTAAAAAAGGGGCTGGGTCCCCAAAATGAATTTGGGTCTTCTAGGTTATTATGGATTTTTATTCTCTAGGCAGCCCCGATTGTATTAATTGTTTTGATTGCTAGCCTTTTTATGCAGATAATTAGTGCATTTGTATTCTGGCTTTATTTTGTAAAACCAGTGGATATGTATTTTTTCTAATTTGTATATAGTTGTTTGCTTGTTTATCTCTTTGTCTTTTATACATATATGATTAAACACTTATAATATTATTCTCCCACCTTTTGTTATGTACTCAGCTTGACAGGACTTGGTCCTTGAGGCGGGGAGTCTTCTTCTGTGACTGGGGTGCTTTCTCTTCTGGTTGGACTAGTTGACCCATGAAGTCCCTTCCAGCTCTATATTTCTATAATTCTATTACTACTAATGTCACCAGCTTCCTGCCTGTTCAAGTCCTATTCACTTCAGTGGTTCTTGTGTGTCAGCACTAGTGGTAACGAGCCAGACAATCCCACCCAACATCTTGTTTCTCCCCCTTTAAAATGTAAACGGAAGAGAATTCCCCTTAAATTAGCAATGATAGGGGGGATTTTTCCACAGTTGCACAACTGTAATAAACCATATCCAATTTGCAGCCTAGTTTTTTCTCCATGAATGTTTTTATCTTATCATAGCAAGACAAGAATTCATATATTCATAAGTAAATGCAATATGCTCAATTATATTTATTCCATTGCTTCGGAACATGTGATGTTTACAGTGCCTGAAACAGTCTGAAGGAAAAACATGCAACTGTAGGAAGACAAAGAGAAGACTGGCTGCTGCTGTCTCATTGGAGAAGATAAAATGCCCGGTTCTTCAATAATGACAGCTCTGCCAATGGCGATGTTCCTAGTCCACGATGCCCAAAGTAATACTTGTGGCAACAAGGACAAGGGAAACAGCTGTTAGCCTTGTGAACTCTTGCATCATGCTTTTGAAAGTTTTGAAAGTTCATGCTGTTCTCCAGCAGTTCTCAAATAAATGGCTGGCACTAGCAGTTAATTGTATATTTTCTTTCCTTGTGGCTTAAGGGCATGCTAAATTTGGTGGGCCAGTTCCTAACTCCATGAGAGGAGAACAGTAAAGTAATATTGAAAATAAATACATGATCATAGCAAAGAGGCCAAGATAATCCAAGTAAACTCCAGCCCATGAAATAAATTGTGGACATCCTATGTGCATGGTGGATTGGAAGTGGGAATGCAAAGCATATCTCCCAACATTTTGAGTGTCTAAAGAGGGATAATCCCTGACCCTCCAGCCAATAAGCTGAAACAAATAAGCTCTGCCCCACATGTACTTGCACAGATGCCACCCAATTCAAAGTGCATAAAGAGGGACAGAGGCTCTCCTTCTCATCATTCCACTTAGGGTGTTTTCAGATGTGATGGCACTGTGTGCAGTCATGCTTTACTTACCAAGAGGCTCTCACTTCAGGCAGGATTTGGTCCAGGCGCCAATCAAGAATGACAGTGGCCCTGAGCTGGGAGAGGGTGGGGTGATGTGTGGATGTGCGTCTGTGCAGCCCTCCCCCGCACTGCTCAGAGTGGCCCACCACCCTCCATGACAGGTGGCCATGGTGACTTAGGAGGCCACCATGGCTGCCTGGAAGCACCATGGACCCAGACTAGAGTAAAAGTAAGCGGGCCATCAAATATGACAGCCTGCTTTACCCCTGTTCAGTGTCAGTTGTGCAGGCCATGGCGGTGCTTAGTCCAGGCTGTTCCTGGGGAATGGTCCTAAGGAACAGCCCAGGCTAAGTGCTGCCACAACTCATGCAAACCCAAGTTCCGACCCTGTCCAACATCTGGCAACTGCAGTCAGCATGATGACTGAAAACATCCTTAGTTCCTTTTCTTTTCATTCCATCATTTCCCCATTGTTCTCTCAAGTCGCTTTCTTGGGAAGCAATCAGGAAAGAGGTGGCTGAGGCTTGAGTCTTTTTGTCTCTCTCCCAAAAGGGGGACTTGGGACACCTTGAAAGAGGGACAGTGGGATTCATCACCCAAAGTGGGACTGTTCCTCCTAAATACAGACACTTGGGAGACATGATACAAGGATGTTCCTAAACATATACATGCCCTTGTGCAGGTACCAGACACCACTGGTGTCCCTGTGGTTTTTTTTTAATGGTTTGTGCCAGGGGCAAGTGGGATGAAAGATATTTGACAGGAGACAGAGAAGCGGCTGGACCATAGGTTTAGCCCTTCTCTACTCCTGCCAGCATGGCTGTTTTTAAACAAGGTGTGTCCACATATGGTCCCCCACCGTCCATACGTCGAACCAACAACTTGTTTGAAGTTGACGCATGGGGAGGCATGCTCCCATGACCCACGCAGCAACCACCCATGGCCGTGCATGGAGAACCACCAAAAAATCTGGAATGCCCCATGTGGGCCAGGGTGACTGCCTCCATGACTGGGGCAGCCATTCTGGGAGCTGCCCATCTGAAGTGCTCCCCATGCACCTCACATCCATGGACACCTGTCAGCCCTGGTGGTTGGGGCGGGGGCTTGGGGGCCATGAGGGCTCCGATTCCCCCTCCTGACACCATCCCGGGCCTACTTCCCCGGCCAGGGTGCACAGCAGGAGACACACCGCCATCACGTCCGGTTGCTGAAGAAACCGGTCCTGATGCAGGCAGCGCTGCACGGCCCCTTGCAACCCCACAGGGGGCGGAGTCACATCCAGAGCCGCCGTGGTGTTCTGCACACCTCCTGGCATGCAGGGTGTGTGTGCCTGACATTTCATAAGCCGGCACGGGGAGCTTCCCGGTGCTGGTAATGAGAACTGAAACTGACCACTAAGCTAAGTAGTGTGTGTGGAGCTTGGAAATTGTGGTGTGTTTTGGAGGGTGCTTGTGGATACTTGGGAATTGTGGTTTGGGGGAAAGGCTGCTTCCTGGTGTAATTTCCTCCTTGGTGTGTCTGACATCTGCATCTGTGCGTGTGTGGGAGAATGAGTGTGTGTGTTCTAGCCCTTCCCCTTCCCTGTCCCTGGGGCCCCTCCCCCAGTCCTTGGTGTGTGTGAGCCCCCTCTCTGTTCCCCTGGCCCTGGGCCCTCACCCTTGTCCCTCACGCTTCTCCACATGACTATCCCGACCCCTGGGTCTTCCTGGTGTGTATGTGGTGTACAGAGCTGTGACGGGCTATGGCAGCCCTGGTCTAGTCTTGTGTTCTGTGCCCTATAATGATAGGGGCCCTGTCTCTGTGAGACATATCGGGCCACACTACTATCCTGATGGAAATTATCCCCCTCCCCGTCGGGGGCAGAGCACGTGGGTGAATCTAGTGTGTGGGTGAAGCCATGTGTGTTTGGACCCTCACTCCCCTTCCCCGTTGACAGCACCCTGCAGCCACACCGGGACCACTCAATGGCCACGGATTCCCTCTCCTGCAGCGCTCGTTTAAAAACACCCTATAGCTGTCCCTTCGCATATGTGGCAGGATGTATCCCTCTGATGCGGGGCAGCAGATGTACTCTGTAGCAGGGCTGCGCTGTCTCCTACTCAGAGGACTCTGAGTCTTTGTGGAGAATGTTAACTTGATTACCCCGCTGCACAAAAGTTCACCAAGTCTTTAGCCTGGGCCCTGATTCTGGGTTAAGTGCCCTTTCAATGCACATTTGTTGCCTTTAAGTCTGGCCTCCAACATCCTCCACAGCCAGCCTGTTGCACCAACATATAACAGGGCCTCCTCCCTCCCCTCCTGGGGTACTCTGCTACATTCAACTAGTTCAACAAAGAAGTGCTCTCCTGAGCACAACAAAAGCAGTTGCCACCTGTGAATCCTTTGTGCTGGGGGGTTCCCTCAGAGCGGCCTTGCTGTCTGAGTCCCAACACATCAGTCTGTGACCCACAGCAGGATTCAGTTCCCTTTCCTTGTGTAGACTGTAGATTCAGGTCCTTACTCCACAGCCCCCACCCCTTCAGACTGTGGGTTTAGGCTTTATATACCCACAGGTCTCTGGACATCTACACCTGATTGGTGCTCCAAGCGCACACCCATCTCCACCCACCTCCACCCATCACCCACCCACCGAGTCATTAAAAAAATAGAGGAGGCTCTGTGGGTGGAGGTGGGTGGATATGTTTATGCACTTGTGGAAAAGGGCACACCCACCTCCACTCACCATCGACACACTCTGAAACCCTTTGCCAGCTTCCACTGACAGTCAAAATACCATTTCACCCTGCACTCTTCAGCTTTTTCTTTCCTTTTTATGAAATTACTTTTTTTCTCCTTGTTTCTTCTCCCCTCCTGGTCTCTGAGGTATCTAGGGCATTTAATTCCACTTACAATCCTTTATCCTGTGTGCCAAGCTAAAAGTGGTAAAATGACCTGACATCATCTATTGCCTTAAATATTTCATATACTGTACTTTAAAAAAAAATTAAAAATTAAAAAAAATAACCCAACAACCAACCCATCTTACATGGGGTCTTTCAGCTTTGCTAACTTGTCCTCAGTTCACATCCAATATTTAATCTTGGGATCAGTCCCAATACTCTGTTCTGTAACTTTAAAAAAGTTTTATATAGCCTCTGCCAAATAGAATCATGGAATTATAGGGATGGAAATTATAAAGATGGAAAGAGCCGAAAGGGTCATCTAGTCTGGGCCCCTGCCCTGTGGCAAGTACGTACTGTAATTAAACTATTCTTGACAGCCTCTTTGTATCAACTTCTACTGAAAGAGATTCCGCAGCTACTTAAGGCAACTTGTTCTGTTGCCCAACTGTTCTTACAGACAGGAAGGCTTTTTAAAAAAAACAACAAAAAAACATTGCACCTAAATCTACCTTACTGCAGCTTAAACTATTAGCTTCCAATTCTACCTTCAGAGGCAGTGGAGAATTGTTGGCCATCTTTTTTTATGACAGAATGCCTCCTTGCTTAATAACCTCCTCTCTACCAGCTCCTTCAACCTTTCCTCCTAGGTCTTGAAATCTAAAATTTTATCGTATTTGTTGCTCTCTTCCAAATCTTGTTCAGTATTGTCTAGTACATGTCTTTCTTAAAATTTGGTGTTGGATGTTAGATGAGACCTAATAATTGCTGAGTGTACAGAGGTATTGTTATATTACATTTTGGATGCAACCTAAAATGTCTCATTTGACTCATTCCCCCATTTCCTCCCTCAAGTGTCACATTGCTGACTCATGTTGAGATTGTAATCCACTATAACCCCCAGAAGCTTCTTGGCAATGTTACTGGGCTCCCTCTGTAGGAGGTTGAGCTGTTGCAGGTGTCAGACCTATTTAGAACAGGCAGGGATAGGGTAGAAGCTGAGAGTTCTCTCTTTCCATGAACCTACAATCCCCTTCATGTGAAGAAGTCAAACAAAAATCAAACAGCCAAACAAAGATTTCACACAGTCCTACCAGTTCTTGTTTCATCTGTCACTTTCTGGCTGTAGGCCCAGCTGATGAGAGCATTTTTGTGACACAAGAGAATCCTGGTGGAGTTCCCTGGTCCCTCCATACTGTTTCTTTGGCAACTAGGATTGTTTACAGCTCTCTAGAAACCAATCTTCCATTGGCAGGCCAGGGTCCTGGAGATTCAAATCAGAACCATGGAAAGCTCACAGTACCCACTAGCCTGTTTCTTGTTCCTTCCAGCTTGCTGACTTGCAGCAGACTACCAAAATTCTTGAATCTGCTTCCTATATACCTCCGAAGATGGTGGCGGTGGTGGTGGTGGTGGTGGTATTGCCAAAATGACAAGCAGGCCCTTTTAAAGGGGCCACTGCCCCCTTTGTCACCTACTGCCTGTTTTTAATTGTCCATTTTCACTTTATGTATTTGTTACCAATATGTAACACTTGACTTTTGTCTTTTTGAATTTTGTTATCTTCCCAATTCTCTAATTCATCTAGCTCATATTTGTATGTATAGACTTAGGCGTGTGTGTGTGTGTGTGTGTGTGTGTTTATATGTTCATATGCACACACAGTGTCAGTGACTTAAACAGAAGATAGAGCAATCATGGAGCAGTATTCTGTATTTCATTGTAATTGTTAAACACAGCCTACTACTGTCATGATATAAGCCCTCTCGAATCCAAAGATGTTCAACTAAAGCCCACGAAATTACTCTAGATTTTTGCTATAACAAAGAACTGATTTTTAGTCCAATAACTTTAGAACAACTGACACATAAGGAAAGACTTCTAGGTTGCTATTTTCTGTGGACATAGAGCCTAGCACTAGCAACTAGTGGGTGTGCGTCCCGTTAAAGTGAATGGGGTTCCCATCTGTGATAACTATTGGTATGGGTGCTATCACTAGGGAGGATCATTATTTATTTAATTTATATATTTATTTATAAAATCATTTAATAACCCGCCCCTCTTCCTCCAAACAGCCCTGGGCGACTTACAATAGCAAAGCATGTTGTCCATGCAAAATATATTGGACCCACAGAGCTTGCTATTAAATAAAGATCTCAGCAGTATTTAAGAAGTCAGTAAAGTTGAAACAAATATCCAAAGTGAATGCCAAATAAAACATAAATCAGTGAATTCAAATCTGTTTTATAGGGGTGGGACACCGGGGAGGATACCGGATGTACCGGTGTCAGATATCCCGGATTTACTGGTATCGACATACCGGATTTTTAACATTGGATGCAGTACCAGATTTGTTACATTGCGGCTATTGACTTCAATGGCCGCAATGTACAAAATCCGGTACCACGGCCAATATAAAAATCCGGTATGCCGGTACAGGTAAATATCAGATTTATCAGATTAAGCCGATACACCCAAATACTGGCAATATCAGATCTTGGGAGAACTGGAATTCCCACCCCTACAAAGGAGATGAGCAGTATTTGCTTCAAACCTGTTTGCAGTTTTAGATCTTTGTTTTAGTACTTCATGTTTGATATTCAATGCTTTGTTCATTTCTGTATAAGAATAATGTAGATGATGTCTATAAAAAGTACAATACCATTTATATATCTTTTGTGCGGTGTCCAATATTTATGTTTGTGTGTAAAAATTCTGTTGTAGGTACATGCTGAGGCTAAAATTTTCATATCAGGAAACTTAGTTATGCAAATAAAGCAAATTATGCATAGGATTATTTATTTATTTATTTATTGCTTGTGCTGAATTTGCAGAATTTGATTATCTGTGTTGCAGAATTTAGGATTTTAATTTTGTGCAGAAAACATGGGTTCTTGCTTAAAATCATCTCTACGCAAACTGAAAAACAGTTGGAATTGGAAATAAATTTTCCTTATGGGTATTGTACTGCATAGACTGGTCTGATGCACTGTGGGAATTCTTTGGATTTCCTCTAGAATATCTGGAGTAGGTCATTTTTGAACAAGATTGACTGATACAGGAATTCACCAGAGGTCTTCATAATTCCTGTATTATATCAAAACAACATTCCGAACTCAACCGCCACTTGCAGATCTCCCCTTATCTGTGCAGAAAGACATTAGCTGTTTCCATGGTGATGTCCCCTTTCATAGGACATTGGATAACGCCTTCCATATTGTCCTAGATTTGATTGGGAAGTAGTGGTGTATATCAGCTTGAGGAATGGAGTTGGTGAGGCACCCCAGCATAGAGCTGAAATTGGTAGTGCATTTGCTACCTGGGGGAAATACCTATATCAGGTGTATGATTGGTACCCAGGTACCAAGTCGGGCACTTGGTACCCCCAAAATGCCAGGTATTACTGTTACCAACTTACTGATATACCATTATAATGGGACACAGTTTTTTCTGGAGTAGGTTATGACAGGATTAGCCAACAAAGTCAAAGTCTTATCAAGGAATTAGCTATGTACAAGTAATTTATTCAGCCTTACAGTTACTCTCTCCACACGGCCTTTTCTAACACCAGGAAGCAGCCCTCTGGCAGCCCAGGTCCCTATCTCTAACCCTGAGCACAGCCAGGTCACTCTCTCTAGCTGGTTCTGCTTACAATGTTTCCTCTCTAGAATCAGAAGTCCTTCCTCTGGCTCTTTGGGTTCTGAGCCAAACACAGCTTCCCTGGAGCCCAGTAGTACTTCTGGCTCAAACAATCTCCATAGTTCATCAGAAGACCCCATTATATTTCCCGTAGGGCTCCACACTCATTGGTTAACCTTGTTCAGGACCCTGGACAGCACAGAATGCCTGAGGCTATTCCTAAACCCAAGCCTCAATAGTCCAAATACCAGGCTTCCCTTAGCTGGCCAGTCTGGGAGTCAGCACCAAGAAGGACAAGGGTTGTCTACACCTCAGCTCTCTAGTAGACAGCCTCCCTTAACTCTACCCAGGCAATAGAGTTGGGAATTCTGGTTCTCCCGAGAACCGATATTGCCGGTATTTGGGTGTATTGGATTAATCTGATAAATCTGATATTACCTATACCGGCATACTGGATCTTTAACACTGGGCGCTTTACCATTTTTGTTAACACTGCGGCCACTGAGATAAACAGACGCAATGTAAAAAAAATGGTAAAACGCCCAATGTTAAAGAACCGATATGCCAATACCGGTAAATCTGGTACCGGGGAGATCTGATACCGGTAAATCTAGTATCCGGTATTCTCCCCGGTGTCCCACCGCTACCAGGCACAAATTGACTCTCTTTCTGTGTTTGTTTTTTCTTATATACCTAGGGTGGCCATACCTCCCCTTCAAAAGAGGACCATTACAAAAGATCCATGGTGCAGGGCTGCACTGGAACCAATGCAGCCCTGCAACATGTATTTTTCATAATTGTCCTCTTTATTTAAAGGGGAGGTATGGCCACCCTATAAATATACCTGGTGTGGGCAGAGTCAGCCCTACAGTCTTTCAGCCCTTAGATAACCAGTCCATTCCCACTCCCAACTCTTTATCCAGCTCAAGATTTAACCACTCCCACAGGGGTGGCTTTACCAAGCCCTTACCCAGCTGCTTAGAACATTCAGTAACTACAGCCCAGCCCTCAGGCTGGTGCTCATAGTTCTCTTAAAGAGTCCACAGTCCTCTCTGGCTGCGCCCTGCCACAACCATTTAAAAAAGGAAATTGGTACAGGAATTAGTAATGGAAGTCAGAAAATTGGGACAAAAATGGTACACTGGCTAGCCTGTCAGGCACTAATTGGGTGTCAATTAGTACCTGATGTTGCTGGATTGATCCAAGTACCACAACTTTGATGGGGTATACCTGTTTTTTCAAGTACTTTACTTGTTTCAGTTCTATCCCAGTACCAACACTAGCAACCCTGCAGAGTACCAGCAGAGTAGTTAATACTTGCCAGGATTTCTATTTGCTTTGACCATGATAACCTCTATTTGACAAAGGCCATTTTCAAATGAGACTCATCCATGCATGCCCACCCATGGGACATGTGCAGGAGTGTCTTGTTTGAAAGTGAAGGTTTGTGGGTGCACACTCCTGCGATCCACGCAGCCCCACCCATCCCCCATGCATGGAGCAACTGGCAAAAAGGTGGGTTGGTCTGTGCGTATATGTGCGTGGAGATGGGTGTATGTCCATCTGCACTTTCTCCACATGCACGGCCCCTGCAGTCATGCTCCACTCACTGCTAGGGATGGGCGAGCGCAGTTCAGATGTTTGGAGTTTGGACTGAATTCAGTCTGTTCAGACTTATGAACTGAACATCTGAACCGAACTCTCGAATGACCGAACAGTTCGGTTGTGTTCTGATGAGTTCAGGAGCAGGATAAACGTCTTTTCAGGGGAAATAATCTTAAAGTTTCGGTTAAGTTTTGGTTTTGGTTTTGTTTCTGTTTCAGTTTCGATAGTGCTATTTTTGACTGTTTGGCCAAGTTCAGCCAACCCAAACTTGGCTGAACCTAACCATCGAACCCGAACTCGTGTTTTGAACCAAACGACTGAACAGCCGAACCGCATTCTGTTCGCCCATCCCTACTCACTGCACACTGACCTTCCCCACCAGCAATGGTCTGCTTAAAATGGTCAAAACCGAACAAACAAAAACAAAAAAACCTTTATAACTGTACTCAGGGCAAGGGGACTCTGGGGTGCCATACTGCTAGTGATCTAGTAAGGAGAGCAGGGAGCTGTGGGACTACTTCCCCCAGCCTCAAAACTAGACTGACAGTATTAGAGGAAACCTGAGCAGTGATTCTTCATGCTGGGGGGAGTACATTTGAACACCTGGGTTTGCTGCCTCTACTTTCAGTGCTGAAGCAACCAAGGCATGATGGACATAGATATATGGGGGAAGAAGAGGAGTTTCATATTCATGCTGCAGGAGCAGGAAAGGTTGAGTGCTGCAGGTATGGCCACATCTGAGCCTTCCACACCATTCCCCTTCTTGCCACACCAAGTGCACCAATGTTCTGGTCTGTGTTAGCATTTCTTCTTAATCCTTTCTGATGTTGTGCTTTCTGCATTTTCAGAAGTGACTGACCTGCTTCTTCCTCAGTCTAAAAATGCTTATATTGTGCGAGGCAAAATGCCAGGAACAATCACCCCAGCACAGATCATTACAGAAGAAATAAATCTTATGTAAATAAGCATGATGGAAAGGCCTGTAGTTATGTAACCAACCAGTAAGTCTGACTCAGAGGTAAGCACCTTTGCCTTTTAAAGAGCTGTATTTACAGAACCCCAGCTTCCAAATTAGTTTAAAGACTATTCTGCTACTTATGTCACATGAAGAAATGGGAATTGAAATAAGGAGTCACAGTGAGGAATAGTTTTATGTATCCCCATTCATTATGTATTGAATACGGCTGAAACAAATAATCAAACCAATCCTAGATTCAAACAGGGAAATTGTTTATTCTGATGAAATGAATAAGAATTGATAATCACTTCCTGATTTGCTGCACGAGGAGCCAAGCAATCATTTTGGTTACTTTAGTTTGGTTATTTGGCAACTTCATTTACTTTATTTTGTTTTCATTTATTTGGTTCTCAGTACTTCATTAACTTAGTACCAGTTCTAAACACTACCACTGAAATAAATTGTGTTATTTTAAAGAGTTCTAAATACTACCGCTGAAATAAACTCAGTAGTAAAAACTGAATATCCAAATAAATGACACTGAATTGAAGCGAATAGCAAAAGAACTGAATAGCACAAGAACTGAAATAAGCAAATATGGAAAGGTAATTAAGATATTCAGTCATGTGACCGAATAGGTGGATTATATGCAAGAATATGCAAGTGCATAGGAATGAAACACATACATAACTCAATGCACATGACAACGGTTGAGACCCACAAACCCAGAAGATATATGAATGTGTGCATCTAGAATAGCAGGGACAGACTATAATTTCTAGAGCTTTGTACTGTCCTTACCTGGAGTCATCAGATTCAGGAGCAGTAGGTTAGGTCTCTTGGATTTGCAGTCTCTTCCCAGATAGTTTCTGCCTGGGAGCAGATGGAAGTTTCCCCATTTTCATGCAGCACCATCAACCCAACCTCCTGCTGGGGAGAGGATCACAGATCCTGGAACTACAATATGAAAACTTTCCCCCAGTATGTCTCCTCAATGTTGACACTGATGATTCAAGGTGTTGGTTATTACCTTTAAAGCCCTATGCGGCTTGGGTCCTACCCACTTGCAGGACCGCCCCATCCCTCATGTCCTGGATCAACCTCTGCAGTCAGCTGGGGATGCCCACTTGGAGGTCCCCCAGGTTTCATGGATGGCTACTTTCGAGCGGGCGTTCTTGGTGGCCGCATCACGGCTATGGAACTCCCTCCTGGTGGAGATACACCTTTCTCCGGATCACCCCTCTTTCCGTAGACACTGTTAGACCTGGCTTTTTCACCAGACATGAGGGGGCCAGGTAGGGGGTGGGCTTTTTTAATATGGAGGGTTTTTGTCCAGACCTCTTTTATTGGGATTTTATGGATGATGATTTATAGTTTTATTATGTTCTATTTTTGTGTTTTATATGCTGTACACTGCCCTGAGCTGCCGTTAGGCAGGAGGGAGTGGTATAAAAATAATATTACAAATAAATAATGGGAGTCTGGGTTGCTGAAGTGTCCAGACTCTGAGTCCAGAATACTGTGTCTCCCTACTGTATTTCTATTGTGACCAATGGGATTAAATAATTATGTGAATCCGTCAGTACCCTGCTGGAATAGGTCCATAAAGTGCAGGTTTACAGTCCTAAAGTAGATATTACTTGGCAAACAGATGGCATGCAAAATAAAAAGCAGAACCTGAAATGAAACATTTCAAAATGGATATTTCTCTATGGACATGTGTGCTGTGCAAGAAACAGAGCAGGATGGAAGATATTTCCATAACAGCTTGGTAAATTATGGATCTCCAGATAAATGCCACACATTTTTAAAAGGCTGCCTCTGTCATCCAGGGTTAAATAATCAATGCATGTTTCTCTTCTTCTGCGGTATAATTTCTTCTAGGGATTTCAAACCATGCTGCCAGCATATACCATAAACCGCACAGACACCTCATGAAGAAAGTAAACATCATTATCCCCTCCCATGCCTACTACTGGGGCAAGTGAGATAGCTCTGCATGCAGATGTTTTGTCAGCTATGCATACCATTAAGAAGCTAAGACATATAACAGGATCCTTCTTTCAAATGCCTACCTGAAAGGCTGCCTGCTTGTAGAATTCCTCAACTGGGCTTTCATGCAGCAAAAACACTTAACTTATATGGGTGGTCTCATGGGCCTGGCTGGATCAATTCAAGAACTGTGTGAAGTGGAAGTATTCCTGCTGCCATTGCACCCACAGCACCATCCATCCTTCTCCCCCTTCCATTCCACAGTTCCCTACTCCAGTACTCACTGGTGATCGGTAGGTTCCTAGGAGCCCTTCCAAGCCCGATCATGATGCTGTGCTCTGCAAAGGTTGGGAAGACAGGTAGCAGCTCTGCAGTCTGCTCTTGGCCACTGCTACCTATGAGTTCTGTGAGGGAAGGGCAGATGAGGGAAAAGGAGCAGGGGGTGTAGCTAGGTGGGAATACCCCCCCCTCCGCTGTGGTACTTCTGTGTGCCTATGCTGTGTGCATATGTGTGCATGTGGGCCTTCCAGGACTTGTGGGCCGTTGTGCGGCTACAACTGCTGTGCTCATTATAGTTATGTCCTCAAAGGGAGATCACTCCATGCAGCAGAGCATGGGTGACTGCAAATGTGCGTTCCTGCCTTTTTTCTCACAGGCATGACTGGGTGAGCCGTTCCATGGACTAGGGTGCTAGCTGAGTGGAATGGAAGGCTGCCTGAGGGCTGGGAGGGTGCCATGAAATTTGAGTGTTCATTGTGGCTCCCCTGCCCCCCTTCAAAAAACCATGGGTCCAGTGCACTGGTGTGTTCTGCTCATGCCTGGATCTAAACCTGCCTGTGGGCTTAAGTTTGGCCCAGGATGAAAGCAATAATGCTCCTATCAAGGTGTGTTGTCTGTTATGGTGGTTGCTACAGATTAACCTGGTTCACCCAGAAATAATACTAGATTCCCCAAAGACTATTGATGACCAGTGTCATTTCTACTGCTAGCTTTCGATGAGTAAAATATTTAACTAAATGGCGTATTCATTTTGCATGCAGAATTGATTATAAAAGTCAGGTTCACCATTTACACTATCATCAGCAGTTCATCTTAGCAATTACTGCCCATAGAACTATAAAAGTATTGGGGGTGGGTAAATGCTCCAGTTCCTGAACTGGTGTTAATCAGCTGAACAATTCTGATTTAGACAACTTGAGGATGGCATCTAATAATTCAAGGAAAACCTCAGAATCATAGGTCCCAGAGATACCTTGTGGATCATATTCAATGTAAGACCTGGCTGTTCCATCGAACTTTTGGTGAGGGAGATGGGTGAGGGCCCGGGGGTGGGGGGCGTGGATGTATTTTTCTCTACTGTGGGATATTTTATTGATTTTGTTTTTAGGATGTTGTTTATTTCTGTGGGGTTTCTACCCCGCGCCGCAGCTCGAGGAAAGCTGACACAGGGGAAAACAAGATGGCAAGCGCGGCTGGAAGAGACCCACTGGAGGAGGCAGAGTCACAAACGCAAGTAATGGACATGCTAAAATCTATAAAAAGAGATCTGGCAGTGAACAAGGCTGGCATAAACAGAAGAAACTCCATGTTGGAGGACTTAAAAGGGCAGGTGGAGGGAATTAAATAAAAGAATGTATATAATAGAGCAGAGGATAAGTGATCAGGAAGATTGGGGAATACTGCAGAACAAAAAAATTACTCATGCAGAGGTGGAGTTGCAAGAACTGAAAAACAAAGTAGAGGACCTGGAAAACCGGTCCAGAAGAAATAACTTGAGAATAATGGGAATACCCAAAGGGAGGGGAAAAAAATAACATGCAAGATCTGCTGCATGAAATCTAAAAAAATTTGTTCCCAGAAAAACCTGCACTACATGCAGTCGAAATAGAAAGGGCCCATCACTCTCTAAGGCGTAAGCCGAAAGATCAGCTTCCACCAAGAGCAGTTATTGTTAAGTTTTTAAGATATTTGGATAAAGAAGAAATTAACAGAGAGGCTAGAAATGCCAAGGAAATGCTGTTTGAGGGTAGAGAAGGAGGAAAAATGAAAAAGGTTAACAAAGAAACACAAACAAAAATATGAGGTCTATACAAGCAAAAGGTACTCATATAAGTCAGGGGTTGCTGGTGGGCTTTTAGTTTGGCGGGGCAGTAAGGCCATCCGGTGAGCCAGTGGGTGGAGCCAGGGCAATGGTAGGTGGAGCCAGGGCAACGGTAGGCCAGTAGCATGGCATAACCCAGAAGCAAGGAGTTCCCAGGGTTAACATTGGATGGAAGAAAACACAGTCTACATGTACATCAAGCTTAAAATAAATAATGTATAAACCCCAAACACAGGGAAACACAGAAAACACTGGCAAAACACAGCAGCAAGGAGTTCCCAGGGTTAAAATCAGATAGAAGAAAACACAGTCTACATGCACATCAGGTTTAAAATAAATAATGTATAAACCCAAAAGCACAAAATTTCCAGCATTGTGAACACACCTAACTTCCTAAGATCAAAACAGCCTAGAGGGGGGGGGGGGAACAGCCAAGAGGTGGGA
>QEPC01005594.1:342250-355417 GCA_003113815.1 Sphenodon punctatus | reverse complement strand
GGGGGGAAAAACAGGCTCAGCACCTAAGGGGGTGGATGCAGGAGGGGGGGAGGGATCAGTCAGTGACTGATCCCTCCCCCCCCATGCATACAGTCAGTGCTTACCTACAGGCTGCTCTTCTCGCCTTCTGACTGCTCCTTCGGGAGGCAGCAGGAGCGGGAACTAGTGTGCTGCATGCAGGTGCACTGACACTCTCAGGAGACTGACTGAGGCAGGGAGGAAGCACGCATGCGCGCTTCCTCCCTTCCTCAGTCCCCCGAGTCAAGCTATCTTGCCAGGGCTGTCAGCGTGACTGCCCTGGCGAGATCTTCCATTGCGCCCATTGAGCGCAATGGAAAGACTTTGTCCCTCCCTCCACAGCATGTCCCATGCGTGCTGTGGACTGAGGAGTTCAGCCCCCCAAATTGCGTTTTCCATAGGAAAACGCTTTGGGCGGCTGAGCAGCTGAGCCTTTTTGTCCCTTTGGGGACCCACTCCCTCTCCCAACGGAGTGGGTGGGTCCCTGAAGGGAGAACAAGTTCAGTGACAGCTACAGCAGCCTCTGCAGCAGCTCAGAGGCTGCTGTAGCTGTCATAAGTGGCGGTGTGGGTGTTTTTTTTAACAGTTTTACCGAGGCGGTGGCCCCCTCAGTGTTTTGGGGGGCACTTCCCCAAATACATGCAGGGGGAGCCGCCACTGGTATAAGTTGAGGAACTGGCAAAGGAAAGAATATATAAGGATCAGGGGAAATATGTATAAGGCTTGCGGAGACAGAAAACACACAAAATTGGAGCATTATGAGAAAGGAAGAGTACAATGAGATAAGCAATAAACAAACTAGATATAAAAAAAATGGCCAATCTAAAAGTAATGTCATTAAATGTATGTGGGCTTAATAACCCACAAAAAAGGAGGCGGGTGTGGCAATTCATAACCAAGCAGAGACCAGGCATTTTTTCATTGCAGGAGACTCACTTGGTGAGGAAAGACAACGCAAGATTTTCAAATCAGGAATATAAAATATATCATGCAAATGGAGAAAAAAAGAGAGCAGGGATATTGATAGGGATAAGGAAGCCTATAAATATGCAAGTAACTGAGATAGACAAAGACAAACCGGGAAGAAGCTTCTCGTAAAAGGTAAAATAAATCAATACTCATATACCGTTGGGACAATATACGCACCCAATACAAACACCAGAGCTTTTTTTGCAGAGGCCATTCCAGAGATACAACAAAAAATTGAGGGCAAAGCAGTTTTAATGGGGGACTTTAACACTCCCCTAACAGAATTAGACCTTTTTACCAAAAATAAATTGACAAGGCAACAGAAAAGAATTGCGCAGGTCCTTAAAGAAAACCAATGTGTGGATATCTGGAGGGCAATGCACCCCAAAACGCCGGAATTCACATTCTACTCAAATCCACATAAAATATCAACCAAAATAGATCATATCTTGATAAACCCAAATCTGGTACATGATTGTGGGGAATCATATATACTGGTGACCCCATTCTCGGACTACAATGCAGTGGTGATAGAAACAACAAAAATACAAAATACAAAAATAATGGGACAACAAGATTGGCGATTAAAGCAATTTTATTTACAAAATGAATGGATTACAGATCATATAGAGGAAAGAATGAAAGAATATGTGCAGACAAATGACGTGCCAGGCACAGCTCCAGCCATATTGTGGGAGGCAGCAAAGGTGGTTATGAGGGGCCACTTTATATCATTGGGAGCTCACCTAAAAAAAGAGAAAAAGGCACAAATTAGCAAAAAATACCTACAAATTAAACAATAAGTAAAGAATCCAATAGCGAATGCTACCAAGATAGCTACAATTAGAAACCAAATTATTCTACTAGAAAGTGAAATACTGGTCAAAAAATGAGATAAACAAAAGCATTCTATTTTGAGAAGGCAAACGAGGCTGATAAAGCCCTAGTGTGGCTAACAAAAAAAAAGAGGCAGAAAACATCTATACCCTATATCAAGAAAACCAGACAATCACCCATGCTGAAAGGGAAGGATATGGCAGATTGTTTTGTCCAATTGTACGAAAAAATATATCAATCAGGGAACCCAACACAGGACAATATTAACCAGTTCTTAGACAACCTAACATTTAAGAAACTTAATAGAGAGGAGACCCAGTACTTAAATAGGGAAATAAGCTAGGAAGAAGTGGAAGACATAATAAAAACCCTACCAAATAATAAAGCGGCTGGCCCTGACGGGTGTCCAGCAGAATTTTTTTTAAAATGTAATGCCCCAATAGCCCTGATATTAACCAGAGTATAAAATTCAATATTAAATCAAGGGAAATTGCCTGACACATTTGATGACGCCACCATAACATTGTGCCCTAAGCCAGGAAAGAATTTAGAGATTTGTAGTGGGTACCAACTTATGTCATTAATAAACACAGATGCTAAATTATTAACTAAAATCTTGGTGAATAGATTAATGGTGATCATCCCTAACATTATAAACACAAACCAGACCGGCTTTATCCTGGGAAGACTTCGGATAGACAATATAAGAAAAGTAGTCAATATCATATCACATGTAAAGATCAATCAGATCCCAGCGCAAATAGTTGCGCTAGACGCAGAGAAGGTCTTTGACATGGTTGAATACACATACCTGTTTGAGACTATGAAAAGGATGGGAATTACCGGCGCATTCCTGCAGTGGATGAAAATAATACTATTAGAAGGGAATTACTCATCAGACATTAAAATAACCAGAGGAACCAGACAGGGATGTCCATTATCCCCCCTATTATTTAACATCACCATTGAATCCCTAGCGATGGCTATTAGGGCTAAGCAAATAATAAAAGGGATTAAAGTGCAAAATACAGAATTCAAATTGGCAATGTACGCTGATGATATGATGTTGAGTCTCTCTGATCTGCCTAGGTCAGTACCAAGGTTGTTGGGGGTAATAAAAAGATCTGGAAGAATCTCAGGTTACAAAGTGAATGTGGACAAATCAGAGATGCTACTGTTTAATGAAGAGAAACTTACCAATACGGAAAGAACAATGATAACACCATTCTCAGTCCAAGCAGATAGTATTAAGTATTTGGGTATACAGATCACAAAGAAGTGGAAGGACCTTTATAAAAGAAACTTCCTTCCTCTATTAGAGAATTTAAGACATAAAGAGGAAGAATGCAAAAGATTACAAGTATCATGGATAGGCAGACTAAACTTGGTTAAAATGCTGATACTCTTTAAATTGCTTTACACCTCTTTTGTGTTGCCAATTCAACTCCCTAAGGATTATTTTCAAGCAATAAATAAAATAGTATCACGCATCTTATGGCAGAGAAAGAAACCTAGAATTAGAAGGGAGATACTAAATACTAGCAAAGACAAGGCGGGTCAACACCTACCAAACGTGCAACTATATCACTGGGCCGCAGCTCTTAGAGGGGTAAAAATATGGTATCAGGGAAAAAACAATTCTGACTGGCTTGTAATGGAAAAAGAGGCTTGCCAGGTGGATGCATTTACGGGCATACTAACAGATGGTAAAAAAATAAATAGGAAACAGGTGCTGAGGCACCCCTTTGCAAGTATTGCAATGCAGACTTTGAAGAAAATGTGTAACAAGTTAGAAATATCAAGGGAAAATTCCCCATATATGCCAATCTTTGGAAAATGGAGTAGAAAGGCAGGAATTTCACAAAGAATGGTGGAGACTTGGGAATCCAAGGGACTAAAGTGGGCAGCCCACCGGTTTGTGGGTGACACCATATTGACAGTACAAAAATCAAGCAAAAATTAGAAGTGGCCCCAAACTTTTGGATGTATGCTAAGGTAGTGAGTAGATTTGGTAGCAAAGAAATAAAAGCAAATATTATCAGAAAAGAAACTGAATTTGAAAGGGTAATGTACGGGGACCAGGGACAACGGCATGAAATATCAAAAATCTATAGAGTATTGCAAACAACAATGCACCTACCTGATGCTGGATACCTCGACGCGTGGGAGGCTGACCTGCAAAAGAAAATAGAAAAAAAAGAGATCAACATCATTTGGACAAACATGTGCAAACTATCACGATCAATATCAGTGCTAGAACCACAGAGTAAAATGATATACAGAATGTATATCACCCCTCAGAGACTAAACAAAATGAAAAATACATACCCACGGGACTGCTGGCAGGGATGCAGAGGAATTGGGATATGGATTCACTGCTGGTGGGACTGCCCACATGTACAAGACTTCTGGGGAAAAGTGTGGACACACATGAATAATGTGGCACAGTCCGAAATGCCAAAACAGCCAGAAACCGCACTCCTGGGCATATTCCCGAACCTACAAATAATCCAAGCTTGCCAGCAACTAAGATTAGCAGCACTACACACAATTGTATGTAACTGGAAGTCAACCAAAAAGCCCTCGGTGAAAAAATGGATACAAAGGTTATGGTACACAATCACCATGGAAAGAGTACAAGCGGAGCTACAACAGGAAATGGAGAACAACTTTTACACCGTGTGGACTAATATCTGGAACTTCCTTCAGCAGGAAATAGACACAGACCAACCTAAACTAACTATTTGTCTAACCAAAATCTAAAACATGTTGAAGGGGGGGAGGGGGAATATAGTTAGGAGGACACACCTAAAGTGATCTATCATGGACCAACTCTGTAACCCAGGTCTAATTGAGGTAACTGTTACTCAGCTGTGTGGGTGTGTGAAAGTTGTTAAAACACAATAAAAAACTTATATATATATATATATAAAAGGAATAAATAAATAAATATTCAGTCTCCTGTGCTAGGACAGGATTAGACAGACCTAATCACCCATGACAATATTTTCTAGCCTTTTCTTAAATTCCTCTAGGGAAGGAGGTTCCACAAACTGCCTCAACAACTTATTGCACCAATGCTCCAAAGGCTGCAATGGCTCCCAATAGCATTCCAGGCACAATTCAGTGAGTTGGTTTTGACCGACTAGGTTCTACATATCTAAAGGATTGCCTTCTCTCCTAGGTTCCACTGTGATCCCTAAGGTCAGCAAGGGACTCACTCCTGCAAGTTCCATCATTGCATTGAGTCCAAATTACAAGGGTGGCCAGAGAAGCGTTCCTGGTGGCTGTTCCACAGCTCTGGACCTCTCTTCTCCTGGAAATTCACCAAAGCCCTATCCAGTATCCTGAGCATCATCTAATGGCAATATGACATATTTTTTTGGCCGGGCCTTAGGTAAGTGGAGATGGGACAGGGGGTAGAGGTTGTTTTAGTGGGAAATTTAGTGGGAAATTTATATTTTATTCTGTATAGATTTTTTAAATGGATTTTATTTGTTGCATTATTTTAAATATGATATTTTTTTTTACATTGTTACCCACCCTAAGCCTTTTTGGAAGTGTGGTGTATGGCCCTTGTTTGGTACACTACTTTGCAGGATTAGAGTCACCCCTTAGGGATGTGCGAACAGAACTGAGTTCGGAAATTTGGTTCGGTTCGAAAATCGAGTTTGGTTTGAAACTTCGGTTCGGTCGACCGAACTATTTGAGTTCGGTTGAATTCCAAACTTCCAAACCAAGTTCGTACATTCAAAAGTGGGTTTTCTTAGCCTTCCAAACCGGTTCAGATTCGACCGAACAGTTCGGTCGAATTCAAGTTCGGTTCGAAAGGAATATTCCCTATGGGCAGGAAAGGGAATATTCCCCTGTTTGTGCGGTGTAAAGAGCTGCTCCCAGGATGGCTCTACAGATCCCTGTCTGTGCCTAGGCTCTCCCAGGCTGCCAGCCTGTAGCCCCCCTAGTGTGGCAGGAGCAAAGAGTCAGTTGGGGACCACCTTCCACCCCCCCAATACCCTGAGTGCTAACCTGAGTCCCACCCCGTTCCCATCCCCCACAACACCCAAACCCTTAACTGAGCCCAACACCCTCGCCCCTTCTCCCACCCCCCACATACCCAGACCCATAACCTGAGCCCCGCAACCCTTCCCCTCTTCTCATCCACCTACACAACACCTAGACCCCTAACCTGAGCCCCACTCCTCCCTGACCACCCCACAACTTCCTGACCCCTAACCTGAGCCTCTGCCCCTTTTCCCAACCCCCACAACACCCTGAACCCTAACCTGAGCCCCTGCCCCTCTTCCTGAATCCCCCCACAACTTTCTCACCCCTAACCTGAGCCCTGCACCCCCACCCTTCTTCCCACCCCTACACAACACCCAGACTCCTAACCTTAGCCCTGCACCCCTGCCCTTTTTCCAAACTGCCATACACAACACCTTGAGCCCTACACCCCACTCTTCTTCCTGACCCCCCCCACAACATCCTGATCCCAAACATGAGCCCTGCACCACTGCCCCTTTCCTGACCCCCCACTACATCCTGACCCCTAACCTGACCCCGCATCCCCCCTCTTCCCCCCCTACATAACACCCCAAGCACTAACCTGAGCCTGCCCCTATTCCCAACCCCCAACTTCCTGATTCCTAACTTTAGCCACACCTCAGCCCCTCCTCCTGACCTCCGCAACTTCCTGCTCACTAACCTGATCTCCGCCCCTCCCCTACAACAGCCTGACCCCTAACCAGAGCCATGCACCCCCACCCCTATTCCCGACCCCCCACGCGACATTCCCAGCCCTGACCTGACCCCCCCCAACATCCTAACCTCTAACCTGAAACAGATAGTTCCATTTCCTCTGGGGAGGGAGTGTGAGGAGTCACCCACCCCACAACGCAGCACAACACATACACCCCACCTATTCCAGAAGTGGCATCTGGCAATGTGCTGCACACCCAGCACCTGCGATGTCCAGGAATCATGCAGGGCCTGGGATGAGGTGGTGGTGCTGCAAGTTATTGCTGCTCCTGGCTGATTGGATCTGTGCTTTGCACCAGGGACAGTGACCAGATGGCTGGCCAGCCAGTGCGCTGACAAGGGCAGGGGCAGTTGCTAGCAGAGGTGTGCCACCTAGCAAAGTATCTCTGGCTGGAAGACTGAGCAGATTCCCTGGCACAGGAGTGAGTCTTCTGTGCTGCCCTAAGCTAGTGTCTGGAGGGAGGAGTCATTTGACTTCTCCCAGGCTAGCTGTCAATTTCCCACTTAACTAGGTTAGGAGGGGAATGGGTGGGGGACAGCTCAGATTAGGGAAGCTCCTGAGACAGGAAGGTCAGGCAAGTGCTACATTTGAGCCTCAGACTTGGCATCTGGGGGCGTAAATACTGCAGGGGATAGAGGAGACATTCCCACATGAATCTGAGGTGCAGAACAGACCCAGCTTTAATTTTGGCCCCTGGAGGGGGGTTGTTGCCTCTTCTGTCCCCATGTTTTTACATGTGAGGACAGTGCTTTGAGGTGCCAGGGAGGTCTCCTTGTGACACCCCTTTCCCCCCCTCCATACAGTTTGAACTGTGCAGAGAATGGGCCGACACCCTACCTCGGTGCTAGTGCGTCCCCATAGCTGCTGCAAGGAGGAGGTTGGGGCCAGCTGGCCACTACATTTACACCTCCTCCCTGTCCCAAAGGGCGAGCGACGTTGGGAGGAAGAACCCTTCCAGAAAGGCAAGAACCAATCTGATCGCACCCAGAGATTGACCAGTCCAGTGAAAGAAAAAAAAGTTTTGCAGTGATCAGGCAGAGACACCCAGGAAGCTGAGAGGAAGGCAGGGATCCCATTCAGTGTATGTTTGCACAGTGGAGTCCAGACCACTGGGCTCCCGACACAAGATCAATACAGGATTTAGAAAGAAAGAAAGAAAGAAAGAACCCGTTATCTCCAATTTGCTCATTCCTCAGCCAAAGGAGTGAGCAACCCATTCAGCGTGAGCCAAAAAATAAAGAGCAGATGGAACAGTAAATAAAACCCAAGAGAGCAAACCTAATAAAATGTCCCTGCTACAACTGCCAGTGCCCTTTGTGCGGAGTATCAAAGAGGCTCTGGAGGGAGTCCAGGCCAGGGCTGGGAATAGAACTCTCAAAGCAAAATTTAATTCATCAAGCTGGAGGGCTTCCTTCTCAAGGCCAACTGCGGATACTCTGAAAATTCAGAGGATTCAATCATCAACATCAAAACTGATGTTTGTAACCACAGTCAGTCCCCTATGTAGCTCCAGGTCTCATCAGCGAGAGAAATCTGGGTAGGAGACAAAAGGGTAGCCTTGGCCTCTGGCACTTTCTGAGCTACTAAGTTCTCTCACTAGCCCAGACCTCAGGAGTCTATCTACCCTGTGTACCTACCAGTCTAGCTTTATCACTAGCGTTTCAGTAGTAGAGGTGTGCACCAAGGAGCCATGTCATTTTTGTTTTTTGTTTTTGTTATTTAAATCTGTCATTTTTGCTTTCGTTTTTGTTTTCTTTTTTCATTGGTTTCAATGGAAAACACATTTGTGGCTGTACCTTTTTTGTTTTTCATTATATGTAGCTAAAACCTGGAAGGATTGTACCTCAAATGGAAGGCATTAAGCTTACCAAATTCCAAAAAGATTGGATAAAGGTATCCAATTTTATAAGCAGTTGAAATATATTATTTTGAAGAAATTTTCATATGCATTCTTAGCTGTAACTTTTTTACCTCACATTTAATGCAGATGACACTTGGCAAGTTTATACCCATTCCCATATTTACTATCTCTTCCAACTTTCAGAAGTATTAGATAAAGGGTCCTCGTGTTATAAGCAATTAACTAATAAATGTATGTCTGACTGTAACATCTTTGTAGTCCAATCAGTATACATGACGTTTTGCAGGGCTGTATATCACACTTTCAAAATAATTTCTGTCAAATATCAGAAAGATGTGAAAAAGGCTCCCAGTTTTATATGCCTGTCATCATATGCAGAGAAGGAGCCTATGCCAGGGATTGTCTTATGTGTCACTGTGGTATAAGATCAGCTTGTGATGCCAACTGACCAGCAGAAATGTCAACCAAATATCCTCATTCTGTGCTGTGACCATCCCAACATCTCTCCCTCACTTGTTACTGGGAAGTCAGAAGCATCTGTTTAGGAAAGAGCCAATAGAGATTCTCTTATGTTCTCTGTCACAGTGGTGCAGGATGTGATTTTGCTGATAATTGGTCAGCCTGGATGTGTAAACTATGTCTCCTGATTGGTGAGATGCTATCCTCAAAGTCCCAGTTATGTTCCTTCTATGCCCGCCTCAGGGACGCCCCCTATGTCCTTCTCGAAGCCACTGCTGATTGGTACTGCAGAGCTGGAAGCATGCAGTAATTGGCCAATGAATGTGTTTGTCAGTCTTTTGGGTTGCTTCACATTCTCCCTTCTACTGCCTCCCTCCCTCTGCCATGCCAGGTGCCTGCCTCTGACTGGCACTGCATGTGTTGCTATTTATCTGAATAATGGTCTTCAAGGGGACAACTTCAGTTGCTTATAAAATTGGGTCCCTTTATCAAATTGCTCTGTAGTTTGGCAGAGATGACAGGAAAGGTACGCGATATATTCGTGCCAAATTACGTGTAAACAGGATGAAATATAAAAACTTTACACTTTTATATTTTATAAAGTTTCAATGGGAAATCCCATTTTGGCAAAATCTGTCCTTTCAGCCCTAGCAATCATTAATTCTTTATAAAAGATCACTGCTTGACTTCACTTCCATGAATGCATTCATGAGAAAACATATGCTTATAACTCTTGAGTATGTTCTCTTCTGATTAGTGTTACTCTTAAGTTTCAAGTTCAAGTTTATTGCATGGCCATTGGCCTTAGCAAAAATATATATAAACAAAGTACAATACAATTGAGATTGTGGAGCGTATATCACAATCAACCCGCTTAAAAACAAAACAGCATAGCACGATTTCTAATTTACCAAAAAGCAAGTTAATAATAATCAATATAATAATTGGTAGAGGTGGGACCCCGGGCCCATTACCGGCTACCGGATTTACCGGTTACCGGTTCTCTGAAAACCGGATTCCCAGATTAAATCCGGTATACCGGTACCGGATTTATTTCATTGATTTCAATGGGGCGCTGTGTCCCCATTGAAATCAATGAAATAAATTAATTCCCTCCCCCTCCCAGGCTGCGCGGGTGGAAGGGGGGACACCCCCCACCCACCCTGCCCAGCCTGGATTTTTGTTTAAAAAAAGACCCAGAGGCGAGCCCACCCCCCAGCACCAGCGGCCGCGGCGTCCCCGCAGCCGCCGGTAAGTATGACCCGATCCCTGGGGGGGGTGTTTAACACCCCCCCAACCCCCCAGGGATCACCCCTACTAAAGTTCAGTGCGCTTACCTTGCTTGCGGAGCTCCGGCGGCGGCGGCGGGCGGTCCGGCGGCCTCAGCGCCGGCTGTGGCTGCCGGCGTCAGAGACGCTCTAGGCCTTCCGGGGAAACCCGGAAGTTCCCCGGAAGGCCTAGAGCGTCTCTGACGCCGGCAGCCACAGCCGGCGCTGAGGCCGCCGGACCGCCCGCCGCCGCCGCCGCTCCCAAAGGTAAGCGCACTGAACGTTAGTAGGGGTGATCCCTGGGGGGGGGGGGGGTGTTAAACACCCCCACCCCCCCAGGGATCGGGTCATACTTACCGGCGGCTGCGGGGACGCCGCGGCCGCTGGTGCTGGGGGGTGGGCTCGCCTCTGGGTCTTTTTTAAAACAAAAATCCAGGCTGGGCAGGGTGGGTGGGGGGTGTCCCCCCTTCCACCCGCGCAGCCTGGACTCGGGGAGGGTTTGTTTTTTTAAAACTTTTTTGCTGGGGCTTTAAGTTTTTACATTGCAGCCATTTTTAAATGGCTGCAATGTAAAAAAATCCGGTACCCGGAATCCGGTACCCCGGACCGGATTACCGGGTCGAATCCGATAATGCCGGTACGCCCAGTACCGGAATTATCGGATACCGGATTTTACCGGTTTCCCGCCCCTAATAATTGGAGAGTTATTATAGTACAAAAGACTGCTTTGAATTGCTCAAGTCATGGCTCCAAATGATGTCCCTAAATGAGTCTCCTCATTAATATTAGTCTGATCACCTATCCATACTGATCTTATTTTCATTGTTTGGGCCAAATACTTGGCCACTAACAGTGTCCTATGTTTGTTGTGATCTCCCAACAAAAATTAAAGATACTCTCATACTGGCCTACTGGAAACGTACCTCAGCATGGGACATATAAGCTTGAATCTCAATTGCCTATATAACCTGCAAAACAGCAAAACTTGCTGAACTGATTCCACTTCCCCCGCCCCACATGGACAATGCATTTCAGAAAAGGGTAATGCTCTATAGTGTCCCCCAGGTACCGCAGTTAGAAGGGCATTTACACAGGCGTGAAAAAATAACACCCTGTGCTTCAGAACATTAAGATCTTAGAGATATGAGGCAGCTGGATCCTTGATTGGTAGAATAGAGGTATATAAAGGTAGAGACAGTGCCGCATTTAATTTAGCCAGATCTTCCTGCCGCTCCAAATCAGATACCCTTAATAATAATTCCAGCTTGACTTTTAAATATTCCATATCCAGCAGATACGAAATGGAAAAACCCATACAGTTTATCCTACTCTAAATATTCACCATCCAGGAGTTGGGTCTATCTTTACATGCCACACAAGGGAGCAGACTGAACGGAGACCAAAAAATCAAGCGTAACCAGAATTGAATGGCCGCTTTCCATACATAAAGGGATAATTAAGGTCTGCCAATTTCCAACTTCAGGGCATTATTAGGGGTCCCTGCAGGAGTGGCTAAAAGATCTCTTAAGAACTTTGACTGGACAACCTCAGCCTCTTTGATTTTCCCAGAGTGGGGCACTGTAGAGCAACTGGGCCAAGGCCTTGCCTGTGAATACACAAATTGCTGGCATTATCAGATTTCTGCCATCTGGATCTAGCAAAGTGGAGATTAGCAGAACCACTTTTATTGGCCTGCTCAATCAGAGATTTACAGTATACTATCCCAACATCAGACGATTGAAAAATAATACCAAACTATCTAAAGGATCTAACCTGCTCAATTACATTATCTATTTTCTACCTGTGGTGTGCCCTTCATTGTGAAAGAAAACATTATTTTAGTCTTAGTGTAATTTACTGTTAGCTTTTCTCTTTGATAGTGTTCTCCAAAGCGTTTGAGGGTTCTTTTCATCCCCACCAGAGTTTGTGACATCAAAACCACATCATTGGCGTAAAGTAGGTAGGCCAATTATTTTGTTCCCAGCCTAGGAGGGTGGGAACTGCTTAAACTGCTAGAATCAAAAATCATTTATATAAAAGTTAAATATGAAGAGGGCCAATATACACTCATCTCAACCCAGAAGAGACTGTAATCTGGTCCATTAGATAACCCCTGAAATTCAACTTGACTCTCAACACTGTGTCTTTGTACAGAGAGCATATGAGAAAAAGCGTGCTTGTAGTTGCTAGTTTATGCCACAGTCTTTCGTGGGAGATAAGATCAAATGCAGCCTTTAGATCAACAAAAACCACATAGAATTTCCCATTTTTAGACAATACTTGTCAATCAGGTGGGCTAAAACAAAACAATGGTCTAATGTGGTAGTGCTACTCAGACTTTAATAATAATTGCCAGTTAGGGCTCTCTTATCACATGAATGTGTTTGTGAAAACTTTTATATACAAAATTGATGGCAGTAGGGGAAGAGCACGGGGGGACGGAGGTCCCATCTGGTCCAGCTTTGTGGGGAGAGTTTCAGGAAGTGACGCCGGCCGATGCGGTGGATGTCCTGGCGTCTGTGACGGCCACGTGTTGTGAACTGGATCCGTGCCCATCCTGGTTAGTAAAAGCTTCCAGGGAGATGTTGGGGACGGTGCTGGCGAGGGTAGTGAATGCGTCCTTTCGGCAGGGGAGGTTGCCGCTTTGCCTCAAAGAGGCTGTGGTGCGTCCCCTGCTGAAGAAACCATCTTTGGACATGGATGCGCTCGCCAGTTACCGACCTGTCTCTAACCTTCCCTTTTTAGGGAAGGTTATTGAGCGGGCAGTGGCGCTCCAGCTCCAGGTGCATCTGGACAACATCGGCTTCCTGGACCCTTTTCAATCTGGGTTCCGCCCCGGCTATGGCACCGAGATGGCGTTGGTGGCCTTGGTAGATGACCTCCACCGGGAGATGGATGCAGGATGTTCAACATTTCTCATCCTGCTAGATCTCTCGGCCGCTTTTGATACCGTGGACCATGGGCTGCTGCTGAGGCAACTGCGTGACCTGGGGGGT
>QEPC01005594.1:304893-320136 GCA_003113815.1 Sphenodon punctatus | reverse complement strand
ACAACACACACCAACCCACCCAAACACACAGCACAGCCAAAACCAACACAACAATCACCAAAACACACTACACAAGCAGCCACCGAAACAAACACACACCCTCTCGCCTCACTCACGCAGACGCACACGAATTTCCGGCGCGACGCCGATTTTATGGCTTCCCACGATCTCGCGATATCTCTGGCCGAACACGAACGCGCGAACCACCCGAACACCGAACGACCGAACATGAACGCACAACCCGATCGTGAACGAACCGAACGCCCGACCACGAACGCACGACCTGCCCGAACAACCGAACACGAACGGCCGAACACGAACGCCACCGAACCGAAAGGGCGAACACGAACGCGAGGTACGACCGAATGACCGAACATGAACACACGAACCGAACGCGGTGAACCGAACCGCCGAACACGAACACACGACCCGACCGCGGCCGAACTGAACGGCCGAACACGAACCGCGATCTGTTCGCCCATGCCTAGTAATACCAAATGCCTGGACAGCGGCAGCCCCAGGGATAAATCATACCTAGGGTTGCCACCTATGTATATTATCCCATGCCTCTTATGAAACATACATGTTGCAGGGCCTGCATTTGTGCCATAGATACCCTAAGCATACCTAGAGAAGGTGATACTTATGCCATAATGTGTTTGTAAAAATTGCCAAAACTCTAATGGTTGTGTTACCCTGAAGACCTTGCTTTTCTTTTATCAACCCAAGAGTATTGGGGGAAAAGTTTTGTTTTAGTTCATCTGTTTTGAATAATAAAACAAAATATTACTTTCTGTCTTAACAAGAAGGACTACTGTCTGTGTGTCTAGATAAAACCCCATGCCTGCACTGCCTTAGTAACTGTAATGTTGGATAGGAGTCGGAGACTTTTGTCTACTCCATGTTGAGACAAAGTAGCAAAAGGGGTGAATGTTTCAAGATCTTACGTGCATAAAAATAACTAATGGATGTTAGATAAGAAAATTGCTTCTCAATAGTGGCTGACAACTAAGGAAAACATTAGCTGAGTGCCTGTGGTGTTACTAAGACTTTCGATACAACATGTGGTAACTATTTAGCTGCAGGGCAGTTGGGTACAGAGATGTTTTGAACATGTAGAGTACAGGTAGTGGGCATCTACTGATCTACATTACTTTCTTGGCAGTGGATCAGTTATGGAGTTTTCCTGGGTCAGTGAAGGCATGGGTTTATACCTTACTCCCATACTGGACAACAGACTTCTATGGCTACTATATGTGTGAGCTGTAATGCTATGATGTACTGGACACATTGTGATGGGTTTTCTCTCTCACACTACTTGGATGGTAGTTAGATGTGATGAGAGAGAAGCTGGGAGTTGAAACAAAGATTAGGTCTTCATGGCAATCTCATCAAGTAGCAAGTACCCGCATCACATGCTACGCCAGGCTGGTAGTAAAATATCACACACATCTGCTGCAAATCACGTCTTACAATGCTTGCATGTGCCACCATCTCGTGGTTAGTCACTTAGGGAATCACTCCAACCTAAAGCAGTAGGGGTGTGTACCAGACCTCCTTGTCATTTTCATTTTCATTATTTAAAAATGTCATTTTTGTTATTGTTATTACCAACAATGTTGTTGTCGTTATCAGTATCATTATCAGTATTGGTATCGGTATCTGTACCGGTATCGTTATCGTTATTGCTACCATTTCAAACGAAGATTTTATTTTTGTTATTGGTATCATTATTGGTATCGATTCCCATGCACAACTAATAGCTTTCTAAATATAAGGGACTATCTATTATCAAAACAGTTATCTATATAAATATTCTAATCTAATCTCTTTATATATATATATATATATATAAACAATTTAAAAATAAACTTAAATGTACAAGAGTTTTCTTAAAATACACACAAAAAACAATTCAGTACAATTACAATTCAAAACACCTTCCACTTTATACATTGCAACAAAACATAAGCGCCAAAAAATATAGAAATTAATTCACAATTAGAGCAATATTTAATATTTTATCATCAACTTACATTTAATATATATACTAAATTCCTTACCACACATACTTCGTTTTTATCAATAACTAAACATGCACATTTTGCAATTATGAAAATAATTTATTATCATAATTTGATTGTCAGAGTAATTTAAGTCTGTTATTTACATGTATACAAATTGTGTACAGTTCATACAATGAAGTAAAGAATGTGAGTGTAGACATCATACAATTCGTTGTACACAATGAAGTTAAGTAGAAACAGACTTAAATTACTCTGACACAATTGTTCCTTGTCAAATTATGATAATAAATTATTTTCATCATTGTAAAATGTGCACGTTTAGTTATGATAAAAACTAAGTATGAATGGTAAGGAATTTAGTACATATATTAAATGTATGTTGTTGATAAAATTGTTAAAAAAAAATCTTATATTTCTAGAAAGGGTTGAAAGGAACTGTGATTCTGAGGGGGAGAGTGCTTTTTATACTAGAGGAGCCTGAGACCATCACATGGTCTATTATTTGGAAAGGATGAGCATGCACAACCCAGTTGTGAGAATGTTGGGAGTCATCTCGAAGAACCTTCTTTACAAGGCAGCAACCTTCTGATCAGCACATGGGGAGGAGCTGTGTGTAAACCAATAGCCTTATCGCCCAGCCCCATCAGTGTCCCTGTGTCACTCTGCTGCTGCTGCTGGAGCTACTAGGAGGGACAGGAAGGTGAGGGATGGGAACACGAGCCAGGGAAGGGAGGCAGAACAACTTATTGGGGGAGAAGCTGGCTGCAGCCTGCCCCCCAGCCATGCAACTGTAGGGCCCTAGCTAGCCGCAGCTCTGGTCCCAGCAAGCTGTGCTGACTCCACTTTGCTTGGGGGGGCAAGGCGAGTGAGGACAAGGCTGGGGGGGCAGGTATGGTTGCCTTCCAGCACATTGCACAAGCCAGGGGGAGACTACAATAGTCAGAGTTTACAGAGTTCCACTCCTCAGTGCGTTTCTAATTACAGAGCTCACAGGGGGACGGATGCAGGCACTTCCTGGCTCTTCAACAGGAGCGAGGAGCTTAAGTGCACATGTGCAAACCAGCAGAACTGATTGTTTATCACTAATAACTCAGTTTTGGCTGCATCAATCAGTATCATATTTCAGAAGCACTTGTTATTGATCTCATTCTCAAAGCCTGTGAAGTTTGGGGTCTCAACTCATCCAGAGGGAGGAGATATTGATGAATCAAATACATGAGGACATTGTGAATTTTGACCACAAGCAATTAACGCTTAAGCAGTTGTAACATTTTATTTTCCTAATGGATCTTTTTCAAACTTTGTGCATATGATGGTCATCACAACTTACAGCCATGGTTAAATTTTCAGAAATGTAGGTCAAGCGGTTTCCACAAAATCAGGACTTCAGCAGTCCCCTGTTTATAATGAAAGGTGGATGTACATTTAAGTGTTCATTTCTGAAAATATACATTTCTGAAAATTTAACCATGGTTGTAATATGTGAGGACTATATATATATATATATATATATATAGTGTGCGTGTGTCTCTATACTACCTATCTATATATAATGTACAGGGGGAGAAGGCCAGGGAAAGGGAGAAGGTTAAATGTAAGGTATGAGGAAGGAAAGGTATTGGTAATACAATGAGGACTAGGGAGAATTTTTTGTATGCAAGCACCACAGTTCTGTAAATGCAACCTGACAAGCAGAACTCTCACAGAATGGAGAGAAAAAGACTGGTCCTCCTATTATAAATGGTTACAGTGCCCTCCCCCCAGAGCCCTCCTGATTGGTTGTGGGAGGCAGCAGGCATTGAACAATAAGAGTGCCGTGAGACTGCTGGGGCCTGCTTGTGCTGCTCATTGGCCAGCGATACATCCATCAGATACTGCTGAGCTGCTTGCCCCTCCCAACACAGGCACAGTTCAAGAGTTCAACCCTGTTTAGGGCTCTAAGATGTCTGCTCCCTCCTCCCCTCTCCACATTTTCCTTCCAAAATGCAACTGCCACAGCACTGATAATGTCTGCCCGGGGTGCCTTCTTGGAGGTCTCCCGTGTTAAGCCGGGGGCCACAATGGAGAGGCCATTCTCGGTAGTTGGGCCGCGGCTTTGGAACTCCCTTCCGGAGGAAGCTCGCCTGGCCCCTAGCCTGTTAACATTCCGGCGAAGTTGTAAGACCTGGCTGTTCACCCAGGCCTTTGGGAGGGAGGGTGGGTAGGGTGGGGTGTTTTAGCTCCCCCATCTACTTTGGTTTTATATTGATAAGTTAGTCCTGTTTTAATATTTTATAATATTTATGAGAGTTTTAATGGTTTTTATTGTATTTT
Source organism: Sphenodon punctatus (assembly GCA_003113815.1). Classification (NCBI taxonomy): domain Eukaryota; kingdom Metazoa; phylum Chordata; class Lepidosauria; order Sphenodontia; family Sphenodontidae; genus Sphenodon; species Sphenodon punctatus. The sequence goes on along the minus strand of QEPC01005594.1, from coordinate 315,796 downwards.
AATGTTTTTGGAAGCCGCCCCGGACTGCATGGCAGGAGGGGCGGGGTATAAATTTATTAAATATATAAATAAATAAATAAACGTTGTTTTTGTTATCATTATTCTCGTTTGTCGTTTTCTTTATTGCAATAAAAACAAAATTGACAACTTTCATTATCATTATTGTAATAACAAAAATGACACCCACATCCCTATAAAGCAAAATGACTCATGGTGTGATAAGGTCAAAAGAGCTGTGTGGTTTTGTGTGTTATGTGCAATGTTGCTATGGGCTTAATTACTAGTATGGGTAGAAAAACAAGTTAGATGGAGGGGTCAAGTCCCCACCTGAGTTTGAAGTTTAAGGCTACCACTGTGGGAATGCAGGGGGCTAACAACATTAAAAAGGGGGCTGTCAGACACTATGCCTGGTCTGGCCTTGAGTGTGCTGAAGTCTGGCACCGGGGTACCAGGGACTAGTAGGGGAGAGACTGTGAACCTGGGAACACAGGAACATGGAAAGTCTCTATCCCTGAGCTGAGCTGTGCCTGTGTTGTGGAGACACTTTCTGCTTCCTGTGAGTTCTTTACATAGACCAGGACAACCAATAGGGAGACAACTGCAGACCAGCCAATCTCAGAGAGACTGGTGGTGGAGAAGCATGAGGCTCCAGCTCCAAGAGGATATCCATTGGACCTGGTGGCTGAATGGCTAAGGAACCTTTCTCCGATATACCTGGGTACAAGCTCTGCTCCCACCAGAACCTGCCATGATCTGTGTCCCACACCACTCTATTCCTTTCTGGCATTTAAATTTCCTGGCAGCTGGAAAAGTGGTTGGAACTGTTTTCATTTTGGAAGGCCGTAGGGAAGAATTCAGAAACTGGAAGAGGAATAGCACTCCTCGCCTTGCTTAGGGCTATTACCTCCACTGATCACTGAAGGCTTCTCAGGTAGACGTGGCCAAAGTTTTTTTGTGGCCAGCTGTAGTGAAGGTTGACATTGTTTGAAAGGGGCTCTTGCTGCGTTATATTTTGTTGGCTTCTTTGACAGTGTCTTATTCCTTCCATGAAGCTGACACTACAGTATGTGCTGCTTCCGCATTACATGTTTATCTCCTATTTATAACCTCAAGAGTAACGGTATGGACGTGTATTTAATAATGAGAAACATTGTGCTGAAAGTTCATATTACTCCCTGGATCAAAGAGAATTAGTTAATCTTGTTCCTTGATTGATGGGACAAGAAAATGTTAAGCTTGGCTTAAACACCTTCATTAGCCAATGACATTGACATGGGCATGCTTTACAAGCCTCAGTGTGGTCCTTAAACCCATGAGTGATCTATAGCAAGGCGGTAAATAACATTTACATGATGCCTTTGAATAGGTCACAATGCAGTCGAAGAATGACAAATGAGGACGAGACATCTTGCACTTAGCATTTAGAGCTACTACATAATCTCAAATGCAGGTGATTCATTTTATTGTGTGAAGGAGGAGTGTTTTCTGTGATCTCAAAAGTACAAGCAGTTTTGCCCTAAAAACAGAAAGGTTCATACCACAGATATGATTTAATTAGCTATGGAATTTTTATTTATTTATTTATTTATTTATTTATTTAGTTAGTTAGTTAGTTAGTTAGTTAGTTGTTTATTTATCAAATATTTATACCCCACCTCTTCTGCTCACAGACAAAGACAGAATTTAAGTCACCTTGTTCTGAACAAATATGGCCTGATCCAGAGCCAACTGGGAATCTTTCCATTGACTTCAATGGGCATTGGATCAAGTTCCCAATGGTGATTGTTCAGTAATCACTCAGTACATGATGTATCCCAATAAAACGTTTGTTTCCATTCATCCATCATTATTTCTGCTTGCACAATAGATGCTGCGTTGACACAGTTGATATTGATAAAATATGTGTGTGTGTAGGTGTATGTAATAGACAGTAATAGAAAGTAAATGCAACTGAATCTCGTATATGCACACAAAGGTAAACATCAATGATTCCAAAGTGGATCCAATCAGAAAGATGTTTTAATGTGTATATTTATTGCTTTTACACTCGGAATTTCAAAAGGATATATTTTTGTAATGTTAGTAAAACATTAGTATCATTCTGGGGAACTCATTGGGAAATGTTTAAATTACTGAAAAACACCTTTTTTAAAAAAAAAATTGGCAGAAATACTGTTTAACTGACCTTTCTAGCAACATAACATACAATGCAACTGAAAAATAAAGCTTTCAGAAAAATAGGATAGTGAGTTTACTAGGCATAGCTAATGTTAAGTTTGCTATACTCACAATTTGATCTTAAAACCTAGTCCTTTCTGGCAGCTTGTGACTGCAAAAACATATGGAAACTCAAGACATAGCTCGTGCAGAAGTGCAGCTTGGGCTGGAAGTGCTGGGTGAATTTCCCATCACAAGTGCCCAGAGCACCACTCCAGCCTCCATCTCCATCCCACATTTTCTGTGCTGCTGCTGTCCGTGTCTCCCTGGACCTGTCAGGAGGCCTTGGCTTGAGTGGAAGGCCAGGAGCTATCACCTACATCAAGGAGTGAGACAAGCTCAAAGTCCCATTACCAAGGGCAGGCCAAATCATAGCCAGGGAGTAAAAGTAAGCTGAACTGTAGGATTGAAGTCAAAGGCCATTATATGATGCCAAGTCAAAGTTGGAAGGTTAAACAGAGCAGGGAAAATATGGCTGGAGCAAGGTAAGAGCAGGGCTGAAGTGAACGGGCAGAGAGCACTACAGCAGGGTACAATGAGGTCTCTTTAGAACTGGAACTGCTCTGTTGCTGAGACACTTCCTGCTTCCTCCAATGGGCCTATATCAGCTAAGGTAGCTGTAACAGGCCGCAGTTCTTCAGGGGTAAGTCCTTACATGTTCAGACCACACAAATTGCTGCCTTTTCAGGGAATTTAGCTCCACATGTCTCTTTATTCTCAAGTCCCAACCTTATCCCCACAGTGTCTATATACAGTTCTGCTTCAGGGATCAGGGCCCTACTTGGGTCAGCCCCCAATTTCCCTAGCAGTTTTCTATCATATACAAATGTCACAGTACTTAGTCTCTGGTCTCTTTAGTACACCTATATGTGCCAGGCATACTCGTACACTCTAGCATGACTGGCACCCTTGGCACTCTGCAGCTATTGTACCAAACGCTTCATCTCGGGCACCTCGCTCTGAGCAGGGTTGTGAGGACTAGGGATGGGTGAACGCAATTCGGAAGTTTGGAGTTTGGACCGAACTCGGTCTGTTCGGTCGACTGAACCGAACTCAAATTTTAAACCGAACTGAACTGAATTTCCGAACTTGAATTTCAAACTGATCCGAACTGAATTTCCAAACTCCGTTCTGTTCACCTATCCCTAGTGAGGACTTGGAGGCATAGCCCAACTCCTAGCTCCTGTCTCCTTCATAACTCCAAGGAGTCTTCTGTCAAGGCTGCCAGCTCATCGGCCTTCACCCTGCAGCTCCAAGAACTAGTCTCTGTTGGCTGTTTAGATGCAGAGCTCCCTCTTGCCTCCTGCCTCTCCCAGGTCTGTGTGTGTGCTTCCAAGGAGCCCCTTTGCTTCCTGGATGAGGCAGAGCTCTCTCCAGCTCCTGCATAGGGTTGCCACCTTTGGTGGGTTTTTTACCTGACATTCACAGAGACCAAAACGGAAGTGTCAGGTAAAAAATGTCCAAAAGGTGACAACCCTTTTCCTGCCTCTCTACCATCTCTTTTGCACAAAACTTTGGCTCTGGCTTTATTCCCTTGGCCAGATTCTGCCATGCCCTAACACAGTTGCCCTAGTTTAGGCGCTGTCCACTGCTTCTCTCAGTGCCTGCAGCCTCACTAGTACCTGGAACTAGCTCTTCTAAAGGGCCAGCCTCTCTTGCTGTGCCCTACCACAGAAGCCAATGGGCAAATAGAACAGGACAGGCCAATCGGGAAAAGGGATGTCTTGAGCTACTAGAGTACAAGTGCAGGATTCTGCTCATCTGCAATATGTTCTTGCTGGTGGAGCACCTAAGGAATTCTCCCTGGACCCGAAGACCTGATTTAAACTAGGGCTGCCGTAGAACCGTTCCTGGTTCTCATGAGATTCTTGTGAGAATCAAGGAATATTGACAAGATATTGGTAACGTTCCAAGATCTTGCGAGAATCTCAAAATTCAAAAACCACTCTGCGCATGTGCAAAATAATTACGGCGGCTGCACATTTCCAAAATGGATGGACCGGCTGCCCTTTTCCAAAATTTATTTTATTTATTTTATTTTTATTTATTTGAATTTATATGCTGCCCTTCCCAGAGACTTTGGGTGGCTACAATACATAAAACTATTTAAAACTAAAAAACCCTAAATCCCCCATAAAACCCAGCCAATACCACACCCCCACCCAGTCCCCTTTCACATCCCTACTCTAAAACCACCAACTACCTCACCCCAAACCCCTATCCCCGCCAGCCAAATGCCTTTCCAAATAAAAAGATCTTACAGCCCCTCCAGAAGACACTTGGGCTCAGACTCAAACAAACCTCCAAGGAAAGGGAATTCCAAAGCACTGGGGCAGCAATGGAGAATTCTCCCTTATGAGTCCTTGTTGTATGACCAAAGCTAATTGACGGTACACACAGGGTCACAGGGGCCACAACGGGGCATGGAAGGACAGGTGGTCTTTCAGATATGTGGGACTAAGACCATTTAGGATTATAAAGGTTGAAAACATCACCTTGAATTGTCCCCAGAAAGTTATAGGGAGCCCATGAAGACTTTGGAGCACTGGTGTGAGGTGCTCCCTGTGACTCGTCCCCGAAAGAAGGCAAGCCGCTGTGTTCTCCAACCAGCTGCAGCTTCTGAACAGACCTACGTAGACCACATTGCAGGAATCCATCCCTGAGGTGATGAAAGCATGGGTAACGGTGGCCAGATCTGAATCAGAAAGAAAAGGCTGCAGCCGCCTCCTCAGATGGAATTGGTGAAAAGCGCTCCTGGCTATGGCAACAACCTGACAATCCAGGTGCATTAAGGGATCCAGAAGCATTCCAAGGCTATGAACCTGATTGATGAAAGGGGAATGGACTCTCAATATCAAGAGTCCAAATCTCCTAACACACACAGGTCATAAGACCAGCCAACCATCATCCTCTCAGTCTTGTCTGGATTCAGCCTCAAGACAGGGCTGTTCTGCACATGCACGGCCCATTTCCTAAATTGTGCCATCAACGTTGTTGCCATTTTGGAAAAGGGAAGCTGGTCTGCACATGGTGATGCTGCCGGCACCATTTTGGAAAAGGGCTGCATATGCGCAGAACAACCCCAGTGCCCATTTTGTACATGTACAGTTATCCCCTCTCCCCCTCTCCATGTTTCTTGGTCAGAGTGATTCTTGCAGAGAAACACGAGAATCACGAGCATGAGTTTCAGCTCTAGTTTACATGCCTCACTCGAAGATACTTGCAGAAAATGATTTATTTATTTTTCTCAAAAGAAAGAAAAGAGAGAGAGAGAGAGAACGAAAGAAAAGCAATTTGTGATTCAATGGTAACATTTTTTTTTTAAAATGGTCGACAATATTTCCAACAGGTTTCAATAAAATCCTCCTTGCAGATTGGGAACAAGATGCTTTTGTTTTCTTCTGTGTTGGCAAATGGTTTATGAACCAGGAAATAAAAACTGGTAAACAGGTTAGAATTTTTTACATGGGGTACAAACTATTTTATGATTACCAGTACTCTTTTAAATATAGATACTATCAAAACGGGACTACTACCATCTTTGTCTGCCCAACTGCTGAGACTGCAAAAGAAAGAGAATGGGATTTTTAACTGCAGCTGATTTTCTGTTCCATTACTGAGGCTATTCTCATTCAAAATAATCAGATTGTTGACACAATTAGAAAAGGATGGGGAGAGGAAGGAAATTGATTTTTCTTTGTTGTTCAGCTAGTTTGTATTTTAATGCTCGACACAAAATCAATGACTTCCGTTTACAATACATACACTGTAGTAATTGCAGGGTAATAGACTGGCCCATATGTTAATACTTTTACGATATTTATGCAATTCAAATTGAATCTGACCAAATCTACTTGATCAACACGGGTTAAACCACTTAACCTGTGGCAAACTAATCCAAAGAAAAGAGAGATGAAAAATGGCTGTCCTCTGGGTGGTGTGGATGAGTAACACTGCCCTCTGCTGGAGGCCAAAGCAGGATGACAGCTTTTTATACCCAGCGGTACAGGTGTAATGACTATACAAAACAGAAGGCAAGCAAGAAACAGGCAAAAATAAATATATTGACAAAGCACTTTGTGTTTCTATGTATGTTGGAGAGATTTATGATGATGCAGCTGAATATGTTGCTTTTCATGTATGTTCATGCTAATTAACACAGTGGAAATAATTTGTGTTTTTTTAACAAAAGGATTTGCCAAGAATTTCTCCTTTTCTCTTGGCCAAACTAGGAAAGTGTTGCCTGGATGTTTACAGTAGGGTTGAAAACCCTACTGTAAACACTTTCAAACAAACTTACTGAACTTTTGAACACACTTAAATATACATCCTTTTCCCCCCTGCACAGGCTTTTGTGAAACCAGATTTGAAATTTGCCTACCATTTACAAAGTTTCCAAGTGACTGGTCAAAACTTTCTAAAAATGATTTATTCAGTATTCATTAATTTGACATCCAGTACAAGAGAGTGCTGATTATCTGGATAGCCTCTGCAAAATCTCATCCAGCTGAGTTTTTCCGGGTGATGAGGGGATTAGTCAGTCCTCCCTCCCTCTGCCTGGAATCAGAGTTATCTAATGACCCTGTGACATGTTTGGTGATTACTTTGTAGAGAAAATTGCTCAGATTCACCACAACTTTGACACCGCACTTATTGCAGTGGGTGAACTGGCCGTGGAAGCCCCGCCTTGTCCGGTTTCAAGGGATCAATTTCAGTTGGTGTCAGCCACCGGAGCAGGGGATGTCCTTGAGACTGTTAGGGTCACCTTTTGTGAACTTGACCCATGTCTGTCATGGCTGGTTAAGGTCAGCCAGGAGATGGTGGAGCCACTGCTGGTGGGGGTGATCAGTTCCTTCCTTCAGGAGGGCAGAGTCCTGGGATGCCTCAAAGAGGTGGTGGTGCGGCTTCTGCTCAAAAAAACATCACTTGACGTTGATTCCCTTGTCAGTTCTTGGCTGCTCTCTAACCTTCCCTTTTTAGAGAATGTTATTGAGCGGGTGGTGGCCCAGCAGCTGTAGGAGCACCTAGGGAGCACTGGTTATTCTGGGTTCCTCTCAGTCTGGTTTTCATCCAGGCTATGGCATGGAGACTACTAATTTTGTTAGTTGTGTCAGTTGCTTTTGATACCGTTGACCATGGGATGTTGGTGACTCACTTGCAGGATCGAGCTGGAGTGGGTGGGATCATCCTTGACTGGTTCTGCTCTTTCCTAGTCAGGAGGACTCAACATGTGGTGCTCGGGGATTGTTCTTCATCTCCATAGGATCTCACGTGTGGTGTCCCACAAGGTTCTATTCTCTCCCCGCTCTTGTTCAAGGTGTAGATGCAGCCACTCGGCAAGGTCACGAGATGTTATGGTCTGCAGTGTCATCAATATGCTGATGACACCCAACTCTACCTTTCATTTTCTTCCTACCCAGACCCAGCAGTCTCGGTGCTTACACAATGTCTGATGGATTTTGGGGATTGGATGAGGGTGAGCCGACTGAAGTTGAATCCCGACAAGACAGAGGTGATGGTGGTGGGGAGGGCAATGGATGTGGTGGCTCCCATCATTGATGGGATCCGCCATCCTCTGGTATCCCAGATCTGTGTTCTGGGTGTGCTCCTCGATCCGCAGCTCTGCCTGTATTCCCAGGTGGGGGCTGTGGTGAGGAGTGTGTTTCGCCAATTACATCTGGTGCGGCGGCTTTGGCCATATGTTTCAGACATATGGACCTGGTCACCATCATCCATGCTTTCATTACCTTGAGATTGGACTATTGCAATGTGCTCTATGTGGGGTTACCTATGGTGATGGTCTGGAGACTACAGCTAATGCAGAATGCAGTGGCCCGTTACCTTATGGGGATGGTTCGCTGTGAGCACAGTACACCAGTGCTCTGGGCTCTGCACTTAGCTGCCTATAGTCTTCCAGGCCCAATGCAAGGTATTGATTTTGACCTATAAAGCCCTATACAACCTTGGCCCAACTTACCTACAGAATCGCCTCACTCTCCGAGCTCTGAAGAGGTCTCTGCAGTCCGCTGGGGGTGCCCTTCTCAAAGTCCCCCATGTGGCCCAGGTGACCACTATGGGAGGGTGTTCTCAGTGGCCGCACCTAGGCTGTGGAACTTCCTCAGAGACCTGGGTGGCCTTGGATCTCCCCTCCTTCTGTCGTATGTGTAAAATAGAGGTGTGCATGTCATTTTTGTTATTACAATAATGATAATGAAAATTGTCATTTTCATTATTGCAAAGCAATAATGAAAATGACAAAAATAATAACAAAAAGAGAAATAAAAATGATATTTTGTTTTTGAAATAAAGGGAAAACTCTGAAAAATGTATTTCTGGCTATAGCTTTTATGTTTATTATTCAATTGTGATGCTATGTGGAGAGATTGTACCCCCGGTGTATGGCCTTGTGCGTACCAATTTCTGACATGATTTGATTAAGGCAACTGATTTTAGAAGCAATTTAATGTTGTGCAAAGCTCCATACACATTCATGGCTATGTTTTTGTCTTCCATCCAATTTTCATGAAACCTATTAATACTATGTCACACCACAAGCTTAACACATCTGCCAATTCTCAGAGAGATTGGATAAAGGGTCCTGATGGTAAAAGACATTATCTTGAAAATACATTTCCAGCTTTAACATTTGTATATTCCATCCTGTTTACAAGATATTTGGTGGAATGTATCACATACCTTCCCTGTTATCTCTTCAAAACTACAGAACTAGTTGATTAAGGGCCCCAATTTTATAAGCAATTGAAGTTGTCCCTTTGAAGACCATTATTCAGATAAATAACAGCACATGCAGTGCCAGTCAGAAGCAGGCACCTGGCATAGGAGGGGGAGGGACGCTGTAGGAGGGAGGATGTGGAGCAACCCAAAAGACTGACAGACACATTCACTGGCCAATTACTGCATGCTTTCAGCTTTACAGGACCAATCAGTAGTGGCTTCAAGGCAGGTGTTGGGGGAGGGGGGGCTCAGACGGGCATAGAAGGGACATAACTGGAACTTTGGAGATAGCATCCCAGAAATCAGGAGACATAGTTTACATATCCAGGCTGGCCAATTATCATCACAAACACATCCTACAGCACGGTGACAGACGACATAAGAGAATCTCTGTTGACTCTCTCCTAAACAGATGTGTCTGACTTCTGAGTAAAAAGTGGGGGAGAGATTTTGGGATGGCCACAGCACAGAATGAGGATATATGTTTGAAATTTCTGCTGGCCAATTGGCATCACAAACCGATCTTATACCACAGTGACACGTAAGAGAATCCCTGGCATAGGCTCCCTCTCTGCATATGCTGTGCAAGCATATAAAATTTGGATCCTTTATCACATTTTTTTGATATTTGGCAGAGATGATCATGAAAGTGTGATATACATCCCTGCAAACTTTCATGTACACTGGTTGAATTACAAAGATGTTACAGTCAGACATACATTTATAAGTTAATTGCTTATATCACCAGAACCCTAATCCTTCTGCATCTTGTCAGATACAGTAAATATGGGAATGGGTATAAGAGTGCCAAGTTTCATCTACATTAAATGTGAGGCAAAGAAGTTACACCTAAGAATGTATATGAAGATTTTTGCAAAATAAATCAATTCAACTGCTTCTAAAATTGGATTCCTTTATCCAATCTTTTTGTAGTTTGGTACACTTAATGCTGTCCAGTGGAGGTATAAGCACACCATGTTTCAGCTACAAATAGTGAAAAACAAAAATGTTAAAGTCAAAAATTTCCATTTAAACCAATGGAAAATGAAAATGAAAGCAACAACAAAAATGACAATTTGATATTTATGAAAATGAAAATGACAGATTTAAATGACAAAAACAAAAAATTAAAACAAAAATGACATGGGGTCCTGGTGCACACCTCTAGTGTAAAGCCTGACTGTTCCTCCTGGCTTTTGGTGAGGGAGATGGAGTGTAGGGTGGGGAGCGGAGTGGGTTAGGGAGGGGGAGGTTTGTTGTTCAGTGCCTTCCTTTTAAATATATTTTGTGGGTTTTTTTTAGCATTTTATGTTTGTTTATTATGTTGTAAGTCACCCTGAGCCGCCTGGAGCATATGGGGCAGGGTAAAAATGTTGTAATAAATAAATAAATAAATAAATAAAATAAAAATCTCACTCATCCAGACTCAGTCAAAGATTACTTTGCCTAAGCGTTGGTGTGCTCTCTGGCAAAACACCAATAGGGGGCGCGATACAGCTGAGCCACCCACCTCACTGTGTTTCTACAAATCTCTGGCTAGGGTTTCCCACAACTGGAAAACCACCCCAAAACCTTGACACGCACCACCGAGTGTTTCCCAGCAGCCATTCACACCACTCAGGAAATCTGAACCCCCCAAAAGGCATAGGCCTTACAGCTTCCCAAAAGCACTCTCCTTTCCTGGCACTCTGTTCCTGGAATTTCCTCCTCTACATTTGAGGCAGATCCCCAGAGTCACTCACAGGAGGCCTCCCTTGGTTCCAAAGCTGTTGGCTTCTACCCCAATAGGTAGTTCTCTCCCCTCCCGCCCCCTTTAGTAGCTTGGCATGGTTACCGGATCTAAGGAGACATAATGCTCAGCCAATAACACACACACACCCAGTAGAATAAAAAGAAAATTTAGACTTTACTTATACATATAAAAAGGAATAAAAGCATAGAGCTAGGGGTT
>QEPC01005594.1:260733-271810 GCA_003113815.1 Sphenodon punctatus | reverse complement strand
AAATGTATCACAGCAAGCACTTGAAAATTCCAGTTCCAGGCAGAGGGAGGCCAGACTGACCAGCCCCCTCACCACCTGGAAAAGCTCAGCTGGACGTGACTTTTCAGACACTATGAGCGCAGCAAAGAACCTCTTCTTTACTGCTTACACAGCCATGGCATAGGTTCGTAAACTTAACTCTATGTTTCAATTGGTCGGCTTCAGCATGAGAATGATGTCACCATCCCTGCAACTGCCACCCTTCTTGCTTCATCTGCTGCAGCTCCTCCATAAACCAGAGGGACCTGCATTGTTGATGGTCGGGAAGAGGATTCCTAGGAGCCATTTGGTTGATGGCCTCCGTCAGCAGCCTATTCCCAAGAGCCATAAGGTCATCGAGTGAATGGCCATCAAAATCAGAGGGGAACTTACTAAAAGCATTCCAGAACCTCCCTGGTTCTATAAGTCTTTGGGGGCGAACCAACTGAACTAGTTTCACACCTTTCTGGGGACAGACATGCTCCAAGAGACCTGGAAGAGGTAATGATTTGTCCACAACAAGGGAACAGCTAACACACACACACCAGATCCCCTGCCTCAAGACCTGTACAAAATATCAGGTCTTGGGTATGCCCCCATTATGATTTGGACCAACAACCAATTGTAAGACAATCCCATGGTTGCCATTGCAACCATGAACTCATGCTATGCCCCCATCCCCAAGGCTGGCATCGGCGTGGATGTTGAAGTTCCCCATGGCCACCATCCGCGGGGATCGCAAGACCACCTCCCACACCAGCTCAGCTAGAGCATGCAGAGATGCTGCCATACAGGTAGGTGCATGGTATACTAGCAGCAACCCCAATCTGTCCCTGGCCAAATCAATTACAAGATGGAGGCCCTCAGTGCAAAACAGTTTGCACAGGATACCTACTCACAGTTCATGTATCCTTAAAAATAATGGCTACACAGCACCATCTGCCCCTCCGGCCATGGCTGATGCTGTACAGAATACATGGCTGGAACAAGGTCGGCTAGAATAGGCCCTGACTCAGTGTCTAGCCAGGTTTCCATAATACACATGAGGTCGACTGCCTGGTCCAGGATTAATTCCAGCATCATTGTTGACTTGTTTACAACCAACCTCATGTTAACTAGTATCAGACCCAGGCCAGGGGTCCTCTGGTCATCAATCACCTTGCCACCTACCCGGGGGCTAGTTAGAGGGACAGGCACAAAACACCTGTCCCATCTCACAGATCTAACCAACCTCCCGGAAGGACCATAATTTCCCCAGCCCAACATGACCCCAATGGTTGCAGGGCCCACCCCCGGTCCACCACCAAGGTCCACCCCCCAGCCTCCCCGCTGGTGGCTGTCCCACCAGGCAAGTGAGGGAGACCCCCCCAAAACCCTCCGACCCCCTCCTGCAGGGGCGCAAATAGCAACACCACTATATGAGTCAGACCCCCCCCCCCATCACTGGGGGAAAGACTCATCCCTTTCTCTAACCCAGTCCCTCCCATCACCGCTCTCACCAGGGGAACAGGACATACCCTAAAACCTCCCAATCAAAACAATAATCCCCTTCCCCTTAACTCACCCCCTAACAAAGGAACTCCCTTCCCAACCTAAGCTCCACCCAAAAAAAATAAAATAAAATAAACCAGCAGCTAACCTCCCCACAATCCACCCCAGCCTGACAGACCCACAGTAATAACTCGGGACTTCTCCCAGACCACCCACAATACAACCACAATAATATTCCCCGGGCCACTTGGGTCATGCCAAAAGGCCCTTTAGCAGCTGCCCTTTGGCATGCAGCCTAAGGTGCACATCTGTGGTGCTTCTAGAGTAATTCACCACTTTCAGCTCTCCCCGCTCGGCCGGAAATGCCTAGGAGGTAATCCCTAGTCCCACCCCCCCTTCCTCTGCCACCAGGGGAGGGGTGCTGGTATCTGCAAGGGCCCAGGGATTTCCCGATCCCCAGTCCAGTGCCAAAGTTCTTTCAGGTGGGAGGGGGTGCAGGGCAAGCCTCCCTAGCTCCCAGTCACTGGCTGCTTCAGAATGGTGTAGCAGTACGTTTAATAATTAACATAATAAAATGTTTAAGTTCGGTACATATTGAAATTAATAAAATGGAATGCCCATTAGAAGGAATGGAGACAACAGCAATGCCAATTTGGAAATAAATGTGATTGTCATTTTGCAAATCCCGTTAAGTGACTGTGAAAGAATACAGTGGATCTGCCTATTTGGAAGGGGCTGGGAAGAGGGCAAGAAGGTGTGGAATAATGAGAAAGGCATCAGTGAGAGTGAGTGTAATGGGTGGAATGACAGGAGGAATGTCATGACAAATGGGTAGAATGACAAGGTTCTGAGTGAAATAAGTGATTCAGAAGAGTAATAGGATACCATGGGGACCACTCCTATAATTCCACCCAGTTCCCATAGCTGCCTCCTTGTTGTTCCATATCCTGTTGCCTCCCTCCCTGTTATTTCACCTCCTCTCCTGTTTCTTTTTTGTCATTCCACACACACACATCCTTACTTCTGTTACCTATCAGAGATAGAGCTCATTGTATTTCCCAGGACTCTTGAGTTCTCTGTGATGGGAGTGGGGGCTAGTGGGTTAGAGTAGGAGTGGGAGGGGGGCTAGTGGGTAAGAGGCAATGGCTGGGAGCCAGTATTCAGTTATCCCAATCTCCCCAGCCCAAATGAAAGGATATAGGAAAAGGAACCCTCTTCCTGTGCAGGTTGGGGTCAACACTCCTGTCCCCAGCTTTAGTGTTTCCCCCAACCTACACAGGAAGAGGATTGGGGCTGAAAAATCAAGGCAACGTGAGGGTAAATGGAGCCTAAGTTGGAATCAATATGTGAGACAGTACAACATCTTTCTTTCTTTCTTTCTTTCTTTCTTTCTTTCTTTCTTTCTTTCTTTCTTTCTGCCACCATTCAGGCAGAGGCTCAGGGTGGCTTACAATCATAAAAAACAAAGTAAAAACCATTAAAATCAACAAAACCCCTGAATAATACCCCACCCAATCCACTCCTACACCTCCCACCCATCCCACCCTATCCCTACCTACCAAATGCCTAACAACCCACCCACTAAATCTCCCATCCTCTACTCAACCTCAGTCCATACTCCCCCTTAATTAACGTTGCCAAAAGTCTGATGGAACAAAATGATCTTATGTTGCCTCCAGCAGGCTACCAGGCTTGAACACAGGTGGACCTCCTGGGGAAGGGAGTTCCATAGCAATGGTGTGATGACTGAAAATGCCCTCCTCATAGTTGAGACCCGGTGAAAAAATGGAGTCTCCAGGAAGGCACCCCCAGCCAACCACAGAAGCCGTGATTGGACACCGGGATCCAGGCGATCCCTCGGATAGATAGGGCATAGGATGTTTAGGGATTTAAAGGTCATCACCAAGACCTTGAATTGAGCCCAGAAGACTATAGGCAGCCAGTGCAGTGAACAGAGCACTGGTGTATGTTATGTGATTGTGGAAACATGTCCTTGCAAGGAGGCGAGCCACTGCATTCTGCACCAGCTGCAGCCTCCAAACTGTCACCAAAGGCAACCCCATGTAGAGTGCATTGCAGTAGTGTAGCCTTGAGGTGATAAAAGCATGGATGACAGTGGCCCAATCTGGGTCCAAAAAAAAAGGCCGCAGCCTCCCCACCAGGTGGAGTTCATGAAAAGCACTCCTGGCCACCCCGTGACCTGGCAATCCAGGTGCAGCAAAGGATCCAGAAGCACTCTGAGACTGTGATCCCAATCAAACAGTGTTAACAGGAGGCCCCCACCCCCACTCGTGACTACTGGGGGCAATGCACCCCAATATCCACCGTTCCATAAACTTCGGGGGGGAATTAGTCTAATTACTTAAACCGGGGTCTCCATGTGTTTAGAGGATCAGTCTGAGGAAAGTATGCGCTACAGACAGTTTACGTTACCCTCCCCAAATTACAGAAAGAGAGAAGAGACAAATGTTCAATAAAAACTGCAACAGGTTTATTTCACACACACACAAACCAGAGAAACACAGCCCCGGTCTGGCTGGCGGGATTTAAAAGGGGAAAACACAAGCGGCTTGTGGGGAAAATGAAAGTATGGTAGGAGAAGGGAGTGGAAGGGGGGTTTCCGGTGTCGGCTCAGTGATGGGGAGTGAGAGAACGCAAATGAGAGATAGATAGATAGATAAAGAGAGAGAGAGAGAGAGAGAGAGAGAGAGAGAGAGAGATGGTTTTCCCAATTGGCTGGGAAAGTCTGGACCTGTGGTTACCTTTCTTTGTCTGTTGAGACGGGACAGGCGGCCCATGGATCCAGCAGAGTTTGGGGGATGGAGGAAGAAGAAGGGGTAGACCAAAGTCTGGGAGATCCCTCAACTCAAACACGCACAGAGTGACTTGCACGTATCTGGGTCCCAAGATTTCTCAGAGGTTGAGATGAAAACCAGGGGCAGTTATTGGATGCTAGACAAAGGGTTTTGGGAGGCTACAAAGGGTCATTGGGGGTACACAATGGGTTAACTAGGGGAGAAGTCACAACTTTTACCTCCATCACAAAGGTGACTCCAAGATATGCACAAGATATCTTTGACACACAGAGAAACGGTAAACAAAAAGTGGAGGGAGGGAAGGAAGGGCTAACGACAGACTTCCAGGATACAATAAGTGTGTGTCTGGTTTCTCTTGGGGAATGCGGAGATAGGAAGTTGCTGCTCTGAGTCATGGCTACCAGTCCTTTGTCACAACAGGGTGAGCGCCCATATCCTTAATGACTCCATGCCTTATTCAGAGGGCTCTCCCTTCCAGTCCTTTTCTCAACCTTAGGTTGGTATTTTTCCATGAGTGATCTCTTTTGGCTAGGAGCTAGGGTGTTTGGGCCCAATCCTTATTTTCCATGCTCCCCCCCCCCTTTTCATCCAGTGTGGGAAGACTATGTCTTTTCCCCAAGCCTCCTTGACCTTGGTTGCCCCTGGGGGCTTTTCCGACCCCCAAGTCCAAGTTAGTTGGCTATCATATGGAGGGGGAGTTTATCCATTTTGGGGGGACCAGGGGTCCTGTCTAACAACAGAGGGAAAGGATGCCATCAATAAGAGGACTCTCAATCCCCTTCAGGGAACAAGACCAGCGAATTATCAACACCTTAGTCTTGTCAGAATTCAGCTTCAGTCAACTCATTCTCACCTAGTCCCCCACCGCAATCAGGCAACGGGTAAACACCAAGACTGAGTGACCTGGGTCGGATGAAAAGGAGAGGTAGAGCTGGGTGTAATCAGCATACTGATGGCACCACACACCAAACCTCCAAATGACCTCGCCCAGTGGCTGCATATAAACGTTGAACAAGAGGGGAAACAGGATGGAATCCTGCGGAACCCCACAAGGGAGATCCCAAGGAGATGATGAACAATCACCTAATAACACCTGCTGAGACCTCCCAGCCAAGAAAGCGTGGAACCACTCAAGAGCGGTCCAATCCACTCCAGCCAGGTCTCACAGGCGAGTGAGCACCTCATAATCTCAACGGTGTCAAAAGCTGCTGAAAGATCTAATAAAATCAACAGGGTAGAATTTCCCCAGTCTAGCTCCAGGTGAAGGGCATCGATCAAGGCCAAAAGCGCAGTCTCGTGCCATGTCCAGGATGAAAACCAGACTGCAAAGGGTCCAGGAATACAATAACATCAGATGTGTCTAGAGCTGACAAGCCACCAGCTGTTCATTAACCTTCCCTAAAAAGGGAAGATTAGAGACAGGCCAATAGCTGGCAGGGGAATAAATGTCCGGCAATGATTGCTTCTTAAGCAGAGGCTGGACAATCGCCACTTTACTNAAGCAGCTTTCCCAGCCGTTCAGAACTCTTCATGAGACGTTATTTACACTCCCATTGGCTAACGTGGGAAATTCAAAATCCCATAACTTTAAAACTACTGGACAGAATTTGACACCAGAAGGCACTCTTGAATTTTTTAACAGAACTGCACTTCACAAAATGTTTCTTAAAGTACACTTTCAAGCGAAAGATCTGAAACACCCAGGAAAACCAATTTTACTCCAATTTGCAAACTGCTATAACATTTTTGTTTTTCATCTGATGTGTATGAAATTCAGACAGATTATACCCAGGCTATCCTCCCTGCCAAATATTTTAAAAATAGGCTAAATGATGCCAATTTAATAAGCAATAGAGTGTTCATGTGTTAAAGTGTTAAAGTGAAGGATGCAAGCTGGCTATAGAGCAGATCCTGCCACTTGATAATAAACGGCATTGCTGGAGCTAAGATCCCATGTGGGCCTGATTTCTTAAGGGACTGATCCTGAAAGCACTGTAGTCACCCCTCAGGACACTGCCCTGCTACAACAATAGTTTATCAAGATAGCCAACCCATTGTTGGGGTATTTCCTGTTTCCTATCCGGGTTTCATAGCCAATGGAAGAACAGGCTGGCCAGCCAATAGGATGTTGGTGGCTTTCATGGAGCTACAGAACATTAAGGCTTCAGACCTGAGTTTACAGACAGATTACAAGTGGGGGTGTGGGTAAGCAACTACCCAATATGTGGAGTCTCATGAAGTAATTGAGGCTGCTCCCAAGCCCTGAAGATCCTGCACGGAGTTGCGCATAAACCGCACAGATCTCTATTGCAGGCACATTGCGTCCACATGCGCAGGATCCAAGGGGCTTGGGATTGGCCCCATTGGCAAAGCCCTTACTGACTTCAGTGAAGTCCAGATTTAGTTTTAATCAAAATTCCTTGAATCTCAAATTATTCTCTTTCATAGTGGTCAAAGCTAGGCCTGAAACCTGGTCTTAGGAAAACTTCAGAAGATTAAGCTATTCGATTCCGAAAGCCCGAAGTTCCAAGGACCAAGGCCATTCCTCAGAAAACTTCAGAAACCGCTGTGTACATTGGAGGCTTATGGACAGCTTAGCTTCTTCTGGAAATGAAACTTAGTACCATATTTGGTAGGAGAGGGATGGGGAGGGGGGGCAATTGAGTGATGGTAAGTCAGATGGCAAGTTTTGATTGGATGGCGGGGCAAAATAAAAGTGACTGCAGTCATTTTTCCATTCTCTTTGGTGAATTTGGCTGTGTTNTGTGATGACTGAAAATGCCCTCCTCATAGTTGAGACCCGGTGAAAAAATGGAGTCTCCAGGAAGGCACCCCCAGCCAACCACAGAAGCCGTGATTGGACACCGGGATCCAGGCGATCCCTCGGATAGATAGGGCATAGGATGTTTAGGGATTTAAAGGTCATCACCAAGACCTTGAATTGAGCCCAGAAGACTATAGGCAGCCAGTGCAGTGAACAGAGCACTGGTGTATGTTATGTGATTGTGGAAACATGTCCTTGCAAGGAGGCGAGCCACTGCATTCTGCACCAGCTGCAGCCTCCAAACTGTCACCAAAGGCAACCCCATGTAGAGTGCATTGCAGTAGTGTAGCCTTGAGGTGATAAAAGCATGGATGACAGTGGCCCAATCTGGGTCCAAAAAAAAAGGCCGCAGCCTCCCCACCAGGTGGAGTTCATGAAAAGCACTCCTGGCCACCCCGTGACCTGGCAATCCAGGTGCAGCAAAGGATCCAGAAGCACTCTGAGACTGTGATCCCAATCAAACAGTGTTAACAGGAGGCCCCCACCCCCACTCGTGACTACTGGGGGCAATGCACCCCAATATCCACCGTTCCATAAACTTCGGGGGGGAATTAGTCTAATTACTTAAACCGGGGTCTCCATGTGTTTAGAGGATCAGTCTGAGGAAAGTATGCGCTACAGACAGTTTACGTTACCCTCCCCAAATTACAGAAAGAGAGAAGAGACAAATGTTCAATAAAAACTGCAACAGGTTTATTTCACACACACACAAACCAGAGAAACACAGCCCCGGTCTGGCTGGCGGGATTTAAAAGGGGAAAACACAAGCGGCTTGTGGGGAAAATGAAAGTATGGTAGGAGAAGGGAGTGGAAGGGGGGTTTCCGGTGTCGGCTCAGTGATGGGGAGTGAGAGAACGCAAATGAGAGATAGATAGATAGATAAAGAGAGAGAGAGAGAGAGAGAGAGAGAGAGAGAGAGAGATGGTTTTCCCAATTGGCTGGGAAAGTCTGGACCTGTGGTTACCTTTCTTTGTCTGTTGAGACGGGACAGGCGGCCCATGGATCCAGCAGAGTTTGGGGGATGGAGGAAGAAGAAGGGGTAGACCAAAGTCTGGGAGATCCCTCAACTCAAACACGCACAGAGTGACTTGCACGTATCTGGGTCCCAAGATTTCTCAGAGGTTGAGATGAAAACCAGGGGCAGTTATTGGATGCTAGACAAAGGGTTTTGGGAGGCTACAAAGGGTCATTGGGGGTACACAATGGGTTAACTAGGGGAGAAGTCACAACTTTTACCTCCATCACAAAGGTGACTCCAAGATATGCACAAGATATCTTTGACACACAGAGAAACGGTAAACAAAAAGTGGAGGGAGGGAAGGAAGGGCTAACGACAGACTTCCAGGATACAATAAGTGTGTGTCTGGTTTCTCTTGGGGAATGCGGAGATAGGAAGTTGCTGCTCTGAGTCATGGCTACCAGTCCTTTGTCACAACAGGGTGAGCGCCCATATCCTTAATGACTCCATGCCTTATTCAGAGGGCTCTCCCTTCCAGTCCTTTTCTCAACCTTAGGTTGGTATTTTTCCATGAGTGATCTCTTTTGGCTAGGAGCTAGGGTGTTTGGGCCCAATCCTTATTTTCCATGCTCCCCCCCCCCTTTTCATCCAGTGTGGGAAGACTATGTCTTTTCCCCAAGCCTCCTTGACCTTGGTTGCCCCTGGGGGCTTTTCCGACCCCCAAGTCCAAGTTAGTTGGCTATCATATGGAGGGGGAGTTTATCCATTTTGGGGGGACCAGGGGTCCTGTCTAACAACAGAGGGAAAGGATGCCATCAATAAGAGGACTCTCAATCCCCTTCAGGGAACAAGACCAGCGAATTATCAACACCTTAGTCTTGTCAGAATTCAGCTTCAGTCAACTCATTCTCACCTAGTCCCCCACCGCAATCAGGCAACGGGTAAACACCGAGACTGAGTGACCTGGGTCGGATGAAAAGGAGAGGTAGAGCTGGGTGTAATCAGCATACTGATGGCACCACACACCAAACCTCTAAATGACCTCACCCAGTGGCTGCATATAAACGTTGAACAAGAGGGGAAACAGGATGGAATCCTGCGGAACCCCACAAGGGAGATCCCAAGGAGATGATGAACAATCACCTAATAACACCTGCTGAGACCTCCCAGCCAAGAAAGCGTGGAACCACTCAAGAGAGGTCCAATCCACTCCAGCCAGGTCTCACAGGCGAGTGAGCACCTCATAATCTCAACGGTGTCAAAAGCTGCTGAAAGATCTAATAAAATCAACAGGGTAGAATTTCCCCAGTCTAGCTCCAGGTGAAGGGCATCGATCAAGGCCAAAAGCGCAGTCTCGTGCCATGTCCAGGATGAAAACCAGACTGCAAAGGGTCCAGGAATACAATAACATCAGATGTGTCTAGAGCTGACAAGCCACCAGCTGTTCATTAACCTTCCCTAAAAAGGGAAGATTAGAGACAGGCCAATAGCTGGCAGGGGAATAAATGTCCGGCAATGATTGCTTCTTAAGCAGAGGCTGGACAATCGCCACTTTACTACTTACATGGCAAGAAGTTAAGGCCTTAACTTCCCTCAAAGTGAAGGTTTTTTGAGTATAGAATTCCCTCTTGCTTGAAAATGCAATGCACAAAATTCTCCCCTGCTATCGCACTACTTACGACCATAACAGTGGAGTTTCAGAACCTCACTATGTACTGAAATGCAACTGTCTCTGTGGTTGGGGTGGCCTTAGATACTGAAACCCCTCATTGTGTACTGAAATGCAGATACCTATGGAGAGGGGATGGCCATATATACTGGAATCCCTCACTGTGTACTGAAATGTGGCTGCCTCAGAGGTTGGGCCATATATACTGGAATACCTTACTGTGCACTGAAGTGCGGCAATTCTGACCTGCAGCCACTGTTGTCCTAGCTGTGGGCCCACACACCGCTGCCCGTGCCCTGAAATCCTGACTGAATGACCTATGATGGACACTCCCACCTCCCCGACCCTCCTCCAGACACCAGCTGCTCACTCTGCCCCCCCACATACACGGTAGCCCTCTCTCTCACTCCCCCACCCCTTCCCTGCTAGCCCACACTTCAGCCTGAGATTTGGTCTGGCAGGGAAGGGTCCCACTCAGCTATAAACTGTCCAGAGTCACCTGAAAGGACCACGGTTTAAAGCCACACACCCCAGAAACACCCTGCCTGCCTTCTGGTCTACCCCCTGCCCGACACATCTTGCCTTACAATATCTTGAGTTCTGGGATCGGCCACTATTTTCCCTCATGCCTGCTAACCGCTAATTTCCAACCCCTCCACCTGCCCCCTTGACCCGATCCCCTCCCGCCTTCTGACCTCTGTTGCTCCCACTGTCGCTCCCCCACTTCTACATGTCATCAATCTCTCCCTTTCCACAGGCTCCTTCCCCTCTGCCTTCAAGCATGCCACTGTCTCTCCCATACTCAAAAAACCCACCCTGGACTCATCTGAGTCCTCTAGTTACTGCCAGTCTCCCTCCTTCCCTTTGCCTCAAAGTTTCTGGAACGTGTCGTCTACTCCCGCTGCCTGGACCTCCTCTCTGCCAACTTCTTCCTGGACCCTCTCCAATCCGGCTTCCGCCCCCTTCACTCTACTGAAACTGCCCTGGTCGAGATCACCAATGATCTACTTGTCACTAAATCTAAGCTCCACTACTCCATTCTTGTCCTCCTTGACCTCTCTGCCGCCTTTGACACTGTCGACCACTCGCTCCTCTTGGACTCGCTTTACTCTTTGGGCTTCCATGACTCTGTCCTTGACTGGTTCTCCTCCTACCTCTCTGACCGCTCCTTTAATGTCTCCCTCCCTGAGTCGACCTCCCCCTCCCTTTCCCTTTCGATTGGGGTACCCCAAAGTTCTGTCCTTGGCCCTCTCCTCTTCTCTATCTACACCCTGTCCCTTGGCAAAATTATTGCCTCCCAT